>CAMQGK010000355.1:2370000-2682500 GCA_947000775.1 Pterois miles
GAAGCATGACCCCGACCCCCTGGAGGGTCAGACAGGTAGATAGACAGACAGGTAGGTTGACAGGTTTACAGGTAAACAGATAAGTAGGTAGACAAACAGGTAGGTAAGTAGTAGACAAGTAGACAAGTTGATAGGTAGGTAGGTAGACAGGTAGGTAGACTGGCAGGTAGGTAAGTAGTAGACAGGTAGACAAGTTGATAGGTAGGTAGGTAGACAGGTAGGTAGACTGGCAGGTTGGTAGGTAGACAGGTAGGTAGACTGGCAGGTTGGTAGACAGGTAGGTAAGTAGAGAGGTAGAGAGGTAGATATGTGGGTAGACAAACAGACAGGTATGTAGACAGACAGGTAGATAGACAGAGCGTTAGGTAGACAGGAAGGCAGACAGGCAGGCAGGTAGACAGGCAGATTTTTGACCAAGACTTTGACCAATCTGAGGTCATTTCAGACAGAGAGCATTTCTATGGAGGCAGCTGTCAATCACTCTAAAACTCTGGTCAAACTATCAATATTCTGCTCCCATAATGCCTATTTCCCTCCTCAAATGTTGTCAGAAACATCTTGAACTTACTGTTTAGCTGTAAAATAAGAACGATAGTGACCCAGCAGCCATATTGACATCACAAGATGTTTCTGAAAACAGTAACAGAATATTGATTCAGCTTGTTAGTGATCGACAGCTGCTCAGACTCCAGATCTGCTCTGAGCCGTTGTTTTCCTCCGGTCTGTGAAATCCTGTTGATGCCTTTTGTAGCACTGGAGGACACAGAGACATGATTTTTTTTTTTTTTTTTTTTTTTAAGATTACGTGTCTCATGCACTATTGTCAGGATGTAGTGACCATTTCATAAAAACAACTTTATTTTAATAATATTCTTATGTTTCTTTCAACAGAAAGAGCGTCTGTGTGTTGGGGGTGCCATTGTTATATAGCAAAGGGGATGGGGTGGAGGCATTATCAGAAGAGAGAAAGATGAGGTAACTGTGGTATGGTTTCATTTATGCAATTAAAAAGTCAAGAAAATTGTCAGATATTAATGAAGTCTGTCACTCCTATATTATTCAATAAAAGACAAAGCTGAGCTCACTGGATTTATTTCAAAGGTGCAGTCTAACAGGGTGATGCTTCACTCTCAGGTTAAATCCAGTGAAATTTCTTTCAGTTGGAGTTTGCATGTGAGTGATACAAACTGCCAAAACTGAGATCGAGCTGCTTTGAAGCTAGAAAGCAAATTAATCCTTCTGCTCGCTCAAATCTAAAGACCCAGCTCCTCTGGAGGCTGTGAAAATTGATCACACTCAGCACTCTGTCCGCCACGCTCTCTAAACTCAAGAATATGTCCCTGTATGCTGTCAAATATCAACTTCTACATCATTTTTTAGTTTGAATTTGTTTTGGGATTTTTTGTTGTTGATGAACGTCAGTAGATTTTGCTCTTAGGACCGCAGCATGCATATATGAGCGTATGCATGACTGCACCTTCTTTTGCTACAGCATGCCAGAATCAAAGGAGTTGGTGCTAATTGAGGGTCTAATGAGTGTATCTGAAGAGCTATTGATGTGCCCTAAGTCTTGACTCATAGTGTGTGTGTGTGTGTGTGTGTGTGAGTGTACTGGATGATCCTCTGTGATTAAAAGAAAGCAGCCCGTGCTTTAAAAGGTCTAAGCTCTGACATGAATCAAAGCCTTTGCTCCAAGAATTTCACCCACAATTCTTCTTCAAACGCATTAACAACAGGCAGCAGTGGACAGTAACCAAGCAAATTTACTCAGTATGCTACTTACGGGTTAAGGCTGGTGATGAACATGGCCATTTTATTTTGAGTCAGCCCCATGATGCATCATCCTGCTACCAGCCCATACTCACTAGAGCACCAAATGTGTAATAATCTGCAGCTGAAAACAGTTCCAAACCAATACACTGCTTACTTCTGTTTGAGTGAATTTGCTCAAAACGACAGTGGCTAATCTGTTTTAGGAAATTACTGAACCTTGTGTTCTCTGAAACTGCTTTTCGTGCACATGTCAGCAGAAAACATTGCTCTTTCTACTCTACTACAATTATTTGGCAGTTGTTGTTAAACGGTAAATGGACTTCCATTTATACAGCGCCTTGCTAGTCTTCTGACCACTAAAAGTGCTTTAGAGTTTTACTTCTTACTTGTTTTCTGTTGTCTTAAGCTTGTCACAGCCTTATCTGTTAAGTCTAGTCAGGCCTGCAAATTATAATATTTTATATTCTACTATAATTAATAGTAATATAGTAGAATGTATTTACACGGACACACACACATACACACACTCGTGTTTCCATGACTGAGGACACTATATTGACTTACATTCATTTCCTGGAGACTGACCCTAACCTTAAGTGGAACTGTTACTGCCTAATCCTAACTCTTAGTCTAACCTTAACCTAAACCTAACCTTAGCCTAACCCTAAACCAAGTCCTCACCCTAAAATATAATGTTTTATGTTATGGGGATGTGCATTTTGTCCTCAAAAGGAAGGCAAGTCCCCACAATGTGATTGTGTACAGATTCATGTCCCCAGAACATATAGTAATCACACACACACACACACACACACACACACACACACACACTGACAGATGTGAAGAGAGACTGAAACTAAGTAAATCATGCCATTGACTGACAGACTGCTCCTTGTACGTTTTAGATATACATCAGATAACGATTTTTACCTCCCAAAAATGGATGTATTGCATTCTGGAAATGTGCCAACTGCTTGCTTTTGCTTTCCCTCTCTTTCCCCCTGCGTGTTGTCTATTGATTAATTAATAGTGAGTGATCCTTCATCTTTAAAGGCTGTAATTACACTCGGGAGCAACACAAGGACAGGGGGAGTCGCTGTCATACACATGCACTTCTTCAAATACACTTCAGGGAGTGGATGTATGTTTGTTTTCCTACCCGGCCCATCGACAGAGCCCATTTACTCCGCAGATGACCCAACCATAGTCACCATATGCCGTAATAGGAGAGTGAATGGGATCCTGGATCATCCCTTGAGCATGCAGAGCAAATTAACTTCATCCCTACATAGCTAATCCGCCATGGAATTAGGATTTTAGCCCTCTCATCTCCGCTGAACAGGATTCAGTGTTGATGCCAAAGGAGCATCCCTGCAGAGCCGCTATTGGCTAAGACCAAGTTACTCTGCATGTTCACTCTCATTTTCAAGTGTCCGTCCACTGGGGGCGGGGCCTGAAGATGATGGTGTAAGTTGGTCTGCTGGCCAATTAACACCAATATTTCTCAACATGTCCAAGCTTGTGTGTTTTTGCGTTAATAATTGATTGGTTTATTGATTTAAATACTTTAATGATCTACAACCATTTCATATTTCTACTCAGTGTCAAAAAATGCAATTACTAAAGTAAATAACATAAAAGAACATCATAGTATCATAAGTTATCAGCTAAATGCAGCCTACAACTGAATATTGTGAAAAGATAAAGAATCATTGCATTGGTAAATGGATTGGACTTGGCCATTTATATAGCACTTCTCTAATCTTCTCTTCACACTACATGTCAGCATTCACCCATTCACACACACACATTCATACACTGATGGCAGATGCTGCCTTGCAAGGTGCCAACCTGCCCATCAGGATCTTATCTAAATACTTGTTCACACACTGATGGCTCAGCCACATCTTGATGATATGAACTGCCTTCTTGTGGCCTAAAAGCTGCTCAATTCCTCATACTTGACAACCCCAAAAAGTTTGATGCCTTCACAGGTCCAGTTTCAGGCATGCAAAATATCCAGTAATTTAAACAGATGATTGCATCGCAAAGTTGTTGTGCGCATTTACGTCGAGCAAATGTGGCCTTTTAATGTTATTGACCCCATGAGTTGTACTACTCTAAGTCCCTGGAATAAATAACATTTGTTTCTCTGTTTTTAATTGTGCTCAATACTTTTGCATTGTGATTAAACAAACAGGCTGATAGTGAGGTTTTGGTCTTTAAAGTAAGTGCATTTAGCTTTGAGTGACCGGGACAACAGCGGTACTTACGGGACAACAGCAAATGCATAACCGTAGTGTTGGGCAATTTGACAAGTATATTGGCTATCAGCTATTGGCTGAGTACATCATAGGGCAATTTTTTTTGGATGTTTGTCATTTTATTTAACTAATTTAATGGCCTGCTTCTGAAGAACTAGAGCTGCTCAGCTGCTTCTCAACAGGCAGAGAAAGAGACAGCAGAGGAAACACCATACAGAGCCTGCATACAGTATATTCACATAACTCTGTGAATTAAGGGTTTACTTTGATCCAATTGGTTTGAAGGAAAGACTAACCAGGATGGTTTTGGTGAGTTTTATATTTTTTTTTTTTCTGTCTTTTTGAATCAAGTGTGTTTTATGATGCTCTGCCTTTAGAACCACCTGAGGGTGTTCCATCAGAAAGTCCTGGATCCAGTCACACAATGGTGTGTTCAGGCCTAGATCCTTTAGCTTAGTGACAAGCCTGGAGGGAACTATGTAGTCCACAAACAGCATCCTCACATAGGTGTCCCTTCCTTCCAGGTTGGAGAGGGTGGTGTGCAGGACGTGGGCAATGGCGTCGTCTGTGCTTGTGTTTGGGTGGTATGCAAACTGCAGGGGTTCGAGGGTTTGGGGAAGCATGGGGCAGATGAGGGATTTAGCCAGCTTCTTGAAAGACTTACTGGCTATGGGGGTGAGGGCTATAGGGCGCCAGTCATTTAAGCTGGTCACTGTCTTGTTTGGGGATGGGGATAATATTGGTGGATTTGAAGCAGGTGGGGACAGTCCAGAGAGAGAGCGACAAGTTGTAAATTGTTGTGAAAACCCCCGCCAACTGGTGTGCGCATGTCTTCAAGACACATCCAGGGATGCCGTCTGGGCTGGCAGCTTCGCATGGGTTCGAAATGCAGGAGGGTCCGACAAACATCAGTCTCTGTGATGGTAAGGAGACAATCCTGTTCTGCAGCAGTCATAGAGAAGGGGTGTGGAGGTGGTTGGCAGTCTAGGTTTTCAGCTGAGGTGGGGGAGAGGGGAAGGGGCTGTCCATGTAGGAGGGGGGCTGGAAGTGCAGGGGGCAGTGGTGACAAGTAAGGGGTTCTGATTGTCTGCAGGGGTGGTTGTGAGGTAGAACGTGACACAGCGTCTGACAGAGAAGTCAAACCTGTGTTAAGTTAAGTTAAGGGAGGGTGGGTGCTGTGTTACTGATTTGCTCCTTTAAAGTCTGTCATGGTTTGCAGTCCTTGCCACAGGTGCCTGGGGTTGCTGATAGCAGTTAGCGTGTGTTAGCAGGACGATGTTAGCCAGCCGTAGTCAGGATCACTTTACCAGCTGTGTATCTCAAATACCCGCTGCCTTAATAACCCAGCTGACTATGAACCACAGAGATGTTCATGTTGTAAATGTTGAACTAGTGATATTTAATTTATCTATTATATCTTATTTATATGTAGGCTTGTTTCTTGCGTGCTTGTTTCCATGGCTGCATCACACTGTGTTTGTGTGCCCATTCGTTGCATCGTTGACACTGTGTGTCAGAATGGGCAGTGGACGGGATCACACAGGCCAAAACAGACGTTCTGCACCTGAATGGAAATATCAAAAGAAAGCATACTTTCAAAATGCCGTGTTTCCTTAATTGTCCCTGATGGCATTTCATGGTCATTTTATTTGGGGGGGCTGGTTGTCCTTTAATCACAAGGTTGGTTGTTCGATCTCCGGTTCCTACTGTCTGCATGTTAATCTGCTGCAGAGTGCCGGGGAGATGAAAAAAATACAAAACATGGGTTGATGCAGATGTCAAATTTCATGTCTGTATGGATGTGAGGATTGTAATACAGCAAATATATTTTATATTGCTCATTTAATCAGAGCAGAGAAACCAAGATGCCCAGTTCATGCTGTGGTGTGCTCCACGCCACACTCCACTCCAGTGCATTTGATTTCATTGCATCAGCAGATGAAGTGGATTGGTTTTGCTCAGGTCCAGTGGTTTCTCGTGATCAAAGTCCATCTAAAGCTCTTTGCTGGTGTCCATCTTCAGTTGATCCCGCTTGCCACTGCGGGATCAGTTCAATTGAAACATGGTAAAAACATCACACATGGCACTGCTGCTCGCCAAGCGGATACACTGCTGAGCCGTTTTCATTTGGTAAGGATTAGGCTTGGTGTTGATGAGAGTCAAATAGCTGTCTAGTCATTACAGA
This sequence comes from Pterois miles, assembly GCA_947000775.1. Lineage (NCBI taxonomy): Eukaryota > Metazoa > Chordata > Actinopteri > Perciformes > Scorpaenidae > Pterois > Pterois miles. Next base: position 2,376,223 of record CAMQGK010000355.1, read on the forward strand.
GCACCTAAGCAAGTGGTCCTAGCAGAGGTGAGACCAAAGTAAAAGGATTTTGCTTTTGATTATCCTGATTAATTTAAAACAAGAGAAATATTCAGTACTATTCTGCACAAACGAACAAGGAATTCAGTCAGACAAAACTTAGGTTTTACAGTTTGTACCAAACAATGTAGAGTCAGAGTTAAGGTAACGAATGTAAAGGCTTCTGTTTGACAAAGTACATGAATGACGAGAGGGTGATTGCAGAGCTGAGGACTGTTACCCTCAATACCTGATGCAAATAAAATAAATATGTGTAAATAATATTCTAGTGAATCCTAAAAAAATGTGTTTGCTTGCTCTGATTGTGATCTTCCTCTGGGAACGCAGACATTATTTTTTTAATGTTGTGAAGCTGCCTGCCAAGCCAGCTGGTGGTGTTGAGGTAGCCATGTGTTGATGGTGGTTTGGTCGAATGTTGTTGTTTGAATTGTATCACACCTTTGGAAAGGTTTCATAAATTATGAGCCTTCTTAGAAAGCACATATTTCTGTTTTTGTACCTGCTGCTCTTTTTCTTCATCACTGTGTTTTTATTAGTTTGTCATGTTAGCTGTAGTCTGTAGTATCCCCTTTTGTGGGGTGGCTGTGGCTCAGGGGGGGCAGGTTGAGTTGTCGGTTCGAACCCCACGTTGCTCCCCGGACGCAGAGCAGCCCCACTACTGCTGGAGCTCAGGATGGGTTAAATGCAGAGGTCTCATTTCATTTACGTATGTATGTGACATTTAAAATAATTAAAATACCACTCAGCATGTGAAAACAGTTGTAAAATATCTTCTGTATTTTTTGGAAGAGCTTTGTCAAAACTGAGAAATTAACCCTGATGATGTCGCCATCATCAGGCATGGAAACCCTGATGGGTTTGCCAGTTGGCTATGATTTATATCCCTGGTGAAGGCATCAATTAATGTATGAAAAGAAATTAAACATGCTACTAGCGATGGACTCCTGTTTCTCTCCTTACTGAACAAAACCTGTACTTATTTAACTATCCACCTATATTTTAGATAAGAAATAACAGATATCTGTACTTATTATCTTTATCAGCTTTAAAGGCAACCAGAATCTACAGTCAAAAGAAAAGAAAGGTCATTTTTTTTGTCTCTGTCACTGCTAAAATGTCTTTTATTCTGACTACATGATGATAATCTTAACTAATACAGCAGCTGTGACACAATCCTCCTGTTGGCGACTGAGGCAGCATTTTGTCTTCTGCTAACTTTGGTGAACTACTTTCATTATAAAAATAAGGGACATTCCCAACACTTGTGTATTACTCTGTAGGAACACTGCACAAACACACAATCGGTTATAAAACTGAAACACATCTATTAATGCTTTGAAATGGAAAATATTAAATACAATAATAAATATTAAGCCTTGAGCATGAGGAGGAGTTTTTCAATTAGTTCCACACCGGCTATATACCAATATAAATGTTAAATGTTTCATCCTGTTCTGCGTTTGTGCCTAAAGGCTGCTTGAAAGCAGCGGGGATAAGGAGCTGGACTCCGGCTTGTTTTATCCTCGGCCGGATGATCGGCACATCTGGGTGATATGTTTGCACGTTTGTTGTGTTTGCTTTCCATTCACATCCTCTACAATGGTGGAGCTACAGTGACAACATTCTCGTCTATCACGCAACTCTCCATTGCTATAGTAGCTGATCGGGAACCTGCCGGTGAGTCTTCCGGCTCCAGCAAAAGACTTTTTCCGCCGGCGTTTATCAGGCTTTATATATAAATGGCGCTCTGTGTGAGAGACACATACATGTAACCTGAGCCACCAAATGTTTGTTCCACAACTAACTTTCAAATAATTTTTGACAAGGGATTGGACGAACCATCTGTCAATCAAACTATTGCTGAAGCCAGACGGGAGAAGAGCAAAAACATCTTTTCCATCTAGAAAAGTCTGAATTGCCAACTGATGTTTTTACAGCAGCTACGCTAACCTTTTCAGGAGCTGCCATTGTTGTTTAGAACCAACCGTCTCCTCTCCACATCCTAGCTGTAGAAGCTCCTCACTGGAGGTCTGACTTGCCAGACATTACTTTGAGCCTGACAAGATGGATTTTTGTGTGATATCGTGCCATCGCGAGAATCCAGACGTTGTTCAAGGTAAACAAAAATGGTGCTAGTGCTCTGCTTTTTATAACACGGTCAGGGAGGTCAGCTTACATAATGGACCTTAGAGTCTTGCCTTTTAAAGTCACAGTCAGGGCGGAGCAAGAATTGTGAACCAAAACTTTAAATCCAAGCAGACACATACAAGCTAGCAGTTTTTATACACAATATGCGTTTTGTGGTGTAGTTGGAGTTCCTCTTTAAAATCAGTGTTGGCTTTGGGTGTTGGTATTGTGGGTGACTCCAGCTTCCCTCGAGTGTTTGCTCGATGCTGTTTAGAAAACATTTTTGGATTTGACTCGTTTAAATTCCTTCCACTGACTGTAAAATCTCCTCTATTGAATTTGATAAAGTCAGATAAATCCAAAGCAGCCCAGTTGCAATAGCACACTTTTTTTCTATTGATTGTGCCTGCTGTGGCTATAAATGAAGCTTGATTAAACCTGCAGACACCTGAAACCATTGCTCATCACCCCAGGCCTGCATACATTACAAATAAAGTGGCAGGTAAGCTCAACACAGACACGTGTGGCAGAGAAACCAAAACATACAGTAAATCTCTTCCAGAGGCTCAGGGCAGATTATTTTGCTTTCTAAAATTCACACCAGCCAGCTTTATTGGTTCACAGCCTGTTTAATATGCCCGACACAGCTTCCACGTGACGGCAGTGTATACCCTGAGACAAGCGGCTTAGCTCTGACATGGACAAACAACGCCTAAAGACACACAGCAAAGCTAGAGTAGGTTAGAGGTGGGCTAGAAGCAAGAGACACAGAGAGGCAGTGTGTGTTGACATAGTGAATGAACCTAGTGGATCATGACTGGAGGAAGGGAGAGTGAAAGTGACAGATTAAGAGCCTGGAGAAAAGAGAGGGATGCCTTTGAAGAGCAGCAAGGAGATGAGAGAGAGGAGATGAAGAGATTGAATGGAAAGGAAAATAGGGGAGGAAACGAGAGGGCATCATGGTTGTAAAAGGCTACACTGCAAAAGATGATCCATCTTAATTTTGGTTTGAAAGACAAGCCCTCTCAATCATCACTAGGTGGTGTCTGTATCCACAGAGACCCTGCAGCCCTCTGCCTGGATTCTCGCTTTTCTTCTTATGTTGCTGTGTTCTAGATGTCAGCAATAACATTTTACTCCTCTGATTCACTGATTTGTAATGCCGCTCCCTCTCTTCACTCACTCTATAGTTCACTCCACCATCGCTGCTCTCCTCTCTCTCTCTCTCTCTCTCTCTCTCTTATTTCCCATCTAGCTAGGAAAGCCATCCATCCTCTGAATGCTCTAGGTCTCTAGTTTGTGGCTATCAAGTTTCATGTGGCTGTGATTATCCTAAAGGTCACCACAGGTCATTTTAGACAGTGAGGTCAAGTTTCAAGAATGGTCTCACCACAATGAAGCGGCTGCTATGGCCACTAACATCATCACACATGAATACAGTTAAGCTCATTGAATCCAGAAGAGTCTCAGCAATACCAACTTTATGTAATTCAAGACTGTTTAGGGCCCCAGTATGCAGAAATATTCAAACACACCATTTCAGAATAGGAGAAAATAGCACATTTATGCTGCATTCAAAAAAACTGCATGTGGTGCCCCAGCTCCACAGAGCCCTGGGGGAAAAATTTACCTCACGCCGCAAGGCAGTCAGCGCCCAGCTGGTCACGTCCTCATGACATCAACAGCAGCGCACACATTTATGCTGCATTCAAAAAAACGGCATGTGGTGCCCCAGCTCCAGAGCCCGGGGGGAAGCGTATTGCCTCACGCTGCGAGGCAGTCAGCGTCCAGCCTTATGACATCAACGGCAGCTCACCCTGTGCATCTTAACCATACAGTGCAGTTCTACCTGCAACCGCATTCAAAACTACGGCACCTTATAGTTATTTAGAGATCCCAACAATCTAGCATGACATGGTTGGTACCAATGGATTCCTTAGGTAGTCTAGTTTCATGTGATATCGATATAGTCCCAATATCTTGAAAACTGAGCCTCCAACAATCTCTGAACGATGAAATAATGGCCATGCCTACCGAAATGCTGTAAATTGGAGACTTTTTGCATTACAGATTTTCTCAGATGGATTGAGGAGGAGGAAGTGTGTATGTGTGTTCATATCTCTGTGTACTGTATGTCCATGTATGTGTGAGACAGATCGAACACACAAACATCTACACTGTTTGTGTGTGTGTGTGTGTGTGTGTGTGTGTGTGTGTGTGTGTGTCAGTGTTATCAGTCTTATCTCCATGCCGGCCTGGATGGATGCTGCTGCTTGGAGCCCTTTTGCTGCTGCATTTGTTTAGCTATGTATAATTGAAAAAGAGGGGTGTGTGTGTGTGTAAAGTGGGATAAGGGTCGGGTTTATTATCGGGTTATTGGTCAGTAGAAGAGTGAGGCGATTGATCACCATGCAGGTAAAAATGATCTGTCCAGGCAGTGGAGGCATTGATTGTCCCTGAACAGTGGTGTTGAGCTGCACAGAAAACAGTCAGAAGAAAGCGTTCGAAAAAGATCCAATCTCTCCCCCTCTCGTTCTCTGAAGATAGGCGTTGTGGCTTCCTGTGAAGATCCAACAGAATAGCTGAGGATATAAAGCAATTGATTCAGTTTGGCCCCTCAGCTCAGCTCTAAGTGGGAGGGCATCCTCTGTCTTTGAAATGAAGAATGAAAGGTTAAATCTGGGTTCTTGCGTAACCCTGGACTGAGCAGGCATTAATGGTAATGGTATGTAATCATGAGTATGGAAGCAATTAGAATAATCTGCCGTCACAGTCACCAGATCTCAGTCATCATCTCAACCTTTCACATCATCACCATAAAAATACCAAATGAGGGAATACCAAATGAGAAGAAGGCTGCACGTCCCTTCAGTTCAGTTCCAGACACTTGGAGAAGTTCAGGAGGCTCATGGTGGACCAATTGTGTTATGTTGGGATTTACTGTCATTTGTCCACCATTCATACCGCTGGTATAACAGTGGTTAGCAGATACCCACCTACCAGGAGGTACCTGGAAGAATGTTTTGTTGTGAATGAACTGGCCCTTTAATGACATGTTCAAATAGCCTAATTAAACTACAGCATCTTCTTGGAAAAGTTGCTAAATTTCAGATACAAATCAGTCAAAACGTTCTGAGGAGCTGCATAGTCCTCGTTCACAAACATTCCTTCTGGTTAAACATAAATGTTACATTATATTAGAATAATTAATTAATAATTACTAGCTAAATTCAGTAGCATCAGTCAGATTCAGTAGAGACCACTACGGTGCAGTGTGACAAAAAGACATTACACTACTCTTATACCAGTGTAATGTGTAAACATGGATACCTGATAGGACCATAGGGAGATGGTTCGATGATGCTACATTGTGAACAAGAAATCTGTGTTGAAATCAGCAGGACGAAAGCTAGTTTACAGGATGTGCCAATGATTTACTTTATGATGGATTCAGTCTCTACCCAGTAAAAATGACCGGTTCATTCTAATGTTATGATGCACTGAAATGTAATCTTATAAAATGCAGTTTTTGGTGAGAAAATAAAGCCAGGTTGAAAGAGATGTTTGCATAGCAAAATATATAATTATGACTGGTTTAACTTCTTAACAAAATACATTATATAAACAGTAATAAAGGGGTGTAAAAGTACATGGGATTTATTGTTTTACCTTTGTTTTTACTAGTGTTTTCATGCACAATAAGTCTGCATCACAAGGAATCTAATGACGGACTAATACATATGAAAATGAACAGATAAGATTCAAAACAAATCCTCTTTCCCACCACAAATACTTGTGTACTGCAGACTGTATACAGCCTGTATCCCAGTAAGAAAGAAGAAACATTATAGTTTTAACAATAAGTTTAAACGGGTTTTATCAACTGATAATTTTTATAATACCTGGTTTTCAGAGGTGCTGCAGCCCCCAAGCACCCCTACTTCCCTCATCCATGCTGTGTGCATGAATAATTATAATACATAATGTCTGTAATTATTCAATAATATAGTTCTTTAAAATATCATGGGAAATTACTTTTTAAACTGTAAAAAACTCCATTAGCAGCAATAGACAGTATACAGTATATTTGGCGGTATGGCTCCAAACTGGGACCTCCCTGCCCTTCCATGGGGCTCCTATGTGGAAGCATAAGGCAAGGAGATCACACCTCTTTGCCCTTCCATGTGCATACATGCAGCAAATCCATCAGCTGAGTGGGCTGGCTTAATATCAGCTGCTATCAGCTGATAGGGCTGTGATATTAGCAGAGCTTGACTTTGTGGCCTGCCTGAACTGATGCTATGCTCAAATTTTATGCTCCATCCTCCCAACAGACTTTGAATAGTCTCAGACTACAGTAGACATACTTGATATTTTTCTGCTTGTGGTACAATTCTGTGGTCTGTGCAATAAAACTCTCAACCTCCAAAGCACTGCTGCTATGTGCAGAACAGGGTAACGTACAGCCCTGCCCTACCCGTCTCGCCCTCTATCTGCGTCTCGTGGTGCACTGGCAAAGCCCTGATGAGGCTTGGCCCATAAGTGTCTATTCTCCTCGTCTCATTGGTCAGAGACTCATTAATCCCCCCCCACCCCCACCCCCACCCCCAGTTATCTGCTGCAAAGTGAATTACACGAGTGCCTATTGATTTCTGTCCTTATGCCAGGTATGTTTAGAGAGTAAACCTATTGCTTTTCTCCCCAAGCGTTTCCATTGTGATGCTCGGCCTGAGCAGAGGGGGGGCTAATTGGCCTCAGTCAAGATCACCTTGGCTGTCTGGGCTCAGCAGCCTCATGTCTGCAGGAAGAAAGGAAAGGTAGAGATAGAAAAAAAAAATATGATACAGTAGGGATGGAGGGAATGAAAATATGTCCTCATTGTCTAACTGAAGTTTAAATGTGTCCATTAAAGTGTAATGCCAGGGCCGCGGCCTCTGGAATATGCCAAACATCTCATCTGCATCTTCTGAATATTTGTGGTGACGGCTAACACATTCAAATAGCAGGGGAAAGCAGGGGCAAGGGACAGTAATTACTGCTCTGTACCAGGAAGGTGTGTGTGTGTGTGTGTGTGTGTGTGTGTGCTGAATGAGTTTCATGCTTCATTACTGAGGGGTGTTAAGGTAATAAGGCCCCTGACTGTCCATTGAGGGAACTCATCTCTTCTGGCAGTGAAATTAGCCCCACGTTGTTCTAGGGTTGCTGCTTTTCCCGTTGACTTGCACTGGTATGGAAGATTAAAGCTTCCCCAAGATGGCCATTAAGCGGAGACAGGTGACCCTTCATAATCCCATAACAGTCCCTGTTTAATCAAATTTGCACCAACACTTGATCCTTTGTTCACTTCTGAACCCAGAAAGCACAAGTGCTAAGGGTGGACCACCTCCGTGCGCCAATGAAATTTAATTACATTAGAAAGAACCTCTGCCTGAGTTTTTTATAGTGACAGTCTTTGAATGAATATATGTGAAGTCAAAAATGTGACATATATTTTCAGTTACTCCCTATCCAACGGCTATGTGTGTGTATACAACTGGAAATCACCTATAATAAAACAGGACTATCTGTACAAGGGCTCTCAAGGGGTGTGTCCTCCATCCTCTGAGGTACTTATCCTCAAGGGTCATAGAAGTATTGGATGGAATCATTTTAATTCTGTCGTAACACTCAGTTGGCCTTCATACAAAGAGCCATCTCCGGATGAATTTACTGTCATAGGGGAGGCTGAATGATAGGAATTATTACCTGAACAGCAATGTCACTGGAATTCCCCAACCACCAGCCCCAATTACCTAATGGGCTTTAGAGAAGTGTAGTCCTCCAGTCATGTTATGCGCCATCTCAGTAATATGCGACAGGGCAAAGTAATTGCTGTCAGTTCAAACTGAAATCATTTAATTGGCCATTTTGTTCTTTGAACTCTGGTTTGACTTCCAGAACTAGTACATCAAGAATTAAAACCAGACACTATCATTGCTCTTAGTGACTGATTCCAACCAAACTTTTGTCTTTTAAAGAAGAAGAAGAAGAAGAAGAAGATCAACCTTCCCAAGCCTACAGACTGAGCTACTGCCGCCAAAGCTCATAGCTTGCTTTTCCTGATTTGCAGGCTCGGTAAATAAGTATTCAACTACACTTTATGCATAACGCAAATCAAGGATGGATGGCTTTTACAATTAAATTGAAACAGTATGCAGCCCAGTCTTCTGGTTATAGGTGCAGTTTGAACTTTAAGGTTGGGGTTTCACACAAAATAATAATAATAATAAATAAATAAATAAATAAATAATCTAGAGGGAACGCAATGTGTACACCGCAGAGAGGTCTAATGTATTGAGATGCGTGTAGCCCACATATACTGAAAATTTTTTTTTAAATGGAGCACTTTTGTTTTTTCTCCCATTTTTTTTTTTATGTGCTGAACTCAAACAGACTATCAAAGACTTTTTCTATGTACACCAGGCATGTCCAAAGTCCGTTCAAATTTCCACCGGCCCGCAGCCTTTGTCATATAATCAACAATATGCGGCCCGCCACGATATCGATGTGCAATTGAGGAGGTATGCAGCAGACCCCTCATCTCTGGCTGAGGAGTTCTAGCGCCGCTTTCGGGATTTTGCAGCTGTTGAAAAGGAGATCAGGCTTTTTAACTCTCCTTTCTCCGACGACGCTCCAGACCTCCTCCAGCTGGACCGCATTGAGCTGCAGTGTGATGCGGAGTGTCGCGGTCAGCACCAACGGCTCCCTTTGTCAACTTTTACCGTCAGCTGGATGAAGGCAGGTTCCCAGAGATTCAAACAGTTGCTCATAAAATGCTGAGCTCGTTTGGCTCCACATACATGAAGAAGACGTCCAAGAACCGCCTGAGGACCAGATTAAGAGACTCTCACCTGCGTGACGTCTGCGCATCAGAACCACTGCTTTAGAGCCAGACCTGGTCTACTGACTGTAGTCCAGATCTCAGAGCCACCCTTCACATTAGTGCAGACAAGTTATATGTTTAGTCTTCTGAGGTGAATCACTTCTATTTTTTTTTTTTTTTTTTATGAATATGCTCTGAGTCTTTTCAAATCAGGGATCATTAGTTCTTGTTTTTCAACTGACAATCAAACTGGCTCTTGTATAACAAACTAAACTGTCTTCATATTTATTGATAACAAACATTAGGGTCTTAAGAAACACATATACAAATACTCAACATTAAATATTCAAATCTAATTTGGTCCAGCACTCATTTTTCCATTTCATATTTTTGATCCAAGTCTAAAATTGACATAAATTTCGTGTTTGATATCTGACTCTAAATCAAATATATTTTTGTTTTTTGATTTTTGATGTTCAGTTGAAATGAAAGAAGGGCTGATACACAGGTCGATATGGCCTCCAATAAGATACCTGTTATTCTCTTATGTTAATGGTTCAAAGAGTGTCTGGCTGAATGGTCGGCCCCCACACAGATTAACCTCACCAAATCTGGCCCTCTTTGCCAAAAGTTTGGACACCCCTGATGTACACAAAAGGTCTAATTCTCTAAAATATTGTTCACAAATTTCTCTAAATCTGTGTTAGTGAGCACCTCTCCTTTGTGGAAATAATCCATCCACCTCATAGGTGTGGCACATCATGATGCTGATTAGACAGCATGATTATTGCATCTTAGGCGGGTCACAATAAAAGTCCACTCTAAAATGTGTAGTTTTGTCTGAGACATTTACAGTATGAGGCACTGAACGGGGGGGTCAGAAAACCAGTCAGTATCTGGTGTGACCACCATTTGTCTCACACAGTGCAACACATTTCCTTCACATAGGTTGTTGATTGTGGTCTGTGGAATGTTGGTCCACTCCTCTTCAATGGCTGTGCGAGGTTCCTGGATATTGGCAGGAACTGGAAAATGCTGTCCTATATGCCGATCCAGAGCATCCCAAACATGCCCAATGGGTGACATGTCTGGTGAGTATGCAGGCCATGCAAGAACTGGGATGTTTTCAGCACACAGGAACTGTGTGCATGCAATGCTGCACCATGAGGTGATGGCGGTGGATGAATGGACAACAATAGGCCTCAAGAGCTCATCACGGTATCTCTGTGCATTCAAAATGCCATCAATAAAATGCACCTGTGTTCATTCTCCATAACATACACCTGCCCATACCATAACCCCACCGCCACCATGGGCCACTCTATTCACAGCATTGGCTCACCAACATGACGGCATTCTCCGAGAAGAGAGCAAGAGAGCATCTCTCCAAAGTGCCAGACACCGCTGAAGGTGAGCATTTGCCCACTCAAGTTGGTTACGACAACAAACTGCAGTCAGGTCCAGACCCCGGTGAGGATGACGAGCATACAGCTGCGCTTTCTTGAGACGATCTCTGATAGTTGTGCAGAAATTCTTTGGTTATGCAAACATTGTTGCATCATTTGTCCAGATGACTAGTCTCAGATGATCTTGCAGGTGAAGATGCCGGATGTGGAGGTTCTGGGCTGGTGTGGTTACACGTGGTCTGTGGTTGTGAGGCTGGTTGGATGTACTGCCAAATTCTCAGAAACGCCTTTGGGGACGGCGTATGGTATAATAGAGGTGTTCATTAACACAGATTTAGACAAATTTGAGAATATTATTTGAGAGAAATAGGCCTTTTGTGTACATAGAAAAAGTCTTAAACCTTTGACTTCAGCGTATAAAAAATGGGAGTAAGAACAAAAGTGTTGTGTTTATACATTTGTTCAGAAAACTTGTGTTTCTATTTATCCCTGTCGCTCACTTTGAAAGCACTGCCACAGACGAGGAGTGGCTGATTGATAGAGTTGAAATGGATAGGATCCGGTTGACAATTGCTGCCAGTGGAAGAAGACATCATTTGAGTGTCTATATGGTGCAACGTTAGCCTATATAGTGGGTAATGGAATGAAATGCCACATACAAGAGAATTCCCTGTGCCTCATCCATGGAGGTGCATCATCACATTGGAATATGGGATGAGCTCTGCATTATGGATGAGGCTAGCCTACTGTGTAAAATGCTGTGCTCTTGACTCTTGAGATCAACATTTGACAGGAACAGGAATCAATTTAAATGGTCTGTCAAAACTGAATTTAAAATTTTAATTTCAGTCTATTTTTGTCTAGAAAAAAGGTTTCTTTCATAGAACAGTGTTGTCTGCTTTTTTTTGAAAACATGATGTGGTTTGTATATGCCTTACTCTACTGCGTTCTTCAATTGCAACACATGAGATAGTGATCAAAGTAAAGGGCAAAACTGACAGCCATGAAGATGAGATTAATTTCTTTTGATTTGTTAGATTTATGATGAATGTCATGCAACAATCAAGTTTACAAAGCAGCTGTGAAAACTGATTATATTCTCATGTATTCTACAGTTGTTACAGTTATAAATGATTCAGTCAGTAATCAGCATGTAAATAGGGTAAAACAGCTTTTATCCAGTGATCATAATTAGTGGAGGAAAGGACAGGTCAATTAATGAAGTTTTGTCTAGTGCTACATATCTGGAGGGAAGCATTTCCTGGTGTCATCTCATTAAGAAGAAGAAGAAGAAGAAGATACTTTTTAGTCACAGTGGGGAAATTCAATTTACACTCTGTTTAACTTATACATGGTACATGCACACAAACACACACACACATGCAGTAATGGAGAGGTGTCAGAGTGAGGGGGCTGCTCCAGACAAGCGCCCCGAGCAGTTGGGGGTTTGGTGCCTTGCTCAGGGGCACCTCGGCAGTGCCCAAGAGGTAAACTGGCACCTCTCCAGCTACCAGTTCACACTCAGTTTTTGGTCCATGTCGGGACTTGAACCGGTGACCCTCCGGTTCCCAAGCCAACTCCCTACAGACTGAGCTACTGCCGCCCCAGCGTGACCACTGATACTCACTGATATGTCGCTGTCCATTATCAGCGTCTAAATTCTCCTTCCTCTGAGCAAATTCAAAGGTTAATGCTGCCTGCGCTTTCAGACGCTGACAGTCATGCTTTCCATCCACCTCGCTTGGTCACCACGCACGGCTTAACGCAGCCTCCCATTATCCTTCCCCTCACTCGCTAACGAGGTAATTAATAAGGCCGGAGTGAACGGGGCCACGGTAGCCCGGGTCAATGCAACACAGCAGTCATGGGAGTCAAAGTAGAAAAGTAGGAAAAAAAAAGATTTTGTTTGTTTGTTTGGGTGATTACTTGGTTGTGAAATGGTTTGCTCAGATAATCTTTCAAGCACGCTTTATTACATTTCCAACATCCATCTGCTGGTGATGGATGGCAATTATTACTTCTGCCTATCATTTCCCTCTCGTGGCCTGGAGTCCTCCTCCCATATTGATTTATGAGAGGGGAATCTGCTGCTGAAACTAAACGAGGAGATTACAACAGGTAACGTCGGGTGCAGAGTCAAGGGCTTTTTAATAGTCTCCTGATGTGAAGGATCCTTGAAATGCGTTAGTGACCTGGTGAGTGACAGGCTCTCAGACACAAGAGGATGCAGAGAGAGGCCGGCAAGACAGAGCAGACAATAATTCAACTCAAACAGTGGCGTAGATTTATAGCTAGGTACATAAACCTGGACCTCTGAGTTGATGATTATTACAAGGCAAACAGCCAACAGCATTATCAACAGCAGCCCACTGCTCCTTGGGATGAGTTACATGCAGAAGTCAAATCTCAGATATGTCCCTGTGTGCATATGATGATTCTAACAACGCTAAAGTTTAAGTTACTTAGACAGGCAGATGGATAGATTGATCATCGTCCTCCATGGGTAGAAGCATTATATATGTCTAAGCCAGCCATGCTTGTCGCCTCTAAAAGCTGCCATGTCCAGTTATACACCCCACAGTGTTTGTTTCTCTGGGGCGGAGAGAGACTACCGTATCTGTGATCACATGTAGACTTGAATGTGGCCTCTGGGACACATGCAAATGCAGGTGGGGAATGGGATACACTTCGTTAGGCCAGAATGATGAAAATTTTGGTCCCCATTCACAATTATGGGCTTCATTTTGACCTATCAGCATCAGCATCCGCGCAGTGACGTGGAGGGAGGTCTTGAAACTCGTTTGATAACACCTCGTGCCAGTTATGTGGATGCCAGTTCATTTAAACTTGAAATTTGATGATTTTGGCTATGCAGATTAATTTTCAAGATACTGTTTCATAAGAGACTTACCCTTGACCTGGACAGTAGGCTGGGGAGTCACCAGTGATATGAAGAGCTAGGGAAAACTTTCTCACACTTGATATACTGTCCACAATTATTTGTCAACATCAACAAACACAAGGCTTCCATCCAGTAGACCGCTGTTTGTGTCCTGTGCTCAAAATATCCAGTGTCACAGTTCCACTGTACAGACGTAGTTTTACGCCCAACCATGTAGTCCTTTCCTTTAGTGGTTTTGTTGCCTGAACCTAAGCAAGTGTTTTTGTTTAATTCACAGCATTAATTGTGTTGATGCAAAGTGATGCCAGTACTGACAAAGCATCAGTGTGTGACGAGTTGGGATGAGAATATGTTGTAATACGTGCATGTGGGCTGAAATACAGCTGTGGTGTTCTGTCGGGAGATGCTGTGACTTCACATTAAACCAAGAAAGACTAGAAGAGCTCGTCAAATACCGCCGCTTGGTCAGTGCACTGGAGACCGATGCATGTGATACTCCTCTTGCATTAATTTTGGACAGACCAGGGCAGCAAGTCAATATACACTTGTTAAATGCATAGCTTCCTTTCAAAATAAACTTCCATTTTCACAGAAAGTTAGATTTAGACAACACACTCAAGTAGTTAGGTTTAGGAAATGGTTGTGGTTGACATTAATTTGACTGGCTAATAACTCACAGGGCTGACAGTGCCGACAAGTGACATGAATGAACACAAATGATCCCAGCGAGTAACACGTTTGGTGTGAACGCAGCATGAGAGCTTGACGGATTGTAACAGCAACACCAAATCAGACCTGACGTAATATAATCCTCATCCTCCTATTTTCACACAACTTAATAAGTTGTGCTCTAATAATTGAGGCCATAATGGTTTATGTCAGTTCAGACAAACCCTTTTCTACAAACAGAAAGGTGAGTGAACCGAGTTTAGGCAGGTTTACCCTCCACTACATCCATGAATGTAAAGCAGGAAATGAGTGACTGGAAGGAAATAATGAGGAGCTGCAGAGGGAGATGGGGGTGTGGGGTGGACAGGGTGTTGGCTGGCTGGCAGGAAACACGCAGAGGTGTATAGGAAAAGGAGTGTTATTTTGGCTCCTGTTGCAAAGACCTCTGGGAAAATAGGGTCTGTCTGACAGTGCTGTGAGAGCCATAAATCACCACAAGAGCACTCATTCTCCTCCTCGCCGTGACCTAGAAGCGACCCCAGAGTCACACACATTTTCTAATACTGAGCACACACACAACAGGAGGCGGCTGTGTGGGAGCCGGGGTGTCACACAGCAGCAGCCACAACACTGCACTATTACTACAATCCAGTATGGATCAACTCACTGTGCCATTCACACATAGTTTCACTTATTCATATTTACCAGAATCAAAAAAAAAAAAAGTGGAAATTTGTGTTTGGTGGGTTATTTCTTTATTTTACATTGCTAGAAAGCCTGTTTACTTCCCTTCACAATGATGTCCAACTTGTAAGGCTCATGCATTTGCGGGATGAACAGCACAGCTGATTATGTGGGTAGCGCCCAAGTGAGATTTGCCAAAATACTCTGCCAATGCTAAACAGTGATTTCTCCTGTTGGTACTGACTTGTTTTGAGCTCCAGGTGCTGCCAATCAAGCACCACAAGACTAGACCACAGGATCACAAAGTGATCTGGTTCATTCTGAAAAGTCAGCTTTATCAAAACCAACGTGGCTCAGTTCAAAACTCCTCACCTCTTCTCTTACAGGATTTTGACATCAGATGATTTGCTGCCAATCGGCGCTGCCAATCAGGCACCTGAAATCATGTCATGCCAATCATGTCCCAGATTTCACTTAGGCGCTACCCACATAATCAGCTGTGCTGCTCATCCCAAAAATGCATGATCCTTACAAGCTGGATATCATTGTGAAGGTAAATAAACAGGATTTCCAGCAATGGAAAATGGCCACATCTGGCTAACTGAAGTCAGACTTCATGTTTAGGTTTTGACTTAGAGTCTGATTGTCAGACTATACTGAAAAAAATATTCAAAAATCTAAAAATACGGTGTTCTTTGGAAAATGGGTAGCTGTAATGAAATGTGAATATGACTTATAGTAAATGGGTAAAAACATCCTGATTTTACTTCAAAATTAGCAGTTGCATTCTCTACTTCCTGGGCCTTATTTTCATAGCTTTTATTCCTAATAATGTTGCACTCGCCAAGTTCATTGCTAAAATAAATGGGGTGAGAATTACAAAAGTTATCACAGGCATGTCGTAGACATGAGTTATGTACTGTAATGGGTTAAACCTACAACCACAATGTCAGCCTCTTTCTTTTGATGCGCAATTGAGAAAAATGTAGTTTTATCTTCAGTGGAACCTGATTTGCCCTGTTGGATATGGAGTCTAGGTCTTGTGGTCTAGTTTGTGGCTTTGCATCCTGTGTGCGTGTGTGTGTGTGTGTGTGTGTGTGTGTGTGTGTGTGAGGTGAATGAAGGTGAAGGAAACAAGACCATCATTTAACAGGACAGAAGGAATAGAGAGCCACAGCACCAGTTGGTCTTTAAACTCTTCATAAAATATATAATTCAGCTTTAAAGCCTTGAACAGAATTAAACACCAACTTAAAACCTATGTTTTTTTCTGCCACCATGTAATGGCAGATGTCTTTGTGTCGCTTATTAATGCATAGCAGGTCTATTTGTGCTAAATGCATTCTGTCTGCCTTTCTAATCCCACTGTAATTGCACTTAATGTTCCTTAACAAGTGTCCCTTTTCTTATACTGCCCATTTATACTTTCACAGCTTTCATTGGATGTGTTCATTTGCAAAGAGGCTGCCTTTGCCAGCTTTTTGATTCTTTATTGTAGCTGTTAAATAGCTCTTAAATTTACTTCCAGGTGTCAATAAAAACCCTTAAATGGTCTTAGAGGCATCTATAGAAAGGTGGTGAAGAAAGCAAATGATGTATTACTGAGTGAGGGGGGAGAAGAGGATTGAGATGTAAGGAAAGAAAGGATGACACAAAGTGATGGAGAAGATAAGGAGAAATAAATTAGGGACAGAGGAAGAGAGTTGGGAAGAAAAGAAAAGAATAGGAAGTGAACAGAGACAAAGGAGGAGGTCAGGTGAGGCGAGGAGTCCTTTCTGGCCTCCAGCTCTCAGGTCAGCAAATAGCCTGAGAAATTAATTAAGATAATGATCCATATAAAAAAGTCTTGCAAAGTCAGCCACGACCCCAGTGTGTGTGTGTGTGTGTGTGTGTGTGTGTGTGTGTGTGAGTGTGTGTGTGTGAGCCCGGCCTTCTTTCCATTTGCGGGACTTTTATGAGGTGGGTAGAGAAATCCATTGATTTCATAAAGGGCATAAAGGTGTCCGGTGGCCGTTTGAACAGCTGAGTGTGAGATCAGTGCAGGGGAGATGAAAACTGTGACATTTACTCTGGTTTGTGCCCCTGGGCAGGAAGGACCTCTACAGAAAGTCACACTGTCAGCTTTCTCTCTCTGTGAGCACACACTACTTTCCTCACGTGGGAGAAATGGGCCACTTTTCATTACCGAAACCACACGGTGACACACACCCTCTGACAGAGCTGGTAGAACGTAAATCTGCTTTCCCTCACACGCCAGAATCAGCCTTTTTTATAAATGGAACTTAAGCACTGGCGTTTTGCATACATACCTGCGATGTCGAAGGTTCAAATAAAAAATTTCCTCCTCCATCCATTGTCAACCGCTTATCCCGTTAGGGGTCGCGGGGGGGGGGGGGCCCCCCCCGGCCCAAGGGGGGGGGGGGGGGGGACCCCGGGGGGGGGGGGGCGGCCCACCGGGGGGAGAGAGAGAGAAAAAAAAAAAGAAGCCATTCTCTCCTAGGGAATTTGAGTCATAATTCCTAACAGCATGTCTTTGGATGGTGGGGGGAAGCGGGGGAACCGGGGAAAAAACACGCTTACACGGGGAGAACATGCAAACTCCACACAGAAGAGCCGCAAGCTGGAATCGAACCTGCGACCCTCTTGCTGTGAGGCGACAGCGCTAACCACTACACCACCGTGCAGCCAAATTTCAACATATATAAATTATTTATCACAACCATACAGAAATGTCACAGATGGTGCAGGACAATATGTTGCATAAGGGTCTAGTGAGTGTGTGTGTCTAGTCTAAAGGGGTGTAGGTTTTTTAAAACAGATCAAGAAAAGGGAGGAAAAGAAATAGAGAAAAGAGAGGATGAGTATATTTTTCATGGCAGAGGGGACTTACAAAGTCTCACTGTTTGACCTAGTTATTTTATTTTGTCTTTATTTGTGTTTGCATTTGTGTTTTTTGTTTCCCAAACTTCTTTTGCTGCATGAGGCAGGTTGCCTACGGTGACCAGACATCCCGGTTTGTCCCGGTTTCAGGCTGGGTGTCCCAAGTCCTGACAAATCTATAAAACACTCAAATACCCCAGTTTTCACCACAATTAAAATAATGAGAACTATTTTATATGTAGGCGGCACAGTGATGCAGTGGTTAGGTTGAAACCCTTGGGGGCCTTCTGTGAAGAGTTTGCATGTTGTCTCTGTGTTAGTGTGGTTTTCTCTGGTTCTCTGGTTCCCTCCCACAGTCCCAAGACATGCAGGTTGACTCTAAATAAAAAAAGTCCCATTGTCCCAGACCAGGACCACAGGACCACAGGATTTCCAAACTGTGAGTGTCATGGGGGCATGAAAGCCACAGGTGTGCCAAGTCAGTCATCCTGATGAGAAAACATATGGTGCATGCACATTTGCATATGCACATGCATGAACATGTGGTACACTTTGGTTTGGAGGTTTGAAAATACGGTCACCCTAAGGTTGCCCTCCTCTAAATGTCCCCCTGGGAAGGGGGCTTGCTGTCAGAGGTGTATTCCATCACCTGTTTCTGAACAGCAAAACCCTGTTCATGTCGGGAGAGGTTTATTTTCTGTTTTTATTTACTTATTCATTGTAAAGGACATCAGGCCTCCAAGAAATAGAGAAATGGGAGGATGGGTGGAGGAGAAATTGAAGAGGGGGAGGGTGTTATGTCAGAGGGCCACATTGGGATGTTGATGCTGCTTGTTTGTATGTATTTCACTGGGTGTGTAATATGGCTGTACTGTAAAGCAAAGCAGTGTATTGTTGTATGTGCATGCATGTAGATTATTAGTAAAATGCAGGGGGTATATTAATAAATAGTTACAGTTACAGTATAATAACAAGAGATAAAAGCATTTGCTTATACTGCTGTTGCATTTTAAGCGTCTAAAATTCATTTCTTTCTGCTTCTCCCGGCCACAGCTGCTTTACCTCGCTGTCAGACAGCCCTTTGTGATGGGAAACTGAAGTCATTATATCGCTCTCTTCAAAGCCTCCAAACTCCATTCACAAAAACACAAATTTAATTATCCATACTGTACACACATGTCCACCTGTTGACCCAGCTAGTACTAGCGGCCATGGATGAGCTTGCTGTGGTAACCCACGGTACATCACTGCTTTCTGCTAACGGCTGAACAGCACAGCTAACCTTCAAGTAAAATATGTATCAGAAATGTCTCTTTTGAATAACCTTCAATGTAAGCGTATTGATGTATTTCAGAATGGACATGGCTTTTAATGGATATTCTTTGACTGATGATTTAAAGGCTGAATTTATGATTTGGCCAGGATATAGTAATCTATGTATCTCATTGATTTAGAACTTTGGCAATCCTATCAATCAACTTCACATTATTTCCTGGCCAAATAAATGGCACAAGCAACTGCAACCCTTGTTTCCTGCTCTAGTGATGATGTCTTAGTGTTTAGAAGATATGTAGGCAACAAAGATCCAGTGTGGATCCACTGAAGTCATGCAACCTCTGCCTGTAGATTTAATTTGTGTTTGTGTCTGCACTTGTGTCATTTAACACACACACACACACACATACACACACAGACGCTGCTGCATAATTTAGCAGATGCCGAAGGAGACCTACTCTGCCGCTAAAATAAACTCTGATTGTAATTGGTGGTGGTGTGGGGGGTATCAAAGGAGAGCTTGGCCCCTCTAACCGGTTTATTTGCTGCACAAAAAGGCTCATAAATGGCACGCTAATGCACAAAGCAATAGGATGCAATAAGACAGCTGTTCTTGCTTTTGGCGTGTCATTTCACACCATGTCGTCAGTACTAGTGGTAGTACTGAGTGCAGCGTGGATGCATCCGTGGAAAAATGCCCCGTTAACAGTTCGTGAATCCAAAGAGACTGATGGTGGCAGGGAGGGGAGGTGGATGGATCCAACAAACACAGGACTTTCAACCAGGAGACCGGTGTTAAGACCAGGGTTTTGTTTTACATTTGTGACATGTTTACCGCACTTATTTTACATCGTTTCCTTACATATTGTACTCAGTTTACGAACTTATTTAAAGCCCAACCATAACTTTTTTCTAAACCTAACCAAGTGGTTTTGTCACCTAAACCTTCCTACCGTCTGTTACCATAGTTTTTTTGCCTAAACATAACCAGATCCTTCCATTCCATATTCTCACATTGTATTCCCCATTCAACATGTTCCATTCAGTTTGCTCATGAATAAACCCCTCTTTGATTTAGGGTCTTGCCCCCCCCACCCTCTAGATGTGTACGAGTAGAACACCCTGCACCCACCAGCCCACCCAACTAGATTGACTGATAGGTGCTTAGCAACACCATTCCAGCCGAGACCGCTGAAATATTCTACTTGGTTCGCTAATGTTCCCTGTCAGCAAATTGTTTTCCTCGATGAGAATCTTCGGTGAAAAATCTGATGTCAGCTATGACAACCACTTCCTTGTGTCGGCTTTGCCTGCAGTTTGTGATACATCTTATTTCCCAAACTGAAAATCGTTATTTCCTGTGTAACTTTCTTAGTACATGCTGATCTCGGAAAGATGTATCGATCTGCAGGAGTGTGTTTCCCCACCCACATAAAGCTCTAAGGATGTTCTGAGATAGACAAATGGCTTTACTGAGAGCTTTGATGCACTCAGAATGCATTCTCCAACAACGTGGCACCTTAAGTCCCTTCTTAAGGTGCCAGTGGGACAGTGCCTTGGGAAGGGCCACTAATTGCAGAAATTGCCAGAGCTGCTCTGATGGCATCCAGCCAGACCATGTCTTGGTAATGGGATTCAAAATGGCAACTTGCAGCTTTTTCCTTGTCCTCCTCTCCTATTTTTCAAGGCCAATTTTCTCTAAAAGTAAATATTACTACTTCTACTACTACTACTAATAATAATAATAATCAATCAGTCACGTAACACTTATTTCCCTTATACCTTTCTTTACTTCCTTTTTTTTCTGTTTTGACTTTACATTGCCTTGCACGTCTATTTTTAATGTCTGAAGACGTTTGTTTGTGTTATGACAACACAAGTTACCGAGTTAACAGGTCCATCTTTTGTTTTCAATTTATCCATCATGTACAGTTAAACATTAATTACTTTAGGAAAAAAGAACAAACTACTTATTGTTGAACGTAGGAAAAAGATAAATAAACAGAACTGAATTATTGAGAAGCAACATTTATTTAGCCTATAAGTAATTAATTATGATGACGATATTAGCACTATTAACTAGAAATTCTGTATTCTTGATCTTATTAGATAATTCATAGCTGGATAGTTTTGAAATATAATGAATAAATATATATATATATATATATATATATATATATATATATATATATAAAATAATATTATATAATTCCATCCATCCATTATCTGTAACCACTTCATCCTGTTCAGGGTGGCAGAAATAATATATAATTAATATTTAATAATCTAATTAATTATTAGAATTGATTAATAATATATTTGGCTCTCAGCCAATCATGCAAGGATCTCCATGACTTACTAGCATATAACAGGTGCTATCATAGGTAGCTGTGACAATTAGGCATCAACTTTAAACCTTATTCTGGTGAATTAGTTTAAAGGTCCAGTCTTAAAATGTATGTCTTTATGTTAATGAGGAATGGGAAATTGTAGAAATTTTGTTCTATAATCAAATATTTCAATTTTTCCATCGTGTTTGAGATTAAAGCTGCAGTTGGTAACTGAGCATATATGATAAATATGATATATGTCACTAAATCCTGACACAAGTGCTTGAGACAAATAGTAGTAGTAGTAGTAGTAGTAGTAGTATTCATTTATTAATCCACAATTATAAACCTATACTCTATTAATATATGGAATATATGGAATATATATATGCAATTCATGATATTTTCTACAATACTGTCCTGTAAATATTTCAGAATAAAAGCCTTGTGCCTAGGGCTTTTATTTTGCAACAGAGACAGGAAGTGTTGAATTAAAAATAAATACTAACTTTTTTCATGACAGTGACAGACATTGGTGGTACGATGTCAATATACTGTCAAAAGACCATGTTCACTGTCCATCTTTGCTGTGGACCGCGTGGCACACTATAAAGTAGCGTAACAGGCATTGTCCTCAGGCCGATGTGATGCTCGGCGGCAGCTGTGTGGGAGACGTTCTTTTTCTCAAATGTCAAGTTGGACTTCTCTTCGAAGAGGGCCCGAGGAAGCCGATGGTCTAGATATAGATTTCTCACCGCTCTTTGGTGTCATGCGTCTGCGCGGCCATAGATGTGGCTCTGCACTACACTGATTTGTTAATTTGGTGTTCTTTCATGGAGTGATGGAGATGGTGCATGCATGATGTGTTGAGCCTTTGTGAATTTGTGCTCAGGGCCCATAGTCATGATGAGTCTCTATATGTGTTTCCCAATCATAAACTTTACATATGAAAACCATGTAACATATAAATGAGACTGCAGAGCATTTTAGAGATACGTATTAGTGAGCTCAGAATTCTGAACATTCATCACAAGTGCAGATATTTTGGTCCCGATGCTGTGTGGTTTGTGTGGGTTCTGGTGTGGTTTCCTCACCGCTCTGTGTGTATCTGTACTGATCTGGATTCAGTCTCTTTCCTTTGGGGTCAAGCTGCACTCAGCAGGCAGGAAGACAGTTTGTGGTCACTGAAGCGAGCCCCTGTGTTCTCTGTCCTTTCCTGAGACCCAAAGAGGTAATTTGGCTATATGATGGTTCTGGTGTCAGAGTGTCCCCGAGCAGCAGGGGTTAACCGGCGAGGGGCCAGACACTGAGGCCCTAGAAGGTAAAGAGAGATGCCAGCTGAAGGCTACAAGCCTGTCAGAGTATGGCGGAGGAGTAAATCACAACTTTACTCACAGCACCTTTGTTGTATACCATCTTCAAGGCAGGCAGAAAGTGGATGCAGGAACTCTTTGAACTGAACATTCACAGATTCAAGAAGGTGCTTTTATAATATCAATGCTGGACAGTTCTGCTTGCTGATGGTTCTTTTGAAAACAACATCGGTGTAACATGTGTAACAAAAAAAAAAGGGTGTTCACAAACTGTGCCCAGAGGTCAAGAATGAATTACTCTGGTCCATCACTTGATTTGTTCTACTAGGCTATTTTCAGCTTAAAGGTGCTATTGATAACAGTGATAACAGTCAGTCACTAGATGTCACATCTTATTTTATTCATTCATTTATCATCTTATTTAGTTTTATTTGGTACCTTCCTAAAAGCTCAAAGTGGTATGCATGCATCCATTACACAAGATTCAGCCCTGTGGCAACACTCCACTGAAGTAGCAATACCACATTTAAAAAATAATTTTTCAACAGCAAAAGCCTCAAAATGTTACTTAAATAGAGTTGCAGAAGTATTATCAACAAATTATAATATGAGAAGGTATCGTATTGTGTAAGATCATGACATGATTTAAATGAAAATCTCTAAATTCTCAAGTAAAGGTATTGTAGTAAAATGTACAAAAAAGTACAATATTTCCCAGCGATGTATAAAGGAGTAGAATCAAGTAGCATAAAACAATACTTAAGTGTAAGTACTTGAAAACTGTACTACAGTACTTGACTAAATCTTTTAGTTACTTTCCAGCACTAAAAAAGGAACAGTCAAAATCAAAGTAGCACCTTTTTTTTTCCTGTAAAACGAATGTTTTTTTCAGGACAGACAGTGTTGTGTCCTGTACAGACTATAAAGGACAGACGGTCTCGTCTCCTCTACAGTCTGTAAAGGACAGATGGTGTCTTATCCTGTACAGACAATAAAGGACAGACGGTGTTGTCTCCTCTACAGTCTGTAAAGGACAGATGGTGTTGTCTCCTCTACAGTCTGTAAAGGACAGACGGTGTCTTATCCTGTACAGACAATAAAGGACAGACGGTGTCTTATCCTGTACAGACAATAAAGGACAGACGGTGTTGTCTCCTCTACAGACTGTAAAGGACAGACGGTGTTGTCTCCTCTACAGACTGTAAAGGACAGACGGTGTCTTATCCTGTACAGATAATAAAGGACAGACGGTGTTGTCTCCTCTACAGACTGTAAAGGACAGATGGTGTTGTCTCCTCTACAGACTGTAAAGGACAGATGGTGTTGTCTCCTGTACAGACTGTAAAGGACAGACGGTGTCTTATCCTGTACAGATAATAAAGGACAGACGGTGTTGTCTCCTCTACAGACTGTAAAGGACAGATGGTGTTGTCTCCTGTACAGACTGTAAAGGACAGACGGTGTTGTCTCCTGTACAGACTGTAAAGGACAGACGGTGTCTTATCCTGTACAGACTATAAAGGACAGACATTGTTGTCTCCTGTACTTACTGTAAAGCTGGAGGCTAATTTGTGATTTGTGATACTGAGCTTTACAAATGAAAGTGACTTGAATTGAATTGACAGGAGGCGGGGTAGAGTCAAGCTCCAAATACTCTTGATCCTACATTTCCCACAATGCACACATTAGAATCATTGGACACTCACTGTCTGCTAAACATGCATATCTTTCCAACTCCACACCCCCCAGTTTGTATCACTGTCATGTATCATCTGCTAAAATGCATAGTCTACAAGTCTAAGCTAGTAGGTGTTAAAGGGGACATACAGTATCATGCATCATTCATTTCTATGAGAACGTGTTTGCATAATTCAATGTTAATTAGAAAATACTTCTCATACTGTCTGTCTGAATATACACATGTGATTGGCTGGTTGAGTCCCAGGTTTTCTGATCTATACAGCCCAATAAACTGACTGGGTTGTCTTATTTCACCTTCAGTGGTTTGATAGGAACTCCACATACCCAGATGGATGTGCATGAGCACTGACAAAGAAAGTTTTTCATGATATGACCCCTTTAAAGATCGGAGTTAATTGATGGTGACATCGTCAAGGTTATTTTGTGAGACGTGACAAAGCTCCTTAGAAGTCATCATATTAGTTTCCACAGTAGTACTCCTCATCATGACGATAACATCATCTTAAGGTCTGCTGGAATCTAGACTTTATTTTTCTTTAAGGTAATGACATAAAACATTAATAATAAAAAAAAAAAATAATAAAGTAAGACTGTATAAAAGCATCCTTTCTAGTTAATAATTCTCCCAAGAAGAACACCAATCTGGCTGTGGTAACACCACAGTACTTGTTTTAGAGAGGTGGGAATGCACATTTACCCTTATCAGTGTGATTTGTTGCTGTGTGCGTCCCTTTTTTTAGCTCCATAGGTATATATTTTTTTGTCATTTGTTCAGTGAGGTTTCCTCAGCCTGAAGGTATGCGCTGCAGTTATGAGACTATGATGAATGACAACAACATTATGTATAATATGTATGATATAATAATAATGTAAAAGGTGCACCGATGCTGATGGGCCTCGCCCTTTCTCCACATTCATGTTTAGTGTTTCTGTCTCTGACTCACGCTTTTGTACCTTCTAATGGCCTCTTTGTTTTGTTGTCTCCCTCTGTTCTCTCGTTTCCCACGCTCCCTGATCCTGCCGGACATCTTCTCACATCCAGGTAAGAACCTCTGTGTTCGTTATTACATTTACACCGTCCTCCTCACTACGGGAAACGACTTTATGCAGCTCAGAGAGCATCACATTTTACGTTTGTGCCTTTTTCTATGCATGTGTTTATTTTTTTTTTATTCATTTTTTTCCATGGTATATATTTGCAGGTTAAAATGCGCTCTGGGCTGCATTATCATGCATTTATGGAAAATAACAGAACAACAGTGGAATGAAGGAAACGCATTTGGGCTTTGCTTTGTGATATTCACCTAGTCTATTGTAATTATGTTTTTGTCATACGTGAGGGTATGCATAGCAGCTTCCCTTGTGATCATACTCATAAATTAGCTGATACAACAACACGCTCTCATCCCGACTCGTCACATATGGCCGCTTTGTCACGCCCCTTGGCATCACTTGTGGTTGAAGTTTAGGTAATAAATCCTCTATAGTTAGGTTTAGGAAAAAACAACGTGGTTGCACTTAAAACTATGACAATTGTACAGTGAAAATGACACTGAATGTTGTGAACACGGGACACCAACAACGGTTTCCACCTCCCTTCCCACCCGCCCTGTGTGTGTTTTCACTCTTTAACCTACGTCACCGAACTCCTGTGAATGGAAATGCGTCCCATCCCGGTGCTAAAGGGTGCATCGGCATCAGAAGCCGATATCTGTGACAGAGCCTCAGTAGAGAGAATGTGCTGGATACTATTGCTTTGATTAGGATGGAAAGAGTTCCTGAGTTCCTTGGAGCCGCTGACTTGAGGTTCCCTTGATTGATAATAAGTGAACAGTGAATAAATAAATGGCTGACTGAAGAAGAAGAAGCTTCTGGAGCGTACACTATATATTGTTTGTTACATGACTGCCAGAGCATTTTCCTGGCTGTACGCCTACCTCAGGGTTTCAAATGAACCTGATTGTATTGTTCCAGCCTGCCAGACAGCCAATGGTTTCAACTCAATTCACTGAAACGTCCTGAAACTTGTTTAACTCCAGTAATCCATCACAATGAACACCAGGTCTGCTTTTATTTTTGTTAAAGTTAGTGCTGTATGGTAATACAGTGCTGACTTTCAAATCAATCAACCCTTTCTGCTGCATTACTATGCCACAATAATTTAACACTGACCAGAATAAAAGGTGACGCGATGTTGACTGTGACTGATTACCCCACTGCAGCAGCTTCCAAGGTCTTAAAAGCTCATTTTCATACTAGTGTGAAACAAATGGAAAGCAGTGGCTTCAAGCGGTATCAAAGCACTAGTGTGCATGGAAAAAACTTACTAACTAACACAAATGAAAAAAAAAAAAAATGTGTATGAAATCAAAAGCTTCTGGCAGCTGTAAGAGTCTGGTGCAGGAGTTAAAGAAATAATGATCAAATTAAAAAGAAAAGGAAATAAAATGAGAAAAAGCTAAAATGACGGGTGAAGGGGTGAATCCACGGCAAGAAACCACAACCTGTTGCAAAATCTGGAAGTTAAAATAACAAAAAAAAATCAAAAAACATATGAAGAAAATACATTTTAGCATTGCATATATTATAACTCTTGCTTATATTGTATCCCAAAGCTAAGGATGGGGGAATTACAGAGGTCCCATCTCATGTATGGACCTGAATGTATCTGAGGAGTGAAATAAAACTGAAGCCTAAGTTGTTGTTTTAAACGGATTGTGATCACCATCAGCCTACACCTTCACTCTGTAAAAGCAAGATCTTTGTGTGTTGGTGTGTAGTGTTTCCTTCTGTACAGTTGTTTCTGGGATCAGTCACTATTCTATTGCCCGTCCCTCCCCCCACTACTTAACTATTATATAAACTGTAAATCTACAGAAGACAGTGATATTTCAGACAATCATGTGCAAGCAACATTGTTCTAGCAGTTTGCAAAAGCCTGTTTTTGTCTCAACATGACTGTGCTCCAGTGAACAAAACCAGGTCCATAAAGAAATAATGTTCCCAGTTTCTGAACACAAAACCATCTCAAACCTCTGGGATCAACTGGATCACTGACTACGAGCCAGACCTAATCGCCCGACGTCGGCAGTCGGCCCTTCTGAAGCTCTTGTGGCTGAATTTGAGCGAATTCCTTCAGAAAGAAAG
The DNA here is from genome assembly GCA_947000775.1 of Pterois miles. NCBI lineage: Eukaryota > Metazoa > Chordata > Actinopteri > Perciformes > Scorpaenidae > Pterois > Pterois miles. The sequence continues at coordinate 2,403,558 of CAMQGK010000355.1, forward strand.
CCGGAGTGGAGGCTGTTGTACAGTATTTGCACATTAATGCCCATGTCATGTCACTTTTCAGTTGCTTAAAGTTGTGAATTCAAGAGTCAAGATTATTTATTGTTACTTCTTAATATACAACACAAGAGTAAAATTCTTTGGCCGTGGCTCCTCGCCTTTACAGCAGCAGTAGTAATAATAAAACTAAGTAATGTACATAATAAAAATAAAAATAAAATAAAACTAGAAAATCAAAATAATCATAAAATGTATATAAAAGTAGAAATGTGCAAGGTATAAGGTGCTGTGTTTGTAATGTGGAAAATTAAATAAAAACAGTGCAGTTAGAACTGCATGCGTGGGCTTAAAACTACGATGTTTGTCGAGTGAAAACGTGAACACCGTGGCGTCCTGCATGAAAGCCTTGTGCCTGTTTGTGAGTGCGGTAGGTCGGGAGCCATTAGTGGTGGCAAGGAGAGGAATGTCAGGAGCGAAAGGTGAGGAAACAACATTTCCTGAATCCAGGGTACACTTGGTGAGTCACAGGAAGTAAGGCGAGGGAGAGAGCCGGGCGGGAGGAGAGAGGGATGGAGCTGCAGCTGCAGCTGCAGCAGGGGTGACAGCGTTTGCGTGAGGTGTGATTAATGGCCTTTCTGATTGGCTGCGACAGGGCCAGGTGACGCTGGTAGGGTAGGGTGGCGGCGGATAGGACGTGCTCTCCGAGGACACCTTTTAAACAGCTGGCCAACAGCATCATGGGAGTTGCTTGTGTGTGTGTGTGTCAGTGTGAGTGAATAATTGTGCTGAGTTGCATCGAGTGCTGTTATGTCTTTTCCTCTGTCTTGAAATTATTTTCTGTTTCCTGCTGCCACTGGCCTCCTTTCCAGCCCCACCACTGACATACGATTATGTTTTGGCTTTTGTTGCCTTGATTGGATAGGACAGGTTGGATTTGAACCCGGGTTGCTGTGGTAAGGACTCAGCCTTGGTACATGGGGCTCCCCGCGATTCCCAAATCATGCATGTTTCAGGATAGGTGTCACCACATAACTGATGGCTGTATCTGATTTGATGTGACTGCATCTTTTTGATTGCCAATAAAAAATATTCAGTATATATATAAAGCCAGTTATGTCACCACTCTATAGGCCAAAGAGTGGTGAGCAAAGAGTAGTTGAAACATCCCAAAATGAACCACAGACTTCTTACCTAACCACGGACATGTCTTTTGTTGCATCTTGGCTGCTCCATTGAGCTGATAAGCAAACATCCACCTGAAGAAAAGTGCACTCTAACGTCAGGCCAGGTAGCAGTGCGGCTTCTCAGTTGTAGCTCATTGAACAGCTTAGAAACTTACCTTCGCATGTCAACATCAGTCAATTTAGATGCTAAGTGGATGCTGCTGCTAGCCTATAAACTAGTCAGTTTACATCAGGCCTCAGTGCTTCCACCAGCACAGCTATCGGTTACTACGCTCAGAGGCTTGGAGAATACAGATGCATTTCTGGAGGTTCTTCACAGACTCTTTTGTTCTTCTTTATAGTAAGGAAATAAATGACAGGATTTTTGATAATTTCCTTTTCACCTTCTCATTCAGACTTCCATTTCCTATTTCCCTCACCTTATTTCTTATCACTTTTCATTGATTCCCATTTTCCCTGATCACCCATCTTCCTTTCCAGACTCTCCTCAGACATCTTCCTTCTGTCTCTGTTACCTCTGCTTCCTTCTCCTCTTTCACTTCATTTCTTTTTCCCAGCCTTCTCTCTCCCCTTGTGTTGTTTGCTACAGGGAGACATGGAGATATTTCTTTCGCTGAGGCCTCCCATGCATGGCTTCCCTCCATTCAAATGCAAATGACGCGAGCCAATTATGGCTCAGCATGCGGTTATGTCTGTGTTTGCAAGAGCACATTCAAAGGCACATTGTGTCGGGGGAGATTTGAGTTAGCCAGCGTAGCATTCCCTCTGGAACTGCCAGCGGCAGATAAATTAGGACCTCAGGCTCACAAAAGCAAAATAAATCATAATATTGGAGCGCTGCTGACCCATATTTGTTAATGTGGGTGCTCATTGCCACCTATGTTACTGCCATTGTGAGAATGTGTGTATCGGGAAGCGGGATTGCTTCATGGCTGATTGCACCAACAGAAGACACTCCTGCTTTCATTCACATGGATGACAGTGGAATCAGTGCTGTGGCTTTGTTAGGAATTCACACATATCAGCAATTACACCAACTTGTTGTATTCATTCACCCTTATTTAGACCACAGCGTGTCTGCAAATAGAGATATTCGTCTGTATTCTTAGAAATAAAGGTGCTAACTAGAACCATATGGGATTCTTCAGCTTGTCCCCGTAGGAAACCTACCGGGAACCCAACATAAAGTATTACACCTAGAACCATCTGTGAAAGGTTCCATCTTGAAGCCCCAGAGAGGTGGTCAACAGAGAACCATTCTGAACCCTCTCTGGATGTTCTATGCAGAACTTTTACATCCTGTAAGGGTGCTAACAAGAACCTACTCAAGGGGCTCTAACAACAACACTCTTATTTTCCAAGGGTTTCATCTCGAACCCAACCAGGGTTCCTAATGAGGCTCCTAAAGGCTCAGGGCTGATGAGGTGCAGCACAGCCCTCAACAATCACGGTTCACAGTGGTTTCAACAATCCTTGGAGAACTTGTAGCAACTCATAACATAATAACTGTGCATTATGTAATGATGCCATTCAAGCTCATAATGTAATATTCAGCACATAATTCAATAAAATATTAAGCATATAATGTAATAACAGTTTTGTTCATAATGTAATTAGTTTTTACATTTTGAGAAGATTATTAGAAACTTAGCAAAAAAAAGTTGAAAAATTTAAGAAATTCACTGCATAATGTAATAATTAAAGAGAGCATTCTCCTTATCTTCTTAAAGCAGAAGAACCTACAAGTTTTACATGACACAAGTGGAGAAGTTCATTTAAAGCAACTGGACTTTGTCGGTTTGGTCAAGAGGACATTTTCATCAACCAGTTCCAGGTTGACGAAGCTTCTTGGATGTGAGACTACAAGATGTCCAGAGACCTGGACAAATGAAAACCTTTGCAGAGGTGATGCAGGTGGTGGTGACTCTCAGCATGTGTGATATTTGTTCCATATAAAATTATTTATTATTTATTATTTATTATTGGGGGCGGCAGTAGTTCAGTCTGTAGGGAGTTGGCTTGGGAACCGGAGGGTCACCGGTTCAAGTCCCGACATGGACCAAGAACTGAGTGTGAACTGGTAGCTGGAGAGGTGCCAGTTTACCTCTTGGGCACTGCCGAGGTGCCCCTGAGCAAGGCACCAAACCCCCAACTGCTCGGGGCGCTTGTCAGGAGCAGCCCCATCACTCTGACATCTCTCCATTGTTGCATGTTTGTGCATGTGTGTGTTCGGGTATGCATGTACCGTGTATAAGTTAACAACAGAGTGAAAAAATTGAATTTCCCCTTGTGGGACTAATAAAGGAATATCTTCTTCTTCTTCTTCTTATTCCAGTTTTTCAGTACCTTTTTCTGAGTATTGAAAAACTTCTTACATTGCTACCGCATATTTTCTATTAACCCAATGATCATTTTGTAACCTTTCACAACAGAATTTTACAACTAGAATCACAGCAAGACTCTATTCTGGACTACTGTAGAAATATGGCAGCCTGCTCTGTGAAGCTAATGATTCTTAGTTTCAGGTGATTACACCAGGCCTGTTACGGGTCGCAGGGGGCTGGAGCTGATCCCAGCTGGCATTGGGCGAAGGCGGTGTTCAACCTGGACAGGTCGCCGGTCCATCGCAGGGCACATAGAGACAGACAGCCGTTCACGCTCACATTCACACCTATGGGACATTTAGAGTCATCGATTAACCTAAACTGCATGTCTAAACTGGGGGCGGCAGTAGCTCAGTCTGTAGGGAGTTGGCTTGGGAACCGGAGGGTCACCGGTTCAAGTCCCGACATGGACCAAAAACTGAGTGTGAACTGGTAGCTGGAGAGGTGCCAGTTTACCTCTTGGGCACTGCCGAGGTGCCCTTGAGCAAGGCACCAAACCCCCAACTGCTCGGGGCGCTTGTCAGGAGCAGCCCCCTCACTCTGACATCTCTCCATTGTTGCATGTATGTGTGTTTCAGGTCTGCATGTACCATGTATGAGTTTAACAGAGTGTAAATTGAATTTCCCCACTGTGGGACTAATAAAGGTAGATCTTCTTCTCTTCTTCTCTTTGGACTGTGGGAGGAGAAACCCACACTAACAAGGGGAGAACATGAGCCCAGGGCCCCAAGCTGGATTTGAATCTTCGACCCTCTTGCTGCAAGGCAGAAGCGCTAACTGCTTCACCACCGTGCAGCCCAAAGACCAGACGAGGAGGAGGACCAAAGAGAGGGAGCAAATGTACAAAACAACAACATACAAAAAAAAAGCAAACATAATCATAACATGTCTGTGAAGGTTCTCATTCATCCAGGTCATATTCATTCTGGCAAAAATTGAAAAATTGGATAAGGGGCAAAACGTCTTCAGAGACAAATCTAAGTCCAGTTGCCTGCGATTAAATTTTTGCCAAAATAATCATAACATCATTAAACAACCAGGAATTTTACGTTCAAAGTTTTTTTTTTTTTTTTCCAAATACGTGTTTTATTGGGCTGCACACTGTGCAGTGGTTAACACTCTCACCTCACAGCTAGAGGGTCGCAGGTTCGAATCCAGCTTGGGACTCTTCTGTGTGGAGTTTGCATGTTCTCCCCGTGTAAGCGTGGGTTTTCTCCGGGTACTCCGGCTTCCTCCCACCGTCCAAAGACATGCTGTTTAGGTTAATTGATCACTCTAAATTGCCCGTAGGTGTTGATGTGAGCGTGAATGGTTGTCTGTCTATATGTTGTCTGTCTCTATGTGCCCTGCGATGGACTGGCGACCTGTCCAGGGTGAACCCCGCCTTCGCCCAATGCCAGCTGGGATCAGCTCCAGCCCCCCGGCGACCCCTAATGGGATAAGCGGTTGACGATGGATGGATGGATGGATGGATGGATGGATGAATGTCTTTTATTCAAACCATCCAAAGGATATGTGTTGAACCACGATTCAAACCCTTATCCCTCATCCATCATCTGGGTATCTTGGCCAAAATGCTGCTTGATGTGCAAGGAAAGGCCACTAGTGTGTCCCGCTACTTTGTACAGCCTCATAATGCTAAATCAGCATTTTGGTCTTTCTCAATTTGCACACTATCAACTAAAGAATCTCAAATATATATTTGGGGCGAAAATGGAGCAGAAAGCTTTCTGAACATTGAAACCCTATTAAAATACAAAGCATTGACATGTCAACAGACAGACACAACTGAGTAATGGCTGACAGTATATTTAGAGGTAAATTTAAGTTAAGGTTTAAACCTGAGAGAGTGTCAGGGTCAGGATGAGGTTCAGTATTGAGGCCAGAATGAAGGACTGCGTGGAGACCAGAAGGAGGTTGTCTACAGTTGTGTAACCTAATATAGTTTGCTGCTTGGATCAACGAACAATTACAGTTACTGGTGTAATTATGTATGGAACAATTATTTCACAGAATCACCAGTTTATTAAATTCACCATCATCTCTGTAAAGGTCCCAAGAAGCTTCATCAACATGGAACTGATTGATTAAAACTGCATCTAAATTATTACATTTTTTTTACAGTTACTACCAATGCACAGTCATTACATTATGAGTTGCTACAGGTTTCTTTGGATGAAAAGGGGAACCTTTAAGCTACATCCATACTGTCACGTTTTCATTTTAAAATGCACGTGACACTAAGATGTTTGATGATGCTGCTGGCCCTGGTGTAGTTTTTGTAGTCCGGGGTTGCGTTTTAGTCTGAACAGGCAGAAACATGATGCAAACAAACACGACTGATTGATTGACTGTCATCAATCACAAGGTGTTCTTCCCCGAATCGTCACACCGCTAACACCTGACACGTTTCAGCTGTGATTACTGTGCTACGACTGAGTGGTTAGTTTCACATGGATAATGAGTCACAAGCATTGCTAACCTTTTGTCTATGCCAGCAGCTGTTGTGCAGTTTATTTCTGCATTTCATAATGCTGTTAATGCCTGCATGCATAAGAGGCAAGCTATCATTGAAAACATTTGTGAGCAGCGTGTCCTGGAGCGGACCTTTGAAGGCTCAGTATGCGGCTTTGAGGAGGGCAATGGACATAAAACAGAGGACCTTCCTTTTGTTATTTATGCTTATTTTGTTCTGCACAGCTGCTGTGAAGTTCTCAAAGAAATTGTAAAGGAACGAAGCATAAATGCTCTCCATTACGACAGAGACTTCCAGCCAGGCAGAGCTAGGAGGGACTAAAATTTTTTATTGGGCAGGTTGGATGTGGGGCTTACCCTGTAAGCATAACCAAAAGTGCTATGTCACCATCAGCCCTCTGTGTTCCAGGAAGATGATTTATGGGTAGTTAGGGCTTCCCCTCTCTCCTGCCACATGATGGATGGCTGGGATGTCACACCATGTCTAGGCCTTCTCCCCTCTTACCGCCAAGAGCCGTGTGGTCGCCTGCTATTTTTCACCATCCACTTACTCTGACCTGACCCAGGATCCTGCATCATCATACAGTATGTGAGGTGTTTCAGGGGCCAGGCTAAAGCATTAACCCTCATGCTCACAAGATGTTAACCTTGACCTGATTGATCAACCATTACATTACCTGAGTGAATAGCCAATGAATCCCAGACACCTGAGGGTATTTTCCACTTACTTTCAATACCTTTGAGTACAGGTGTTCAAAAGCCAACGTTCGTCTCAGTTGCAATTTTAGTGAAATCATGCAAATGCATGTAGTCTACTGCAGCCTTCATAATGAGGATGATAATGCTGCATAAATGTGTTTTTCATGCAGTATTTACTCTTTGGCTTCAAAACAGCTGGGAATGGTTGACCCTGACCGCAGGAATAGCCTGAAACTGAAAACCAGTACTCTCATTGAATCCAGTGAGACCACTCGCTGCCTTCCCACCTTCTTCCAGGTCACAGCTCACTGATGTGAACTCCGCTCTCCTGAACACTTGCCTGTCCTTGACTATAGTCCTATCTTGTGACAAGGATTTCTCACTCGTGGAAAATGAATTGGCAGCAGGTTCCTCCTCTTTGCTCACCGCATTCAGTATCTTTGTACCTAGGTCAAACAAAAGGGTAGTTTGATAGCTTGTTTGGGGTTGTGTATTTGACCCATGTTCATCAGTGCCTTTGTCAATTCAAACCAAGCCAGTGAACACCTTCCCATTCTGATATCTTTAAGAGGGATAGGGGTGGGGGACAGGGGATGCTCAGGGGGAGATAACAGGTCCTAACGATTAATGTGAGATGCAGCTCAGCACTGTGTGTCAAGTTGTTCTAGTAATTAATAACAAATACAATTACATTAATGAATTAATTAAAATAAATTGTGAAAGTGTATCAGGGCTTAGAATATGGTTATATGAGTATTTGACGGCCATCCCCATGCTTTATTATGTCTCGGGTTGATACCATTTGTTAAACAGAATTAGTGCTAAATGTATCTATTTTACCAGTCAAGAATTGATAAAATGTATCAATAATCCCTTCAAAATACCATATTAAGACACCAAGAACTTGAGGAACAACATTGAAAAAAAAAAAGCCATGCTATGATCTGGTATCAGTAACTTCTGATATTTGGATATTTCTGTAAGAAGTGAATTTTTCAGTCATTGGATGGAGAGCACTTGTATTTTTTAAACAGCTCAGAAACCCCGTTATTGTCAGTCGAGCTAGTAACGCCATCCATCCTCTGAATGCTCTCGGTAAGTTTCATGAGGCTGTGATTATTCTAGAGGTCACTGCAGGTCATTTTATACAGTGAGGTCAATGAAATGGCTGTTATGGGGACTAACATCATCACATATAAACACAGATGGGCTCATTGGAGAGAAAGTCTCAGCTTTACAGTGATACCCAATTTATGTAATTCAAGACTGTTTAGGGACCCCGGTCTGCACAAATATTCAAACACATCATCACATATTTTGAGGTCCGAGGTCAAGGGATCCTTTCGAAATTTGCTGTGCTAGTGTTCATCCTAGCGTTCAACCCAAACAACAGCAAAACTGATCTTAAGGTTGTGGCCCCCAAGGCACTGCTCTGGAGGGTTGGAGACATCCGCCTTGATGTGGCTGGTAGCTCCATCTGCCCATCCTCCGAGGTCCGCAACCTTGGTGTAATCATGGACTCAACACTTTGTCTCCAAACTCACATAAACTCAGTAACCACCTCAGGAGCATCTCCCGACTCCGGCCATCACTCCTTGACTCCGTCGCCGGACCCTTATCCGCACCTTCATTACCTCCCGCCTGGACTACTGCAATGGAGTCCTATTCAGGGTACCCAACAAAGCCCTGGACAGACTCCAGTATGTCCAAAATTCTGCTGCCAGGGTTCTGACCTATACTAAGCCCTGGCAGCACATCACCCCCACACTCATCCACCTTCACTGGCTCCCCATCAAGGCCCGTATCACGTACAAACTCCTCCAGCTCACCTACAAATCGCTCCATTGCCTCAACCCCCAGTGCCTAACCGACTTTCTCCATCCCTATGTTCCGCCCCGGTCACTCCACTCATCAGAAACTGGTCTGCTCTCCATCCCTCACACCAGACTCCGAACTTATGGTGATATAGAGCCTTCAGTGTTGCTGCTCCCCACCTCTGGAATGCTCTCCCTTTCCATATCAGATATGTTTCATCCCTGGACACCTTCAAAACACCTTAAGCACCACCTATTTACCAAGGCCTACGACCTCAACTGATGTCTTCCCACCCCCTTTGTTGCATCCTCTTTGTAAAATGTCATTGGGTCTTTAGAAAGGCACTATATAAATCCAATTTATTATTATTATGATTATTGCTATTATTATCCCTCATTTTTTTCTACAACCTCCAAACAGTGTCCGGGGCCACTTTTAAGGAGTTAACCCTTTCAGACACACAGTCATTACTGATTCACCCTGGTTGAGTCCTTGATGTGATAGGGTTATCAATTCACTTCAGTTTATTGAGATATAGCATCAGATCATAAGAGAAGTTATCTTGAGGTGCTTGTCATACAGAGCAGGTCTAGACCGTACTCGATAATGTATCAGTCTGCCAGGAAGCGCTGCAGCCAGACACAGTAATGTAGTCCTAAAAGAGACACTAGAACTGAACATAAATAAATCCTTAGACAACAGATCAACAATAGCTAGACAATATATTTCAGTCCAGAATCAGGTGCTGCTGCTGCTCGGCTGCTACTTACTGAATATATCTACATCTAGTGTTGTGGATGATTTATAATACTGGTTAAGATCTTATTTGGAGTGTGCTTTATATGCATCTCTGTATCCCAGTATTGAGGGTGTTACCATGGAAACAGGCCACAAAAATAAGAGTAAACACAATAAGGTGTATACATGACTCAGTGTCTGACTAATAGCAGCAGATTCCAGTAAATGTATCATATTCAATTTATTTTTATAAACCGTGCAGAGGTTTTCTAGGACGGCAGGAGGACGACATGTTAACACGCACTAAAACCAGAACAGAATCCGTGAACCAACCCAGTATTTACACTTCATTTACTGTGTAGGCCAGGCGTGGCCAAAGTCCGGCCCGGGGGTCAATTGCGGCCCGTTTTCAAATTTCCACCGGCCCGCAGCATTTGTCATAAAATCAATAATATGCAGCCCGCCACAATATTGGTGCGCAGTTGAGGAGGTATGCAGCAGACATCTCATCTCTGGCTGAGGAGTTTCAACGGCGCTTTAGGGATTTTACAGCTATTGAAAAGGAGATCACGCTTTTTTACCTCTCCTTTCTCCGTGGACCCCGATGACGCTCCAGACCGCCTGTAGCTGGACCTCATTGAGCTGCACTGTGATGCTGAGAGTCGCAGTCGGCACCAACAGCTCCCTTTGTCAACTTTTACCTCCAGCTGGATGAAGGCAGGTTCGAACATTTGCCAAGAAAATGCTGAGCTTGTTTGGGTTGACATACTTGCGCGAGAAGACATTCTTGGTTATGAACTAAGCAAACTAAACTGCGTGATGACGAGATGAGACTCTCACCTGCGTGACATCTTGTGCATCAAAACCACTGCTTCAGAGCCAGACCTGGTCTACTGACTGTAGTGTAGTAGACTGTAGTGACTCAGTGTCACCCTTCACATTATTGCAGACATGTTTAGTCTTATGAGGTGAATAAATTATGAATTATCATTATTATTATTATTATTTTTCAAAACCACAGTTTTGAAAATGCACTGAGTCTTTTCAATCTGTGTATCATTTGTTCTTTTGGTTTTCAATTGATAATCAAACTGGGTCTTGTAAACCCAACAAATTAAATGTGTTCATATTTATTGATAACAAACATTAGGGTCTTAAGAAAGAAATACACAAATATTCAACGTTAAATATTAAAATCAAATTTAGTGTAAGTAAATCTAAAATTGAATACATTTTGAGTTTGATATCTGATTCAAAATCAAATAACATATTTTTGTTTTTTTGATTTTTGATGTTCAATTGAAAAACAAAAGAACGAGTGATACACAGATTGATATGGCCCTCGAGTTATACTGTTAACATGTTAATGGTTCAAAGAATATCAGGCTGAATGGTTGGCCCCGCACATTTTAACCTCACCAAATCTGGCTGCAAAATGTTTGGACACCCCTGGTGTAAGCAATCTACAATGACTTTAATACACCAACAGCAACAGGTACTAGTTTCACTACTGTTAATGTATTTGTACATGAAATGTCAGGGTCAGTATCATGAAACACCTTGAAACACAAGTTTGTGCTGCTTTCTGGTGGTTTCTGGTGCTTGATTCAATGGGCCTGTGTTCCAGGACATCAATGACTTTCCTCATTTCAAAGAAAAGTTCAATGAATTCAGGACGTTGTACTGAAAGCATTCATCAGTACATTTTTTTGTCTTTTTATATTCATAAAACATGAAACCTAAGAGCCACTCCTAGCTGGCCTGTTAAGGAGAAACCTGTAGCTGCAAAGACTGATCTGTCAGTCGTAACTTTCTAAGAGCTCCAAGTGTAAATGATGGGGGATTTTAGTATGAATGCCAGCTACTAAACCAGTGGCAGGTTGGGAGCAAGTCCAACCCATGCCGGCCATGTCATCATGCCATTTCACACCTGTTATTAGAGGCCCATCAAAAGTGTCATAGAGAAGCTCAGAGCAGCAAATGTGATATGACTACAGTTTTTCTTGAGCGACGTTGGGAAAAAGAACCGCAGCCTTTCCTGACATGTTGACAGGCGTTGCACGCCTCAGTGCCGCTAGTGTAGCCTTACAGTGCATAGAAAACATTAGGCCGGGGGAGTTCTGATGCACTTTAATTCACCATAGGATTAAATCACAAACAGTTGCTGCTAGCAATTTTCTTTAAAACGAGGCAAACTTTTTTTTTTTTTAAGAAATGTTGTTAAAAATGTACTTCAATCTAGACTGAATCCACCTGACCAACTAAGAGATCCAAATCTGAGGTGTTTGCAACTGTTCCCCTGAACTGGAACAATCTCAGTATGTGGGTTTATTTGACATTGTATAATTGAATTGAACAGCTTTTGGTGATATTTGATTGTAGAAAAGTTACAAAATAAAGTACTTGATACTGTTGCTCTGTGGCCTTTCTCCTCGAGCCTGGTAACCTTTCAGGTCAAGTTCACAATATAAAGACTACAGTAAATCTGACTTCTTCATTAGCAGAGCAGTGGTCCTTTTTGGTAACACATTCTATGATGCCCCATGTTTATAATGCATTATAAACATACTTATAATGCATCATAAGCTCCTTATAATGGTGTAATTATAGTCATAAGCACTCATGATTACTGTTATAAAACATTCTGAATATGTATAACACATTATAAAGCATTTCATAATGAATTAATAATAAACTTAATAATTATTTAAAAAAATATATATATATATATATATATATGTGTGTGTGTGTGTATATATATATATATATATATATATATCATACATTATAATGTATTAAAGCAGTGATTACAATGTATTACAACTATGAAAATTAATATATATATATAATGCTTATAGCTAGAATTATGTGCTACAGTGCTTTGAACAGGTTATACATTATACACATTGCACATACACATGTTTGAGGTGGCGTAGAGTGTTACATATTTTTCATTGAGCAACCCAACCTGCACACATTTGCTATACAACACCTCGCACTGGTCCTTGTGTTGCTTTGCACATTCCTTACAGATACTATGCAAATGTCTCAATTAAAGTTTCTCCCAGCAGCGTCATGAATAGGCCAGAAAGACAAAAATGATGATAACTCATCAGAAGGATAAAATGAAAGAGTCTAGACCTTTGATTCGGTTTTTCCCCTTCTCCTCCTTTACCAATCTGTCACGTAAGCTGGTACCCTGCATGTGGAGACTTGACAGCTCACACTTTGCGCTGGACTGTTGAGATGATGAAAGGTGTAGGTGTTAGCCTGCAGCTGTGGACTTGCTTGAGGATGTCCCAGGGTGGGTACTGTGTTGTAGATGCCTTTATTCATGATTCATCTCTGCCAGGCATTCTGTCGTCCTGTCTCGTTCCCTTTCCTTTACTTTTGTAACTACTCCATGTTTCTATATGTGGTGCTCACCGTGGGGGTCATCGAGGAAACAGCTAACCATTCGCTCCCTTTTCTTTTCGCCCCATTAAAGCATCATTGTGATCCCCGTCGATTCCGGGCGGAAAGCGATGTCTTCGGCATTACAGTAAACTGCTGGCTGTTGCAATATTCATGGACTTGAGCTTGGAGTGTAGCAGGAAAGCTATTGCTGTAAATAGTAACTGGAGACCAAGGGGAGTCAGGCTTGACTGGATTTCCATTTCACAAGTCCAGTGTTTCCTTTTTCTCCCCTCTTTTTCTCTCCCTCATCCTTTGTTCCTTCTGAACACTACTGGCATGAGCCGCCGTCTTCCTTCCTTAGCCTCCCTGCCTGTCAGGAGCTGCAGCCAGCTGATATTAGCTCGCTTTCACACGATAAGATGATAAGTTGAGTTTCACACCTCGCCTGTTTTAGGCGAAGTCATTGTCATGTACTGCAGCTCGTGTGATTCCACAATTAAAATGTAATCCGTTTGGGCTACAATCTAACATGTGGTGTCAAGTCTTTTTCTCACTTTCTCTCTGTCTGACTCTTTTTTTTGTGAATGTCCACAGATGTTGTAGTTTATAGAGTTGGTGATGGCTGAGAACGCAGAGAGATGATTAAAGTTGGAAGCTGCAGATAGCTAGGCAGCTGGTTGTGCTGCGTGGAGAGGGAGAAACGGCTATTTGTGGCATGACTTCAATCAAGGCCATAATTATAATATATATGGGGGCGCACAACCCCCTTACTATGTATTATTAGATTCACTATGCTCAATATGTCCCTCCCAATATAGTCATGAAAAGCATATAAAAAAAAAAAATGTGCTGACAAGCAACCATGCACCCCCGTCCACAATAATCTTCAGCAAATGCTCTGTTTGGTTTGTCCAAGTGGTGTTGCCGTACCCCAGCAGAACAAACTGCTTGACTATAGGACAGGTACATTTTTGTTCATACAAGATTATGACTGTATTCTCATTAAATTATGACTTTATTCTTGTAATGTCACATTTTTTCTCAAAATATTACAATTTCTCAGAGAACACAGATATGTGAATACACTGAAAGTGTTAAACATGAGCAGAAATATTGAATTCATGTGGGCTATTATTGATATGAATAAGTTCCACATCCATGTTATATATACTGTATGTATATAGCGACTACTTCCCTAAAATAAGACACTAAAGAGGAGGGAAGAGTAAATCATGCCTACATGTGTGTTGACTCAACAGAGATATCATTAAATGAGAGAAGTTGATCTCCAGGAAAATAAATATTTGATAGAAATAAACAATGCCTGGGAGCATTAATGCATTATACTCCATTACATTTTATATTCAATTGTCACCTGCCACTTCTTGTTTTCCTTTACATGGAGACATGAGCAGCATGTAAGAGAGTATGTAAAAGAGTATTTCCATTTTATACACCCACCTATTCATGAAGTACACAGGGGAGCAGAGAGGGAAAATTAAAAAAAAAAAAAAAAAAAAAAAATCAAGATCATATTTAGCTGCACACAACGTTGAAATAATGGGGAGAAATAAATGAATAAATGCAGAAATACAAGATGCAATCATAATAACATGCTATAAAGAACCCTATATACTATATTTTGGGTGCCATGTGGAGGGAAACCAACTGATATTGATAAATGCAGAAACATAAAAAGCCTGTGATTGGCTACCACAGAGCAGTGTGACACAGAAAAAATGGACAAGTGACAAATTGTGATGGCTAGACGACTGGGTCAAAGCATCTCCAATACTGCAGCAATTGGTCAGACCTACCAAACGTGGTCCAGGGTCATGGGCGGCCAAGGCTCACTGATGCATGTCAGGAGCGAAGCCTGGGCCGTGTTGTCTGATCCAACTGTAGCTCAGGCTGGTTCTGAACACACAGTGCACCAAAGTTTGTTGCATATGCATAGTTACAGACCGGTCAAGGTGCCCATGCTGTCCTAATGTTATGGCTGATCGGTGGTCTAAAACATAAATACACACACAACTAACTCTGACAACCCCTGAGGGAAGGTGCCTGATTTTAAATGAATGCAGCTGAAAGGCAGACTGTCCTCTCTGCCTGGTGTGTCAAGCTGACACATCGATAGCTGCACACAGCAGAGGAACATGGGAACTCACAGCGATGTAACAAACCTGTTCTCATCCGTCAAATAGGGCAGCGAAGCATCTAAAGGGAGACTTGCGCCCATTGATGTATAGCCTATTGCTTGTGCCTTGGTCAGACGCTGAGGGGCATGAAACAGCGACAGTATTTGACCACCTGAACGGGCTGCATGACCTGTGCGCTGTTATTGGCTGCTAGTGATGATTTAGAGGGATTATTTTAGTACCAGTCTATACATTGCTCTTTTAGGAAATTGTTGCGTATTATACTTTTAAGTTAAAATGCACAAACATGCATTGGACTATTTTACTGTGATTTAATGTAGTGCATGACATATAGTATGTAACAGTGTATAAGGCAAGATATGTAGATATGTTACGACTAGAGGTAAGATCTTTAGCCCCAGCCCGAGCCCGACCTGGCCCGAATTTCGGGCCCAAAATGTCAATTATTACGTTCGGGTCGGGCCGGGCCGGGCCGGGCCGGGCCGGGCTTCTCTCTCACTAACTTTTTTTAATAAATATATATTTATATATTATGTATACTAAAACGATCCTGGGCGCCTCCTTAGGGAGGTGTTCCAGGCACGACCAGCTGGGAGGAGACCCCGGGAAAGACCCAGGACTAGATGGAGAGATTATATCTCCACACCGGCCTGGGAATGCCTCGGGATCCCCCAGTCAGAGCTGGTTAATGTGGCCTGGGAAAGGGAAGTTTGGGGTCCCTGCTGGAGCTGTTGCCCCCGTGATCCGACCCCGGATAAGCGGTTGAAGATGAAGATGAAGAGACTAAAACGATGTATGGATATTAAACTAAGGAATACTTGTTATAAAATAAATAATTTGGATAAAACAGAGAAGGCGCTGTATGGTAAGATATAAATGTTTATTGAATATGCATCTTACAGTCTTGTTTAACTGGGAGAATTCGTTACAAAAGACAGGCTATAATTTGTTATCATTCTGCACAGGCATCGTCACAAATGTGATCACACAAATCGCAACCAGTCCCTTTTCCCGGAGCGGAGCTCTGTCCGGGTCTGACTGACGCATCCCCTCCCTTTCCTCCTCCTCCTGAGTCCTCACAAATAAAATATAAAGTTTCGGGTTTGTTTCGGGCTCGGGCCTGCAAATCAAGTTAATTGATCGGGCTCGGGCCGGGTTGGGCTTTAATACCCGCAGGCCTGGGTCGGGTCGGGCTGGATTTTTTAGGCCCGATCTTACCTCTAGTTACGACCCAGCAATGCCAAGATACGACTGTAGAGCTGAAACAAATAAAACAGAGCAATGATGCAGGTTCAGAGTGTATGTGTTGCTTTCATAGACAATAAATTGCACCAAAAGTTGAATATTTTTGCCTTTGAAAACACATTTGTGTACATTTATAGATTATAATAAAGACTTTTAGATATGGAAAAGCAGTCCTCTACTCTCATATTTTTTCATGCAGATTATATTAAGCGGTGAGATGGTTATATCCCCCAGTCATTTGTGACAGTAGAGCCTTGCTC
Source organism: Pterois miles (assembly GCA_947000775.1). Classification (NCBI taxonomy): domain Eukaryota; kingdom Metazoa; phylum Chordata; class Actinopteri; order Perciformes; family Scorpaenidae; genus Pterois; species Pterois miles. The sequence continues at coordinate 2,419,910 of CAMQGK010000355.1, forward strand.
ATGGCCACGTACATTATGATGACATGATTTTATATCATACAACTTGTAGGCTATGTGCTCATTAGGGGATATTTATCAGCACGGGACACAGACAGGCTTTGACCTTCAAGGTGTTCCCCTCCAATCATCACACATACCTGTATACACATGCAGCTTGCACATATACATGCTGCCCTCAGGCAGAGGAGTCCATGCTTTGAGGATGTATACCTGAGCAATGAAGCCGCAAATCATGGGCACCGAGGATAGCTGCAACACTCACTGCAGCTGTTCACATATAATGCTTTGATATTACACTTCTTTGATGAAACACCCTCAGGGCTCGGACTGCATTTAGCCTTCAAGAGGGCTCAAACATGTCCAGCTGGACTTGAAGCAGAGACATTGGTCTGGAACAGTGTGATCTCTGTCTCCAGGGCAAACACAAGAGCATGAAGCTGCCAAATGATATAGCAAAATAAATCTATGAGGTACTTTGCAGGCTGTAAAATAAACTGGTTGATGATGACTCCACTTGGTTGTTGAAATACAGCATTGGCTAGACACATTCAATTTGGCAAAATTGACCATACGGTATGCATTATATTCCCTCCAGTAAGTAGTGTTGAGAAGAACCCACACAATGATCGAACAAAAAGACATATTGTAAAGGAAATATGAGCTCCATAGTTCTCTCAAGACATCGTCTTTAGGAAGCAGTCTGAATGGTCAGCATTTTACTTGAGGTAAAAGGTGTTGATCTCTACAGCTTGAAAGGTTGCTTCCTCTGTGCACGCAACACTTTTTGTACCTTTGATTTCAGCAGCGGGTCAATTATGCCTATTAACTCTGCCGTTTTGTGCCAAGCCATTAGGTGCCAGCGTTTGTCCTTTACAAGGCACACCATATGGATTTTATTGATCGTGAGTGGTCTTAACAGAACACTTTAAGACCCATATAAACATTTACTGTAACAGTGTTCCCATTTGGACTCGGGAGCACTCATAATGCAGTGCTGTAAATCTAAATTAGTCTAAGTGTCTGTAGATATTTCTGCCTATACAGCTCATCTTGATCTTATTTGTTCTGGAAGTGTTTCAGCAGCAATGATTACTCCTCATATGTTGTAACTTCCAATGTCTCGTAACTTATTTCCCACTATAAGCAAAGACTGATGGCTCAGGAAGTGAAGAGTAAAAGTATGATTTATGAAGAAAATTATATATAACTTACCCCGTGTCAGTATAGATGTAGTAGTCTGTTATTGCATCCTAGTTTCTCCTAGTTAACAAAATCATCTTAAAATCAAATGCGGATATAAGTACTCATAACTATAACTACATGAAATAATAGAAAATAAGTTATTAATGGTGAACATGTAAAACAAAAACTATAGGCTGGTGTCAGATAGCTCATGATCACAGAATAAAAGAGATAATTTTATTTTCCTGTGCTACCTTGTCTCGCCAATCCCAGCTGGCACTGGGTGAAGGCGGGCTACACCCTGGACAGGTCGCCAGTCCATCGCAGGGCACATAGAGACAAATAACCACTCACTCTCACATTCACACTTTTGGGCAATTAAGAGTCATCAGTTAACCTAACCTAACTGGAGGAAGCTGGAGAACCCGCAAAAAACCTAAGCGAACACGGGGAGAACATGAAAACTCCACACAGAAGGGCCCAAAGCTGGATTTGAACCTGCGACCCTCTTGCTGTGAAGCGACAGTGCTAACCACTGCCCCAAAAGCAAACCCATTTTGATAAAATACTATTACATACTAATGTCATGATTTTATTAATAAAGAAATATTTCATTCCAAAAGGGTCAGTGATTCAGTGTTTCATTGTTTTTCCTCTTGAGTAACATTTTCATGGTTACGTTTCAGCAGCTCAAAGCACCTGGTTTAACATCAGGACTTATGTTGTTCTTGGCTACAGACTAGTGGGGACTAGTCAGACTGTTGTGCTGCGAACTGATGAAGCCACTTGGATAAGGGGCGAAACGTCTTCATAGACAAATCTAAGTCCAGTTGCCTTCGATTCAGTTGTTGCCAGAATTGGCTACATAGTCAAAAAGTCAACAGTGACACAACACAGTACGTTTACTCTTTCAGTATTAAACCAAAAGCACTTTGTGTGAACAAAAATCTCTTTTTCCAACAAAACAACTTTATTACACACAGGGACTTACTGGAGATGAAATGTGACCTTTGCATTTAAGCTGTCATAGAAGCAGGGGTTGCTGTGAAATAATCTGGGGTTCAGTATCTCACTCAAGGACACTACAACATGTCGACAGTAGGAACCGGAGATCAAACCACTGACCTTCTCCACCCGCTGAACCACAACCACACTCACTATCTGTTTTCTGACCTGGCGCATGATTCAAAACCTGCCTAAGATTGTGAAATGTCTTGTCTTCTGACTCCAAAGGAGTTATTGCTTGTAAATACAAAATAAAATACCGTATAATCCACAGGATGAAGGGAGCACTCTTTAAAATACACACTTCACCATTCCACACAGGTCATAAACATGACGCAGCAGAATATGAATTTCCCTAAGAGAAAATTAAAGCAATGCTCTGTTGTAATTAATCTTTAAAATATAACTTCAACAATATATTTCTATAATAAAAGACTAAATAAAGTAAATGTAGTTGCAGTCAATATTAGTCAGTGTATTCAAGTTACATCTGATTTGCAGGTAAAACATTAGTTTTCCTCTATTAAAATGAACATGATTATTTTTGGATTATTTTAGTATTTGTATCACAGAGGAATGTTTACATTTTGATATCATTAAACTCCTATTCATTTTCAGAAAGAAGCAAATAAAGTTTTTGTGGTGAACAAACACTCATTAGGTGAAATGCAGTTCCACTGCAGTGTATGGAAGGCCCCTGTTTCTTTGTTATGTTGTTTTTTTAATGACCAGAAACATGAGGCCACACTTGGTTGGAGAACCACAACATATCCTCATACAACAGTTCCTATGAAAAAAACTCATTCCTCCTTTTTTGTAACAAAGCAAAATCCTACAAATGTCCAGGAACACTCTCAATTTTCACTCGTTATAGTCTTTTCAAAGTGAACTTGCGTCCTCAGAGGAAACAACTTACTTAAACTCTGTGTAAAGCAAAAATAAATATACATTCTGGGTTTGTCACACCACAGAAACATGTTTTACTAACCACCCAGCCAAACTGAAAGAATTAATTAGCTTAAAATTAGCTTTCAAAATCTTAGAAAAATAAGCGTGTTTTCTGCTCTGAGACGCTGGGGGTGTGTCCGCTGAAGGCACTGAAACCTCGCCCACGGGGCGGGATAGGTGCAGCCTGTCAGGATGCCCTCAGTAGCGGCAAGCAAAGACGGAAGAGCCCAGAGCTGAATCCTGTCAGATGGGTGGATTGGGGAAATGTAACGTATGGAAGACTGCTTACCCGGTGTCGCTCGGGGCCCTGAGTCCCTCTGATCGAGGCTCAGCCCATGAACGGTGGGAGGTTGGTAGAAGAAGAAGAAGAAGATCTACCTTTATTAGTCCCACAGTGGGGAAATTCAATTTACACTCTGTTTAACTTATACATGGTACATGCACACAAACACACACACACATGCAGTAATGGAGAGATGTCAGAGTGATGGGGCTGCTCCTGACAAGCTCCCCGAGCAGTTGGGGGTTTGGTGCCTTGCTCAGGGGCACCTCGGCAGTGCCCAAGAGGTAAACTGGCACCTCTCCAGCTACCAGTTCACACTCAGTTTTCGGTCCATGTCGGGACTTGAACCGGTGACCCTCCGGTTCCCAAGCCAACTCCCTACAGACTGAGCTACTGCCGCCCCCATGGATGGACCCCTTTGTCCATGGACCCCTTTGGACCAGGGTCCAGTCTTCTCTGAGCCACGTTTTTTAGGAATGCAGCCCATAGCGGGACCTCTCCCTCAGCTTGGACAGGTTCGGGCGAAGCTGCTTCCCGGGACAAAGTGCTTGCTTTTGTGGTCCTGGTAGTCTCTAAGACATTCGTGACCCTGGTACTCCTTAATCTGACACTTTCTCTTTCCTTTTTTTTTAAGCATACAGAAAGAGAATAAATATACATAGGACATGCGATCGATTACAATCATTACATTACAAATACAATACAAAAACAGTCATACAAATAAAGTACTGAAAATTCCTCCTCCCTATGTGGGGCTCGAACACACACTACCGACCGAGCTAAACCAGGATAACTTTAATCTCTTAGCTGGGCTTCTCTTTTGAAGACGGGTGGCGACATGTGAAGGATTGCTCTGCTGTAATGAGAGGCCAAGCTGTTCTGCAAATTCCAGCATCCAGGGAAAATGTATTCGAGGGGTGGTGTCGATGAAGGTACAGCTAGTTAGCAACTGTAGGTTGTGGTGAAGGAGGAGCAGGAGAACGCACTGCTGCTAATGTGCTGTAGTTGTTATATAGTGGGGATGTTAAGGAGGCTCAGTGTTTCAACAAGCCATGCTTTCAGCCCCACCTAAAATATCATGAACACTAAACTGGAAAAAAAAAAAAAAAAACACACACACTTTAATGGTTTAACTCCACAATCCAGAACTACAATATTCACAGTCTTTGCACATGTTTTCAGTAACTATTTTCCAACATTTATAAAATCTGAATTTCCTTTACACAGCCAACAAAACTACTTTATTAACTTCAGTGAAAGATGGTGGTTTGGCTTAAATTACCTCCAGAAGTGACGTAACTTAGGTGAGAAATAAATCAGCATTGACTTCCAATCTCACACACATGAACAACCATCTCCTGGGCAACAGTCTGGTGTTTTATTGACCCACCCCCCATTCACCCTGACCTCCTCTCTATAAGATAAGATAAGATAAGATAAGATGAACCTGTATTAGTCCTCGGAGGGAAATTTGGGGGCGTTCGCTGCTATTTATATTTACTGGTTCACAATTACAGAATTACACACAGGTTTTGTTGGATTAAATTACAGTGAATTACTTTTCATAGGTACAGCTACGAACAGTGAATGAGACAGCCTGAGTAGCATGATAGCCTGCTGTTGGTAATGTTTGAGTGTGTGTGAGGCAATTGAGGGAAACCTGAGTGATTAGGACTCAGTTGGTTTGGGTTGCTTCCCTTTTCTGTTGTTGGACAGAGGTTATTATGACAAAGATAGTAAATCTCACGGCACTGTGCAGCCACTGTTTAAATCATTCTGGGTTTCGGGATGACTTATTTAGTCCAGTAAGCAGCTTAATTATACAGTACATTGCCTGCATATTTTTGAAAAAGGACATAATCTGTTGAATTGGATTCATTCCCTGCCTGGTTAAACTAACTAGGACTGGCCTTTCACATGTGTGCAGCTGTTTGCTGGTTTGTCACAACAGCATCATGCACCATAGATACAGCAGATCAGGCAGGTGTCTGTAAGCCCAGTTTACAGTGCTTCTGCCCCCTATTGGCTAAAAAGTTAACACTGCCATAACCTCAGTTCTGACTGTGCGTGACATACTGTATATGTACAGCATGTTTTGTGTAAAAAGGAGAGAAAAATAAAATAAATACAATCAGACAATGGACCAAATGAGCACCACTTAAGGAATGAGGAATCGGGGGCCATCAAGGCTTCATCGAATGCAGTATCACCAGCTTTCAAGGTGCAGGATTAGTTTAGTCGTCAGGAGGAGCACTACTTAGCCCGTAAAACAGTGCTATGGGCGTCTGCTTCCCAACGTCTACCCTGATGGTGTCATCAAATGTAGGATGCAGTGTTTTTGGAGAACGATCGGGACTTAAAGTCAGGATATCTCAGCCTCAGCTGCTTCATTTATGACCATCCTTGCTTTAAATCTGTCTCTCACAAGTCTCCCATCTTCACAGGAATGCAGTATTAAAGTGACACAGTACCCCTTAAACGTGAAGTGAAATTTACCAGCATTATATTTTGGAAAAAATGAAATCATATTTAGTCAAATTAGAGACTGTTTCATGCAGCATTGACAGAAAGCTAACAGAAAATATTTATTTGTTTCAAATTTGAAAATAATGCAAAAAAGTCACAATTTGTTCTTGTTATTTTACCAAACTAATTCTTTGTATGCTTTATCAACAACGAGGAGGCTTTGAGATCCAGTTAATCCAGCTGAATGCACCACAACTGTTATATTTGCCTCATTCAAATCATCTCAGGCAGGAGATTATTGTCTGTCAGAGGATGGTGTTATATCTTATAAAGTGCTGGTAATCCAGAAGTGCCAGTTAAGAAACAAAGTTGCTCTGTGGGAAACCTCTCCATCAGATAATTCAGCTTTCACTTAAACAGAGAACTTTCTCAAAGATCACACCTTGGAAACAGCCTGGAGACTAAAACGGTGGTCTCAGTGGGAAGCAACTTATTGTGGTTGCGCTTGAATGTGAGTTCATGAAGAAAAGGATAAAGTAAGCAGTGTAGAAATTGCTCATTGGTTTCCCTGAGAGGCAAATTAGTCTGCTTGACCTGAAAAATTGAACTAACGGGGTACAGTGTGTAAACTACTGACATATTGATGTGTCAGGGCTTTACAGAGCATACAGGAAATCTGCTTTCAACACAGGACTTTTCTCTTTGTCTGCTGCACAATAACCTAACTAACCTAACCGCTTCTTGGATAGAATAAACTTGCCAACTTGAAATAAAAGCAACATACAAACATTCTTTGTGAGCTCTGTCTTTGTGCAATAACATAGTCTAAACAAACATAATCTCTGCCTCTTGCTCGTGCTCCCGATGGCATTTGCAAGTTCCTACCGGGCCCACATCTAAACAGCCAATCAGAGCCGAGCTAGAGCCAAGCTGTCTGTGGCAGCTGGCGAGCACTACAGTAGGTCAACCGCTAGGCATCAAATATGAACCCGCTGCCACTGTAATGCTGATTTCTCTCCTCAAGTGTTTTCAGAACTATTTCATTGTGCTGTTAAGCTGTAAAATTATGGCGTTTGAGCTATCTGTCTCAAGCACTGCTGTCAGGATATAATACCCGTGTTATAAAAAATAACTTTTTTGTTATCATAGTTGCACAAATTCCTGACTTCAGCTTTAACCCAGGTAAAATGAGGGAGGTATTTGAAAGAAAATGCAAAAATCATTCATACTCACTTGACAGCGCAGGTTCATATTTACCATTTCCCTCAAGACAACACAACAGTCACCTTGTCACCAGTCTTGGTCCTTAGACACAATATGATGGGTTTCCTTGGTGAACTTTGCCTTTTAGCGCCTCATTCCAAGCATATAAGGGAAAGGAATCCCTCCGACTTTTCACCCTTGAAAATGGGATTGCTGAAATGTTTGTATCCAGTCATCGGCAGTAAACTTTCTCGCTCTGGAACGGTGACCTTCTGCTTATTATTGTGAACTAACGAGGAAGACTTGCTTGCAGCTCCTCCCTTGAAACAGGAAAAGGTCACGAGTCTCAGAAGACACTGAATAAGAACAATATTCCTCTGTTACGTGCCGCAGCCCTGTGGTTATTTTTCCTCCTCCAGCCTCGAGGACATATCACACCTACCTCCTGCAGTGTGTGTTAATGCATCTTTCATAAGCCCTTCAGTGTGTTTGCATTATGCGCTTATGTGCTTGAGTAAACTGAAGGAGAAAGATGCTGCTGGAGTGTTTGAAAGTTTAATTGACCAATGTGCTGGCACTAGGGTATAGTCATAAATGCCGTAAACAAATCCAACCTCATCAACTTCTTCTCTCTCATTCCCGTCATTAGCACTGAGAGTTTTTGTTGTTGTTAGTTTTGTTTTAATGATTGCTGTGAACTGCTGTAACCCCACCATACTGAGAGAGCCTGTTCTAATTATGCATGCCACACCTGGGCTGTAATCCAAACTGTGCTATACAGAGTTTTTACAGCATTAAAAATGCAGTTGCACCTCGCTAATCTGAAGCCTGCAGGCATGCAGGTGGCCTGGAATAGTGGAATGCTTGGATTATTGTAATGTATTCAAACAGTTGGCCCAAGCTTAAGGTGGTGGCACACTTCAGGCTGCACTCACTGCATTTCTTAAACTGCTTAAAAACCTTCCACAGGTGGCAGCTAATTTCTTCCCAAATCAGCATGCTAGCGGAGCCCTGTGAGGACAGGTGGACTATTTTCACTATTTTCTGCTGGATTTCCCAACAGTGGAACAAACTTAGGGAAAATATTATTCAGTTGTTATGCTTTACATGATTATGACTGCTAAACTTTGATGGTCTAAAATGGTCTTTAAACTTCTAAACATCATTTAACAGTCAGCACTGGTCTTTAATGATCTTAAACGTGTATTTTGACGGCCTAAACTGGTACAAGTCAGCGCTACTGATGAGTCCAAACTGTTCCAAAATGCTTTTTTATGGTCTAAAATAGTCTTTATGGGTAATACTTGTTTGGTGTGTATATTAATTGTAGGCTAGATTTCTTCAGTTTTATTTAACCATGTGTTTTGGGAAGTTTTGCCCTCAGACCATTGACTGCATTAGATATTGTTGCTGTTGACGTGGACAAATAAATAAGACTTGACTTGACGACTAGTTCTCCTTCTCCTCCTTCTCACACAACTCCCTCTCGCTCCACTCCATTAAACTTTAGTTATGCTTGCCCCATCCGCGAAGGCCACGGAGGCCACGAGTGTCCACATGGCCAAAGTGACATTACACCGTCAGAATCGGCCCTTCACAGGGGAAATATTTCCTTGTCACGATTCCAGCTCGTGTCCATGCCGCCATCTTTGCGGAAAGCATCACTGGAGCTTTAGGAGTTGATGGGTATATAACCTCATAAGAGTGAAGTGATCATTGTGTGTGAAATGTGCACATGTATGTATGTCTATCTCTGTGAGGACCAGAGAGCAGGGTTTGGGCCTTGGTTTTAAAATTAGGGTTGGAATAAGGATTAGATGACAGTTAGAGCATGCAGTGCATAAGGTTAATGTTTCCGGACATTTTCTGGCCCAAGATCACTATTCTGAGAGTCTCCGATTTCCAGAAACCCAGCAGTAAAGAGTTGAGTAAATTCTCGTGATTTTATATATTCAAAAAGTGGACAGCTTTGAGTCTGAGATGTTTTGATGCTGATAATATTCTATTTCCAAGAGCACGGAAGGACTCCAAATAGAGCATGTAGCATATAAATGTTGATGATTTCCAACATATTTTATTTATCTTCATCTAAAAAATAACAGAGATCAATATATCAATATCAATATATCAGTCTCAGACACTGTCTGCATATCAAACATCCTTCATAGTCAGGATCAGGACCTTGAAGTAGAGAAACACAACTCAGAATGAATACATTTAGTCAGAGTCCTCACAAACACAGTGTGTGTGTGTGTGTGTGTGTGTGTGTGTGTGTGTGTGTGTGGGTTTCTTTGCTAAATTGGGGCTTTGCCGTCCCGGTTGGGGCGGTGTTTGGGGACCCCGCCCAGGTGGTCAAAGTTTGTTATCCTGTCCCTAGTGCTTTTTATATTTTTGTGTCGTGTGGGCAGCCCCCCACCCAATGGTTCTTGTGCCCCTGTGGTGTGTGTGGATTGGCCTAAGTTCTTTTTTATTTTTGTGTGTGTGGTGGCCCATGGTGGGGGCCTGTGCTTCATTGTGATTATGGATGTCTGTTGTGGTGGCGAGTCAGTATGGTGACATAGTCTCAGGGTGCCTGCTGTTGGCTCATAAGAGGGTTTGCTTATGCTAACTGTTTGGTGATGTGTAATTTTTGCTGCTGGTGGTTTGGCTCATGTTGGTGCACTTGTCCATCTCCATGAGCTGTGCTGTGATTTGTGTTGTGTCCTGTTGAGCTTGGTGCGTGTTCCTCCATGGTCAGCTAGTATTCACCCTCCAGTTTCAGCTGGAGGTATAAGTGGTTTGGGAGTTATGGGGTGAGGGGATTTTGTAAATGTTATTGTTAATGCAAGAAAGTGATATGGTGAGGGCAGGCTGTAGGGTGGAAGGCAGGTAAAGTAGAGAGAGCAGGCTGGAGGTTGAAGGCAGGTGAGGCTAGTAGAGGGCAGGCTGTAGAGGTGGAAGGCAGGCTAAACTAAAGAGAGCAGGCTGTGCAGGTTAAGGCAGGCTGAGGCTGAAGGGCAGGCTGTGAGGTGGAAGCAGGTAAAGTAAAGAGAGCAGGCTGTGTGGTTGAAGGCAGGCTGAGGTGTAGAGGGCAGGCTGTGAGGTTGAAGGCAGGCTGAGGTAGTGAGGGCAGGCTGTAGAGGTTGAAGGCAGGCTGAGGCTAGTAGAGGGCAGGCTGTCAGGTGGAGACAGGCTGAGGCTAGCAGAGGTCCAGGTATATAAAATAATATATAATAATAATAATATATAATTAGCAGTTTTAAAGAGTGGGGGGGGTATGAGAGTAGCTAGCTGGTGGAAGGCCAGGCTAGCTGAGAGGGTAGGCTGTAGTAGGTGGAAGGCCAGGCTGAGGCTAGAGAGGACAGGCTGTAGCCAGTGGAAGCAGGCTAAGCTAACAGAGGGCCAGGCTGTGCGGGTGCAAGGCCAGGCTGAGGTTAGAGAGGGCAGGCTGTAGCAGTGGAAGCAGGCTAGTAAAGAGGGCAGGCTGGCGGGTGGAAGGCAGGCTGAGGTTAGTAGAGGGCAGGCTGTGAGGTGGAAGGCAGGTAATAAAGAGAGCAGGCTGTGAGGTTGAAGGCAGGCTGAGGTATAGAGGGCAGGCTGTGAGGTGGAAGGCAGGTAAGTAAAGAGGCAGGCTGTGAGGTTGAAGGCAGGCTAGGCTAGAGAGGGCAGGTTGTCAGGTGGAAGCAGGCTGAGGCTAGAGAGGTCCAGGCTGTTAATAATAATAATAATAATAAATTAGCAGTCTTTTAGAGAGTGGGGGGTAATTGGAGATAACTTAGCTGGTGGAAGGCAGGCTGAAGCTAGTAGAGGGCAGGCTGTGAGGTGGAAGGCCAGGCTAAGCTAGCAGAGGGTAGGCTGGGGCTAGAGAGATCAGGCTGTAACTGTGGAAGCCAGGCTGCTAAGAGGGCAGGCTGTAGTGGTGGAAGGCAGGCTGAGGCTAGAGAGGCCAGGCTGTAGCAGTGGAAGACCTGGCTAAGCTAACAGAGGGCCAGGCTGTAGGGGTGGAAGGAGGTGAGGTGTAGAGGGAGGCTGTGAGGTGGAAGGCAGGTAACTAAAGAGGCAGGCTGTGAGGTAAAGGCCAGGCTGAGGCTAGCACAGGGCGGTGGGGGGTGTAGGGGGTGTGGGTTGGGGGCTGGCTGGGGGGGCTGTAGGTGGGCGGCTGTGGGGTCGCTGTTAATATAATTTTTTGGTTTTGGGTGGGGGTTGGGCCTGTGGTGGAGGCCAGTGGTGTGGGGGGTGTGGGTGGGGGGTGCTGGGGGTCGGCTGGGTGGGAGGTGTGTGGGCGGGTAGGGGGGTGTGTGGTGGAGGCGGCTGGGCTGAGGGGCAGGTGTGCCAGTGGAGCGGCTAGCTACAGAGGGAGGCTGTAGCGGGTGGAAGGCCAGGCTGAGGCTAGCAGAGGGCCAGGGTGTAGCGGGTGGAGGGCCAGGCTAAAGTAACAGAGAGCCAGGGTGTAGCGGGTGGAAAGCCAGGCTAAGCTAGCTGAGGGCCGGGCTGTGACTAGCAAAGATCCAGACTGTAGCGGGTGGGAGGCCGGGCTGGGGCTAGGAGAAGTCGAAAAAAAAAGGTGGAGGGGCGCTGGGTGGTGGGTTAAAGGCGTTTTTTGCTGTCCCCCCCGAGAGGGGGGGGGGTCCCGGGGGTGTTGTCTGTTTTTTTTTTTTGTTGGACAATGATGAGGGGGGAAAGGGGGGGGGGGGGGGGGGGGGGGGAGAGAGAGGGGAAAGGGGGGGGGGGGGAGGAAGGAGGGTTGAAAAAGGAGTGGGGGAAAAAGGGGGGTGCTGTTTGGGGGTATGTGGGGAAAGAAAAAGGTGGTGGGGGTAGGGAATAGTAGCGGGTAAAGAGGGTTGGTGGGGGGGGGAAGTAGGGGGGGGAGGAATAGGAAGGCGGGGGGGGGTTAGGGGGGAGAAAGGTTAAGGGCGGGATAGGGATGGAATGAAGGGCGGGTCAGAGCTTGTGAAAAGGGTGGAAAGGTTGCTGATAAGGGGAGTAACTAAAAGAGGGGGAAAAGGAAAATAAAGGAAAGTTGGGGGCGTTAATGAAAATGAGGTGCGGTTATGAAAGGTGTTAATTTTTGCCGGAGAGTTGGTGTGTACACATACTGTACAAATAATAAATTAATGAATTTACTGATGAATGAGTGGAAATGAGGATGTAAGATTTTTGGGAGATGGGTGTAGGAGAGTGCAATGAGTGGGGTGGGGCGTGTAAAATTGAAATTGGAAAGGTTTGTAGTGTAGGCTGGGGTGTGGGTGGAAAAGGTGCGTGGGAAGGATGGTGAGCTGATGGGGAAGAAGCAAAAGGGGGCAAAGGATGGGGCTGGGTGGTTTAAGAAAGCAAAGTGAGGGCAAGGATGGTGGATTGGGGGTTGTAAAAAGAAAAGGAAATGGGCAAGGTTTGTGGTGTGGGGGTGGGTGATTGCATGGAAAGAAGGGGCCCGAGAAGGGGGCTGGGTGTGCTGTTGGAGAGAAATGGTGTTGAGGTGCTGAGTGGTGGTGGGGAATTAAATCGTTTCTAAAATGGTTGGGTTTGTGGGTGTGTTTCAGAGTGCTGCCGTAGTGGTTCTAAACGCTTGCTGCGGACTATCGTCAAAAAAAAAAAAAAAGAAGGGTAGAAGGGTTTTCGGTGGGGGGTGTTGAAGAAGGTGGTTGGATATTGGAATTGGTCGGTGGGGTTGGGGTAAAGTGGTAGATGAGAGGAGAAGATGGGGGGTGGAGGAGAGTGGGGGGGTGAGGGAGTGGGGTGCGGAGATGAGAGGAGAAGATGGGGGGGGGGGGAAGTTGGTGGGTAGTGGAGGGTGTAGGGGGGTGGGGAGTGGTGGGAGAGGGGGGTGGGGGGTGGGGGGAGGGTGGGGGTGGGGAGGTGGTGGGGATGGAGGAGGTTGTGTGGGGATGAGAGGGGTGGGCGGGATGGGGGGGTGGTGGTGTATAAGGTAGGTGGCTTTTGGGTGTGGTGGGTTGTTGGGTGATGGGAAAAGGGGGTTTAGATGTTGTGGTGGGGTTGGGTGTGAGGTTTAAATGAAAGAGGAGAGAAAAAGTTGGTCAGTGGCTGTGTCTGTTGTGAGGTCTGGTTGGGTGGGATAGTTGTGGAGGGGGGGGAGAGAAGAGAGTGTTAGAAAGGGGAATTATGCCCAAAATACATGGTGTGTGCGGTGCAGAATCAAATATCGAGAAGAGGATGCGCTGGGGGGATAGGTGGCTCTATGCTAAAATTAGGCAAATGGAAGTAGGCAGGGGGCAGTGGGTGGTAGGTGTGTGGGTGGGTTTGTTAAAATTGTGGGGTTAGATTTTTACGTTAAATCCTGTTATAAAAATTACCGAGAAAGAAAGAGGTTGTGCTTGTTGGTGATTAAAAAAAGTTGGTATTGTATTGCCTAGAATAGAGAAAGAAAGAAGGGAAGAGTGGGTGTGTTGAAAGTGTGCGCAATGCAAGGTCTAAAATACTGCTTCATTCGGTGTTCTATGTGGAACTTATGCACTGAAAGAGAGAAACTGGACTGGAGTGAAAAATTATGTCAGAAATCGAATCATTAAAGAGAAAGGCTTGTGCTAGAAATATATTGGTGCTTTTCAACTCAAGTCATTTGCGTTTTGCTCATTTGCTTTGCTCATTGCTCTTGTGGTCCCGTTTATTGATGTTTTTTCCTTCAGTTGGCCATTTGAAAGTAGATTAAAGAGGCGAAAATGGTATGAGTGATTTTGAATTGTTTTCAGTCAGAAAAGTGAGGTATCTGAGATTGTTTTGAACTCATGGTGCAGTTGGGTTAAATATTTTGGGAACATGTTTTTTTGGGCCCCTGCAGCCAGTTTTAAAAAAAGTGTTGCGTCTGTTTTCTTGTATTATGTTCTACTAAGTCTTGTGTTTTTATTGTGAAGTTTGAAGAAAAGTTCGTGAAAAATTTTGCAGTTGTTATGTCCCTTGTTCTGCTGCATAAGTAATTGTGAAGTGACATGAAAAGGAATGTCGTTAAACTGCTAATTTTGTGCTCATCCGTTTGTTTTCAATGATTGGTGTTTTTCTTTCTGATTATCTGTTGCTCCGAGGTTGTTGCCTTTGTTGTTAGTCTGATTGACATTGCAATTGTTTTGTTTCAGGTCTAATAATGCAATTTTATTTTTGGTTGATTGTCATGATGTTTTTTTTTGGGCTTTTGGTTTTTGTATGTGTTATGTATTTGGTTTGGCGTGTTTTTATATGATGTTCATTCATTGTGCTACTAAAAAAAGTACAGAAAAGAAATATGTGTTTTTTTCACTGGGGGAGGCAGTGGGGATATGTCAGTCATTTGTGTGTTTGTAAGCAGGGGAGGGTGTTGGACAGGTTCATAGATGGGTTGAGTCTCAAATCTCCTTCTGATTTTTGACAGTGAATCTGGGTTAATTTTCAGTGTGTCAACAAGCTGTTTGTCTTGGTTTTTTGGTAGTGTGGAAATCCTTCCTTCTTTAAATTTGTGGTTAGTTGGAGGAGCAGTGTCATGGTCACATTATGTCTTTATTAATAATGTTATGTATGAGATAATGAATTTGTCTGCCCCAATGGGAATGAGGCCAAAAGGTTTAGTTTGTGTTTTGTGTAAAGTGAAGACCAAAAGTGACATTGATTTTTGCCCCAACTAAGGTAAAATCTGTTGAAGAAAAGTGTTTTAAACTAAAACATGATTTTAATAATCTGGGCCTCAGTAATATTTGCACTTGCCAGCATCTCTCTAAACCATTCAGAAAGTGGTGTCCCCTAAGGGGGGTGTTCAAATATGCGTCCCCAAAATTGACTTAAGCATGTATGTGTGTGCCTCCTCATGTTGACTATTAGTATTAGCAGGTGTGCATGGTGATGGAGTGAGGGGTGGTATTACACCCAGCCACTACACCCATTTCTAATGTTGAACTTGCTGTCTGGTGACTGCGTTATACCACACATAGACCTTAGTGTTGGTAAGAAAATAGGAAAAAAAAAAAATAATACCTGTAAAATAACAGAATCACATATATATAGATTAAAAATCCTAATTTTGAAAATACTGTAGCACTGTTGCTACTTTTAGTAAAATACAGTGTTTGTGTGTTCACTATGACAGCTTGCACTACGTGCTGAGCTGTGTGTATTGCACTGAATTATTCACTGCAAGTCACTGCTGTTTAATGTGGCCCTGCAGGATTCACCAGATAAAACAAAAAAGTCTTTTCAGCACCTTGCACAGGAGAGTGCTGTTACTAGGGCCCTCCGACCAATCAGGTCATGTATTAGGACACTTTTATACTGAAATTTTATA
Organism: Pterois miles; assembly: GCA_947000775.1. Lineage (NCBI taxonomy): Eukaryota > Metazoa > Chordata > Actinopteri > Perciformes > Scorpaenidae > Pterois > Pterois miles. The sequence continues at coordinate 2,435,239 of CAMQGK010000355.1, forward strand.
ATTTATTTATGATTTATTTTATGGCATTTTGGCCATCGCTATCTTGGTTTTTGCAACCAGATGTAACACGAGAGGGTTGAGCTAACTACACCCAAACTCTGAATAAGACATTAATGATTATAATTAACTTTAATGAACTGAAAACGCACTGTGAAAAGGTTAAAGTTCTCAGATGAAAACATTGAGGGTAGTGAACTGTCAATCACAAGGTAGCCCCGCCCTAAAGCATGCTTTATGGTCTATTTGACTCTATATGGGACCATAATTTACTAAACATTGACACCAACCATGTCATACTGGCTTGTCAAGAAGGTTGAATAATGCTCAAAACTGCGCTAAATTTTAACGAGGATAAACTGGCATGGCCATTTTCAAAGGGGTGCCTCGACCTCTGACCTCAAGATATGTGAATGAAAATGAGACATGCCCACTTTATGATAATCTCATGCAGTTTAGTGCAAAAGCCATGCATTTTTTTTTTTTTTAATGCAATATAAATGTGCTATTTCCGCTTGTTCTAAAATGGTGTATTTAGACATTTTCTGCATACTGGGGTCCTTAAACAGCCTTAGATTACATTAATTGGGTATCACTGTAAAGCTGAGACTCTCGTTGGTTCAATGAGCCGTTATAATCATGTACGATGATGGTAGTCCCCATATTAGCTATTTTATTGAATTAAATATGTATGGCTTTCCCAGCTAGATTGACATTGATTGGGGTTTCTGAGCAGTTTACAGGACAGACGTACTCATCATCCAGTCACCAAAAAATACAATTCTTGCAGAGATCTCCAAAAGCATGGCTTTTCCTATGGTGTTCCTCAAGGCCTTGGTATCTTAATGTGGTATTCTGGAGGGATTATTGATCATTGTAATCAATTCTGGAGTGGTAAAAAATGGTTAAATTTAGAATCAAATATGTATAACAAATGATATCAACCCAAAATTTGCTACAACTTATCAGACATAAGTGAGTGTGGGGATGTCTATCATATATTTATATCATAATGTTTAAAGCCCTGATACATGTCTATTATTTAATTCATTCATTCATTCGTGTTTATTACAGATTAATGACTAGAGGAAGTTGACTCAGTGCTGAGCTGCATCTCAAATTCATCTTCAGGTTCAGCTTTCAGATGATGTTCACCACTTTTAAGTGACATCTACTGCTGACCTGCTGTCTCCCCCGAAAGGCCCCCTGTACCCCTCTAAAAATGACTAAAATGGGTCCATTGTGGGTCTTCACTGGCTTCACTTTTCAGAACCGGATGTTGCCCACTGGTTTAAAAATGTAATAATAGTAACAATTGGTGGGTTAGCAGTTTACTAGTGCTAAAACAGTCATGATACAACTGCTACTGCTAAGATTACAATTAACACCATACAGTATATGGTGATACATATTGTCTAGTCTGTGAAGGTCTAATAACTGTAATAATAGGTTGCATGATCCCGTACACAGTGCATTCATCATATGAGAATGTATCACTGCTGGAAAATACAGGAGGATGTCCATCCTTTCACCCGCCATCATCTTGGTTAGATAAGCTGCCTGGCTGGATGACAGTTGCCTTGATATCCTTCCCAGTCCCAAAAAGTAACAGTTTGTGTATCACAGATGATGGGTTGTCACAGCTGAGTGTGGGAGATAGTGCTGCTTGACAGCGTAGCTTCTAGAGCATAAATTGGGCTGGTATCGCTGTCCTGTGATGCTCTGATGCTGTGTGATGTGGTTTTCAGGGGCAACTGTACGACTGCATTTGTAATCATCAGATGTGAGACAACTTCTTTTCATGATCTTCTTTATCAAGTGTTTTTTTTTTTTTTTTCTTTTCTTTTCAGTTCAGCGACCACTTAGAAATGTTTGACTTGTTAGCGTATGATGTCATGTCTGCTGTGTTTCTGTCAGAGAAAAGAGCTCATTCTTCAAAACTTTAATGGTATTCTGCTTTCATCCATTCTCTGATATTAAAGTAGGATGGTTCTTCAGCTGGATGCTTTTCATCTCCTCTAAACATCAGCCTCAACAGTCATGTTGAGTTTCACCGCCAGCCGAGTTTGCATACCTCATTTTTTACTCTCACACACGATTCAACCCAAAGCCCAAACATTGGGGCATCCATTTGATCAGAGCAGGGGTAGTCAGCAGAAACGATGGCTGTGGCGTGCACTTTTGAAGCCTTTTGTTGCAGCGAAGGATGAAAAATGTAAGATCTCCCTGAAGTTGGACAATCAAAGGGGCGTGATGAGCCGCAGGGCCTGACAGGGAAGTGAATTCATGGGGACAAGGGGCTCAGGGCCACGGCAGCCAGACAGGAGACCTGAATCTCTGATCACACAACCCTGATTCTTTAGGCACTTTGACGATGAGTAAAGCACTTTGTCGACGGATTTCACATCACAGAAAGTGGCAGGGAAACAGAGCCATTGAAGAATTGATTTAAATGCTGTGAAATGTGAGGTGGGCCACGCGAGTGATGGTTGATTTATGAGATGTTGCTGCAAGGACAGGATGTTGGATTAAAGGACGTGGCTTTATGTGCTGCTGCGGATGTCTGACTGTGTGTTGAGGAGAGGATGTTTGGTCTCGGCTGAAGCTCTTGAAAAATATATTGCGTAAGCAGGCAGAAGTGGAAGTTCCTAATCAGGCCCGGGCTTTGCAGCTTATGTAACAGTGTGCCCTAAAGTATGGTACATTATGGAGGGGGGAGTCATTAGAAAGCTCCATTTAAAGAACTTCAGAAACAGAGAAAGCCACAGAGACTGAATATAGAAAGCCACAGTCTCACTTCATGTGGAAACTTCCTCTTTGTTTTTTTCTTTTTTTCCCCTGTGCATCTCCATCACTCTGTCTGCCACCCTCCTCGCAGTGATCCCTCTCCACTTTCTGACACTTTCATGAAAACCTCCAAGGCCTTTTCCATTTTCTTGTTACATGAATGCTCTTTAGGTATAGTTGCTCCAGACCATTGTTGAATGGAGTTCTTTGCTGTCTTTTCAGTTGACAAAATGTCCCACTTTTCATATGTAACTAAAAGACCCCTGGCCTGAATTTAGTAGGAATAGCTCAGTTACCAGTTGCTGGTAACTCTTACGATTTCAGGTCCCTTTAGTACCACGTATATAGGCTGCCATTTGTAGCCTGTATCACACATTGGAAACCTTAGAGACGGACGATGCTATCAAGCTGCAGTACCTGGGAAGCACCGATCCACTGGTGCATTGATACATTCTGAAACTAGGAATTACAGCATATCTTGACGAGACTGGTGTTTTAATGTGTGTCACACCCCGTCTCCTGATACTATAAATAAATGTCTTCGAGCGTTTCTGAACAATTTCAAAGCAAACAGGGAAAAAAAAAACTAACAAACAGTGCCAAGTTGGTCAAATAGCTCATTTTAATTTCGAAGAAAAACTCACACAAGATCCAATGGCTGTTACAGCTGGACGCTAGTTAATAAATGACACTTATATATCAGCTGTGGTGGAAAGCATTATCCTCCAAAATGATGCACAGTACATACCCGAATACATTTGAGGTGACAAATATCCAAAGCATTTGAAGGATCATACACTATTACACATTTAAAAAGCCAGGGTTTGAAAGCTTTGAAGAGCTTTTTACAACTTGTATGCATACTCATGTATGCTAGCTGCAGAGCATGTTGCTGTTCTGTTCAAACAAAATGATGGACTGACTAGATTGTTATTTGAATTGCTGAGATCTGGAAACATGGCAACAACACCATCTCACCATTTCAGGCGCACTCACTTCACTTAGACCCACAATTAAAGTGGTTTAGATAATCTGGATAGCTGATGCTTTGTCTTATCGTTGGACTGCATGTGTGTGTTGATCGCTGAGATCTCAGCAATTACTTTGTTGAGACAATGTTATCGCAACTGATTGCCAGCACTAAGAAATAAGACTCAAGTCACTATAAATCAGAAGTTCTAGTACACGTCTGCCCTGGCTGAAATCTGATCATTCCCAGATGCTGTGGTAAAAACTGAACTCAAAAGATGCAGTTGGGCTGTGTAAGGCAAATATTTTCTATGATCATTGTGCTGTCCTTTACAGACATGATATAAACCCACTGAGACCTTGTTGTGCTTCATATCCTTTTTGTGCACTAAAGTGAATAAGTGCATCAGCGGACACAGTTTAAGTGTTGCTTGCTGTGTTTGTGAGTTCCACGGGCAGAGAGCAGGCAGTGATAATTGAGATGATAAGCCTACTCTTCCCCCTGCATGGATTGAAAACAAGCCTGAAGAGTGTGTGCACACGCAGTGGTCTTATTATTAGGATGCAGCGAGGTTCATCTGCCAGATGCGTTTCCACTCTCCCCATTTGAGTCGGTAATTGTGGTGGATTTGAAAAATGACTCATAACAAAGCAGCCATGCTGCAGCCTTTGTGAGGCACAAACTGCGTTCTTTCATCTTGTAGTATCAATGGGAATTGAATTTATTTGTTCAATCCTACTGAGACCCATTTCTCTCTCTCTCTCTCTCTCTCTCTCTCTCTCTCTCTCTCTCTCTCTCTCTCTCTCTCTCAGTCACTCACTCACAACACCCGCCTCACACACAGCCATGTTTCTACTTTATTTATGAGGACTTTCCACTGGCTACAATGACTCAAAGCAGTCTGTACTACTAACCTTAAAGGAGCAGTCCAGCATTTAATGGTTATCAATATGGAATTCTGAGCATTTCTATTGCCTCCACATGGTTCTCAGGATGGTGACATCTGAGGCTCACAGCTAACGAAGCTAACAACAGCTAAAATGCTGACGGACCCCCAGTGTTAACCTGGGGGTAGGTGCTACGCTTCCACAACGAGCCAGTTGCTAGTGGACACACACACACACACACACACACACACACACACACACACACACACACACACACACACACACACACACACACACACACACTTCATTCACAGCTAATAATAATAATAATAATAATAATAATAAATTATTATTATTATTATTATTATTATTTATTTATTTTCACTTGGACTCTGTTGCTCCTGACTTCTTGGAACTTTTGCCCTCCTTTTGTCTTCCCTGAACTGTCTGGTAGATGGAAGACAAATGAACACAACATGCCTTCACTTTTCTTTTTCTCTTTCTGTGAGCTAAAGGAGAGATACAGATAAAGAGACATGTAGAGAGAGTGAGAAGGGGGTGAAGGGGAGAGGGGTCTTGGCAGGAGGAAGAAAAGGAAGAAATGTGGTGAAATGAATGAAAGGATGGCAAAGAAGGCAGGAGAAATAGCCAGGGGCTCTCTTTCTCTCTTCCCCCTCTCTTCCATGCCGAGCAGAAGCAGTGCTGGATGCTAATTACTTATTAGATTGCAGATATGTGCGGCTGGGTAGCAGGGCTAATTAGGTTAGCGCCCTGCTAAAATGAAATGTCTTAATGCTGAGGCTGCTTACGGTATCACCAGGCCTCCACCCCCATCCTACACTCCCTCCTGTGAGTCCAGTCAGGCCTGATCCAAACTAAGCCAACCTGAGTGATGGGCAGTAGCTGAAGGACAGAGCAGGGCCGACTGACACGCCGGACAGACTGGGGGAGGGATGACCCGGCCTCAGACGGCCCTAATTATCCCTCTGACCTTTCCAGCAGACTTAGAGCGGAAAGAGGAGAGAAGGAGGAATGTGAGCGGCTCTCCATGTGACTCAGATAGCAAACAGCGGATCACTGCTGAAGTGTCCGATACAACAATAACTACTTAACTGTCCTCGCAAGAAAACCGACAGCATTAGCTGTTTATTCAAATGCCTGAAATGACCTGTGTTCATATTTACCTGACATAGCCGACTGGCTCCTCCCTGTCAGGAGCAAAGGGAGGAGTAGAAGGAGGAGAAGGATGGAGATAAGCGTGGAAGGCTGGTGCTTCGAGGCTGCTTTTCTCCTGCCATCTGCAAGTCCACCATTATACACCATTCTGAAAATAATCACATTTGATAACGTTTACTGTACAAACGTCTTTGGTAGAGAAAATGAAGGCCACCAGTAAAATGATTGCCCAAACTGTTTGTTCACAGTTTACAGAGCAGCTGCTCTCTCAGCTGAGTTGCTGCCAATTACATTGGTGAGTACAGTGTAATCATGACCCTCTACAATAAAAAAACACATGGTCAGAGCTGTATATTTACGACCCAGTTGTAATAAACAGGAATTATCCTTTGACAGCTTGGCAGCAGACTACATGTTGGACCTCCTCACTAGCACCATGGCAGAATTTAACACACTAATCTGTATAAAATGTAATTAGATTTTAATGTTTGAGACTATAGCTCTGTGACCCCACCATTGTAAATGTGGAGCAAAATATTGATATTGAGGATAATCTGTGTTGACAGTAGTCATATTATAATTGTAAGGCATACTATCATGAAGCTAATACATTCCAATTACCCATAAAACGAAAAGATAAATAAAAATATTGAACAGATTCCCGTTTATCCAACATTATAATTAGATGTGGTATTTTTTCCAAAGGTAAGGGAATGTGAAAGACAATCAGAGAATATGTGAATGTGAATAAGAGTGAATCTAAAGTACATAACAGGAGACTGAAGTACTGGATGTACAAGAAAAGTAAACATGGAAAACCGAATGGAATGACGAGGAGGGTGAACAATAGCAAACAGAGTGAATGTGAAGCAAAGAGAACGTGAAACATGGAAAATAAAATAGGACTGAAAAGGTCAAAGTGTTATTCTGGGCAACAACTGAAGACATCTGGACCCTGTATTCACTTTATAATACACCAGAACCATTGACCAGCCTTGGAAATATGCTTGTCTGTTTCTCTTTACTAAATGATTGTACACATGAAATGTTAAAAAGTCCATGCACACAGATTCATCTTGAGTCGGTACGCACAAATTAAGCACTGTTCTACTAAGAAAACTAAAATACATATATGCACATCAGCACAAATGTCTTTCATGTGCTGAATTAGTAAATATCAATTTAAAACTGACATTTAAACTGTAAACCAATGTATTTTTGTAAAAAAAAGTTGTAACATGTATTTATCTTTTCTTAAAGTTCACATTTATAGATTTTGATATTTGCATTGCTTACAGTTGAGACTACAGCTACGCTTGTATCCACAATTTCAAAATGTTCATCTTATCAAGTGGATTGAATTGTGTTAAGTGACGCACAGATCCGACAGAATTAAAGCTCGACGTCTCAGTTGGTCTCAACCAACTGAATAATGTGTCCTTAGTGTTTCTGTCTGAGGCTAAAGTACCCGAGCGAGATGCTCATGATGTGTCTGACGTTTCTTTCATCACCAAGCTTACGCTAATTAGACAGAGCATCTTACTAAAGAGGAGCAGCAGTGAAGGACGACTGAAGAGACGTAACCGAGTCAAACTTCCTTCTTTGTTGGCTTCATGTCGTGTTCCATGCAGCAGTGATATATGTGAGAGCTATGCTCAATATAACTCAATAATATAATATCCTTAATATAAGTTTAGGTCCTCTGGCTACAGACGTTTTGAAAGCCCTTCCCTCCTCTCACAATATGCCGCAGCATTAATTCAGCACCCCCAGCTCCGACACCCATATATTGTCAACTGCCAGTCTCCTCTCAGCCTTCACTCAGTCAGTCAGTAGGACAAACAGATCTCAGTCAGATATACAGCTGCAAGAAAAAGATGATTTTTTTCTCTCCTGGCAGGTTGTGTCCAAGTAAAAACACCACCGTGTTTACACATGGAGCATCCGGTAACGCTACTCCCTGTGAATTATATATATATATATTTTTTTTTTTCCCCTGGAGCCTCATGGGCCCTTTTACATGGACGGGCCCGGAGGTTTGAGGCCCGGTACGCCTGTACATTATGTGGTGCAGAGAGAGTGTGTGTTCTCCGAACAACGGGCCTTTGGAACAATGGGTGTTTGTTTTTGGAATAACAGGCTGTCAGAATAACCATGGTGCATTTTTGGACCGCTAGGTTTCGGAATAACGGCCTGTCAGAAAACTGGACTTTTGGTCCTGCGGTGCATTTTTGGACTGCTGGGCTTTTGGAATAATGGTGTGTCGGAATAATGGCATGGGTGCAATGCATCATAAATACAGAAAACACATCACAGATGTCACTAATGTCACTTCAGACCTCCAGTCTTTCTCTATTTTTATTTTACATCTGAGCATAGCATATTCACACACATAGCAGTCAGTACAGACTATATGGCGTGAAAGGACACAATATTGTTATTGCATGCAACATGAGTTACAGAGTCACCTAAATGTCAGTACTGTTACAAGACAAACATAATTTTACCAGACATACGAGGAAATTAATGTCAATAATCCCGTGAAGGAATTCCTGCGTTGAATCAGCTGAATGGTCAGTGCTCGGACTGATTCTAGGTAACCTGCTATTTACTTACTCGCTCAAATCTGAATTACAATCATCTCTAATTTAATTTATATCACTTATTATTTGGATGTGTTGCCCCGTCTCTTTTCTCTGTGGTGTGAATGTCTTCTCAGGAGCACCTTCCTCTCCACCTCCCTTAGCCTCCAGCTCATTTTTTTCTCTTCTTTTCTCAAACCAGTTTCCTCCAATTAGCTGAAGTAAAGACACACTCCTCTAAATGAGTCCATATTTGATCTGATTGGCCCCACCCGCCCACCACCTCCCACCTCAGAGCACCCCCGTTTGCTGTTGTTGTATAAGAGAACAAACTGTTGTGTAACAGTGTTTTATAAGGGTGGGAGGACTTTGTAATGTGTGTTCTTTTCTTTCTTTTTGATTTTTTTTTTTTTAATTACAGAAAATGTTGGAAGCACTGTGTGTGTGTGTATGTGTGTTTGTCTTCAATGTGTACAGAAGATATTTTTTTCTTTTAAAAATGTGCGGGTGTTACAGCGATCATCTTGGTTTCAGGGCAGGGTGCTTTTTGCGAGGCGCTGATGAAGCCTGGGACAGACGCACTGTGGGTGGGTGTCAGCAGGGAGACGGGTTAGGGGGTCCCTGGATCGAGCCCCGAGGCCCCTGGAGATGAGAGATGGGAAACCCTGTGCCGCTAATTAATGCAGAGCCTGGTTAAGGAAAAGCTCTCCTCCATTGTGCATGATGTAGTTACAGCTAGTCAGATGTGTGTGTGTGTGTGTGTGTGTGTTTGTGTGTGTGTTGTATACTCTATGTGTGCATTTGTGCATGTGTGTGTTCCCAGCAGCAATAGAGCTTCAGAGAATAAATTACAGCTTCTCCTTGAGGGTCTGAAGGGGACTGCATGAATTTCACAGCTGAACAATCACTTCCCCCCCACACACACCCCCACACACACACACACACACACACTATGCACTTAAACACACACCAACAGCCCACCACCATGATTCTTGATGCTTGAGAAATGGTGAAAACTCTGGGCTTCAATCCAAATCAGTCCACGAGAAGCTGAAATTGTTTTTCTGTAATTTTACCACAAATCAAGACAAAGTAATGTGGTTCATACAGTATGTTGTTGTTAAACACACCTACACACTTGATCCGAGCACCTCATGCAACAGTGTAACTCTGGTGTGGGAGGGGTAGCAATGTACATTGCTGTGTGCAGCATGTGTGTGTTGTTGTGTCAAAAGAGACTTAATAGGTATACAAGTCTGTCACCTGCTCTCACAGTTGGGTGTGTGCGTTCACAGGCAGATACTTCTAATATATTGGGAAATACAGTATGCTTGTTTTCAGTCATACCCAGAGTCACATTGATATCAGTTTCATCGTTGTACATCTAGTACAGGGAAGGGTCTGGGGTGTGTTTTGCATAGCTTTGCACACGTGGGAATCTGCTAGTTTAGCTTAGTCAAATGCTGGAAGCAGAGGCACTGTTAGCTGTTGAAATAAAATGCATCTTTCATCAACCCTAAAGCTGTCTTGAATTGTAATTGTGTTGTTTTATGCCTCTGCGCTGGCATCTTTTGTGTTTTCTGTCCGTCTGTCTGTCTGTACATCTGACCCGTTCTTGTGAAAGTAATATCTCCTTGAGGGAATTTCTTCTAGTTTAAAGATTATTTTCAACTGCTGAAGTGCCTATTTAAAATAGGTAACAGTAGTGTTACCCATGCTGATTTTCAAAGTGGTCTCTTGACCTCTGACCTCAAGATACTGTATGTGGATGAAGTTGGGCTCTATCAGTACCCATGATTCTCCCCTTTACAGATATGCCCACTTTATGATAATCGCATGCAGTTTTTTGCGTGCAGCCTATTCTGAAATGGTCTATTTGAATATCTCTGCATACTGGGATCCCTAAACAGTCTTGGAATTAAAGCTGAGCCCAAATGTATTCATGTGTGATGATGTTAGTCCCTACAGTACCCATTTAAATTGTAGTGAGACCATTTTTTTTAAACTTGACCTCACTGTATTTTACATACTTTCCTACATAGATATGGGGGTTTATGGCCAGTTTATACAACAGAAGTGCTCTCCATCCAATTTCTGAAAAATTCTTGCAGAAAGCTCCAAATGTCAGAAGTTTTTGATCCCAAATCAGAGCATGGCTTTTTCTGTGGTCTTCCTCAAGGTCTTGGGTCTTAATGTCATATTCTAGAGGGATTATTGATCATTGTTATCAATTCTCAATTGGCAAATTTATCATCAAATCAGTGTAACAAATGGTATCACCCCAACAATTGCTGCAGCAACTTATGAGCCATAATAGAGCATGAGGATGGACATCATATACTTCTGTCATAATGTTCTAAGTCATTATACATTCATTTACTTTAATTAATGAATTTGTGTTTATTTATGAATTATGACGAGTAGAACTTGATTTTCAAATTATTTGTCAGGTTTCCAGCTTTCAGATGATGCACACCACTTTTATGTGACATCTACTATTGATCTGCTATCTCCCCTAAAGACTTCCCCGTACCCCCCTAAAAAGACTAAAACAGGTCTATTGTGGGTGTCAGAGGATTAATAAAAACACCATGTTTTATGTAGTTGAAGCAACAGACACTTTTCATGTTTGTATGTCAGGGATGAGCAGAGTAGAAGAAAAAAAAGCCAGACCCATACATGATCCATACATGTGTGACCACATCAAACCTTCACATCAGTAACGGCATCTTAAGTGTTAGTTAAATCACTTTTCACTTTTTCTTCTGAGCCCAATCATCATTCACAGCACAGTTTATATGATATAGCATCCCGTATTCTGCCCTTAGAAAATCAGCTGCAGGCTGCTGTAATGTGCAGCACACACAGGCAACATAGAGCTTCATAGAGCTTCTCATACATTTTCATGCCACAGACACCCATTTCATTTGACTGATAAGATTTGTCTCTGGGGACCTATGAAGGAAGATTTCACATGTAATCATTTTAATTATAGTGCTGTCTATACTGTACAGGGCAAGTCACAAATCACATTTATTGTATCAGTATAAATGACAGCAATGATAGTGGCCAGTGAGAGGAAAGTATGAAAACTCTTTCACATGATCAAGTCTTGGATTTTTCTCTTCAAACAAAGTGCAGATCCTCCATATGTCCATACTGTACCCAAGATGTAATTATGGCCGAGAAAGCTCCTGTATGTACAACATAATGGTAACTTATATGAAAGAGCATGAATCCCTCATGTCAGCCAAAGTCCGTTATTCAGTGTTATTAAATACAGATTTAATGAATATAGTGTTGTATTGCCAATGCCCAATATTTGTTACCAACTCTGTATACAACCATTTAGAGTTGTTGTAAATGCAGTAAATATGGAAATCTTTCTCATCTCTATCATCCATTCCAGATGGCATGAATCCAGCATAATGACATGCAGAAGCTAAATATAATCTTCTGTAGGAACCTGATGAAACATTCAGTAGTTTTATATCAGCTCATCTTCAGACACTGTGTCTATTTTGAATAACTTTGCTAGCATGGGACAGTTCTGTTCACTATGGAGCCAGCAGAGGCTCATATATTGTATAGGTTTTTTTCTGGATAGAAGTGAAATGGAAAGCCATAACACAACATTTAGTTTTCTTGCATATACTCAGACAACATTAAAAAGACATTTTTGAATGAGAATTTTACAGTGGGCTTAAAGCACTTCAGCGGTGACTTATATGAACGACCTGCCTAGACATTAAGTAATTGATAAAATGGGACATAAAGTGATATTTCTATTTCACATGACACCTGTGGATCCCAGCAGGATGTCAGCTGAGTAGGTGGTCCTTAATGTGGTCCAGACCACCTCTGAATGTGGTCTGACAGATCTGATCTCAATGCCTCCCCAATGCATCATGAGTGTGTTCACACCTGTACTTCAAGCTGTCCACTAGTGGTCTGATTACTAAGGACGCGTGTTAATACCAGGTCTGAACAGGGCCTTAGACTTCTCTATCAGACAGTTTTAATAGTGTTTTTATTACTACTACTACTACTACTACTACTACTATTATTGATAATGATAATAATACTCAATATGGTATTACACAGCTTTGTTAAATACTGGATTCTGATCGGTCTATTACGTCGTTCTACATTCTGTAATTTTTTTTTATAACAGGCCGCTGCTATGGACGCAGTTCTGATGTGGGTCTCTGGAGGACTGTTTTTGTGTCAAATTATTGATTTCTTCAGTAAGTAGCTGTGTAATAAGCAGGATAATGTACAGCTATTGGGTGGCTCGCTGCACGTTATCCCTTGCTTAATGCCTACATATATTTTACATACATTTGGTACAATTAATTATTTGTATTTATTTATATTTATTTTGTTGGCAGGTCATGTCCTCCACAGGCGTTTTCATTTAGCTGTGGTGGTTGCTGCTTAGCTTAGAATAGCGAGTGTAAAGGCCTTTCTGTCAATAACAGGTTGGGAAAAACGCTGTCAAGTCTTTAATCAGGTTACTGTATTGCTCTCATAGCTCTGATGAAGTGGCCATCGCTATTTGTCTCCCCTTCCTATGTTACATACAGCTCATTAGAATATACCACCCCCCCATCTGAGTATATCCACCCACATCTTGAGAACTACCTTTGCAGGTGCACCATATTTTTTTTTTTCTCTCTAAGCCAATCAGAGCAGACTGGGCTTCAGGAGGCGGGCTTAAAGAGACAGGTGCTAATACAGGTATATTCAGACAGATATTGTCTCATTCTTTATTGTCATGACCACTAATATTTTTTCACTGCTTATAAAACAGAAAGCCATGTGTGGATTTTATGCCTTTTCAACAGCCCTAAATCTTCAGTGTTCAGCTTTAGGTGTGGCAGCACTATTACAGTACACAGAGAGATGGTTTGTTTTTCCTCTATAAATACACAAAGGAACACATAAACACACATTAAAGTACAGCTGCGTGCACAAAGACATACACACAAATATTCTAACACACACTTTGTTCCTCCTCAGACACCCTGCTGTCTGTGCTCTGTATCCCTGAGGCCGCCCTCCATGCCCTCAGGTCCTGATGCTGCCCTACTTTCCTTGTTGACACACACACCCACCCACACACACCCACACACACACACACACACACACACACACACACACACACATCCTCAGCCCTGTCCCAAAGCGCAGGCCTTCAATTGGCAGGTGCACAAAGCGTGAAATAACAGGAGGGGGCAAAAGACAGCCACACCACCACACTATATGTATGTGTGTGAATGTCTGTGTTAGTTTGCGTGCTGTGTGTGTGTACACGGACAGAGGTGAAGGGACAGGAAGGAGATGGGGGGGGGGGGGGGTTTGAGGCGGTCCAACAGAAAGCAGGCCCAGTGTGATTAATACAGTGTTTACACCCAGAGTGCCAGTATCCCACGTACCGTTAATCTGTCCCACTGACAATGTGCCGAGGCTAATGTGAAATGAGGCGTGGAGCCGAGTCGTTTGTCATCCAGGCTGATGAGAGAGGCCAGGTGGACGGTAGCAGCCAATAGGATGCCATTCAGGACCTACAGCTAACAACTGGTCATCCACAGTCTCTTCTAGGTGGACTTTATAGTATAGCACAATAACTGGAAACCAGTGCATGAAACGATACATATCTAATATCTTGTAAAATGTAGAAAATCATTATATATCAACTGTGAACTTGTGAATTTCTCCACTGTGGGACCAATAAAGGAATATCTTATCTTATCTTAAGCAGGATCTTTATTGTTTTCTGGTATTGCAATTGGGCTAATGTAGTTGTATGAACATTATTATTTTAGTTTATATATTGCTCATATGCTCCATAATCCTAAAGAAAGCTCCACTCATTATGATTTAAAACTATTCACTTCAGTAAGACGAAAAGTGATGTAAGATCTATGTAAAACAGTCATGTTCATTATATGTGTCAAATAATCAATTAATTAATAAGCTCTCACTGCTTTTCATGGTTGGACATCAACTGAGTGTCCATATTCATGTGTATAAGTCAAAAATTATCATCCCTCCAAACAAAAATGATTTAACTGATTGAATGATTTAACTTTATCTTAAAATATAAAGTTAAATCATAAAGGTACAACATACAGTACAAAATTAAACTGTCAGATTTTTTTGTTTATTTTTTATTATTAGGATTATGATGATTATGATGATAATTATTAATATTATTATTTACTTTAATTCCATAAAGCAGATATAAAGCAACATTACAATCATTTTAGTGAGATATTTAGCTATAAAATAACCTGTTGTCTTAATCAGCGCTTGCTGTGCAGTAACTGCAAGTTGTTGCATTCGGAGTGTTAATTATAACGGAGAAAGGAAGACGTGAGTGTGAGTCGTGATGTGAGCTGTATGTTTGAGGGATCAGAGAATGTGGAGGGCGTGTCAACAAAGCTGTAGTGTTGGAGAGACAAAAGTTGCAAATGGTATTTTTAGCCTCGAGTTCCTGAGTTCTACTACATGCAGTCTGGCCTGTCGCCTCTCTGCTGAGACTCAGCTCATTCCAGCAGAGCCGGGATGGAAGCACGCTAAATGGATTATAGCGAGGATGCAGCGACACTGATTTGGTGCACAATACACTCTACCCTGTCTGTTCCACACCCTGCAGACGTGGAAGCTGAATTGCAAAAGCGCTAACTTAAATGTGAGCATGTTTGTGTATCGGCGTGTGTTTTAGAGGAGAAAATTCCCTTAAAACACTATATAATGGTATGTCACGTCATTATGACATACATTATGTACTGTGCATCTACAATGGAGGTTGAGAGTAGATCGACTGATGCCGTGAAGACAAAGGATGGAATTTATCTTAAAAAAGAGCAACTATAGAGAGACCACAAGAAAACTGTTCATGAGGTTTTTTCTGGAGATAGGCAAAACAAGTAATTTGCTTTTTAGCCAAACATGACTCAAACCATCCCCCCTTGGTTACCGTTGTTAGGCTTGTCAAGCTTTCGTCAATATGGCATGTTCACGGTCATCAATGATTTACAGTACAATGATATTACAAAAGAAATAATGCACCATTTATACATTCATGGAATAATAGTTCTGAAGTAATGATTAGTTGTGACTCCTTGTCTTGTCATTGTCTAAAATAAAACTAAATTATCCTGCTTTTATTGTGTGAAAGTTTGGCTGTGTGCCATCCTAACGGTGAATCATCACCAGGTGATCGAGACAGAGGACAATGAAATGAATAAACAACAGTGTTCCCCTAAAGCTGCTAGGTCTTTATTCACTGTTACAATTAATACAAAGCAAAAGCAGCATGTGTATATATTCAGTATACCTTCAATAGCTAGCAAAGCATTGAAGTGATACCACTAGTTAACGATGTGGCTCTGGAATACCTCCTTCCAACCTCTCCAGGTAATGAGTATCACTATTACACAACATTGCTCCAACATGAGCTCCAAATCCACTAAACCAACAAAGAAAACCTGAGACGATTGCACGAGAGTCTACGGAGGAGAGCCAGATAGTTGTTGAACCCTGCTCAGAGCTAACCAATGCTACATTATGATTGGCCAGTGTGCATTCAAGGGGCGGGACTTTATGAAGCATCAAGTTTAGGAGAGGAAGATGTAGTAAATATACAGTATACTGTATATACATCATATACATGGTGCTCGAAGTGGGCTGATATGCAGCACTTCTTCATTGTACTCCTTGGTGTACTGTGACTTTTTCATGTGTACCAGAAGGTCACACAACCTGCCGTTACTCATCTCTGCCCTCTCCATATCTGGTTCTCTGTGAGATTCATAATGGAGATTCATAACGGTGCAGCATCAGCGTATTTGTGGTGCGGCGGTTCACATAGGGATAGGAAAAAAAAAGGACTAAATAAAAGGGATTTGTTTTGTGTTTAAAAGTTGTTCACAATGTACATGCTACAATTTATTTCCCTAACATGCTGCTATCTGATACTTTACTGTCAGTCCATTATGTACATACAGTGGTAGAGACTGAAGATGACATCACTGGACCAATGTGATGTCAATCTTGTATTCTGCTGGATGTTGATTGATAACAAGCCAACGGAGGATGGCCTCCCTCGGAGTATCATTTGATGTATTTTGACCAATCAGAGGTCATTATGAAACAAATTAAATACATTCAATTAATAGAAGTCCCGCCTCAAGGGAGGACAGATGGTCCTTGTCCTCCTCTACTTTCATCGATGCCCACAACCACTCATACACACAGGCTTTCCCCTCTATTTTTTTCAGTATAGGCTAACTCATACTTGTATAGAACACAGAAACCGGTTATTCATAAAAGCACAAAAAAACTGCAAAACGTTATTATGAGTTTTCTTGAACATGATTACTTATTGGGTACAACACTTACACTTACATACAGGCTCACTCTTAGTTTAGATGTACACCATGTGGTTGGGTGTTCACAGGTGTGAGGGCAGAATATATTTCTCACACACACGTCTTTGCAAATGTTCAAACAATCAGTCCTTCAGCTTCAGAGGGAAACAGATTTGTGTGCTGAAACTCAGTCATAATCCCATTTTAACATAATCGTGTGTAATGATGTTGTGCATAAACCACTGGGTGAATGTACGGCATCACTGCTTACTTTAAGTGTTGAAGTTTTTTGAATATATCTCATCTGGGCCCCATTTTTTCAGCTTCCCCTGGATCATTGTGCCTTTCAAAACCATAGATAAATGGTGCTTCACATGTGCACACAGCTGCTGTATCCACTTCAGAAACAGAACTATGAAATGAAACCTACCAAAGTTTCCAATGAAACACAGATTGATCTCTATTTAAAACGGCCGGTTAATTGCATCTGCAGCCTTTCAAGTGTTATCTAGCCTAATCTATCTTGTTTAAATGATTCATATATGATTTCAAGGTTGATTTCCATTTTATGAAAATGAAACACCAAAATAACTAGTGACTATACTTCTGAAAACCAGACTTTTAGCAACTTTGCTGTTAGGATAAGAATGAATATCTAGAATGAAATGATCAACCAAGTAAAGATATTATATAAGAAACACGACAAAAATCTCAATAAAAAAAAAAGAAAAAAAGATTTGTTTCATCTTTCATGGCAAAAGTGCTGCCATGTTTTAGTGTGAAGTCACCAGGTTGGTTGGCTTGGCTGAGTTACACAAATACAACAGAAGAGGGGACATTATTGTATTGTTCCTGGATGTAAAGATGAGTTTTACAATGTTAAAACCAAGAGGCTACTGACACTGAAAAAGCCCACCAACAGGCACTGAGTCCAACTGTCTCCTCATCTCCCACCTTCATTCTCCATGTATTATCTATTCAGGTAGACATTACTCCTCTGCATCATTACAAAGACAATAGTAGATGATATATTAATGCTCTTCATATTATAGAGCACCTATAAAAGACTAGATCGTGGTCCAGCTGCTTCAAGCCTTCACTTTTGCATGTTTGACTTTCCAAAAAGTGAGTGAACAAAGTAAGGTTCAGATACAAAGAAGGAGTCCCCACATAAAGAAAGGAAGTCAATGCTTAAACACTTGATTGAACTACTCCAGTTTTATTAAATGTTATATACTAGGGCTGTCAATCCGTTTAAATATTAATTGTGATTAATTGCAGGATTGTCCAAAGTTTATGATGATTGATTGCAAATTAATCACACGTTTTTTATCTGCTCAAAATGTACCTTAAAAGGAGCTTAGTCAGGTATTTAATACGGTTGTCAACATGGGAGTGGGAAAATATGCTGCTTTATGCAAATGTATGTATATAGTTATTATTAGAAATCATTTAACAACACAAAACAATGACAAATATTGTCCAGAACCCTCACAAGTATTGTATTTAGCATAAAAAAATGCTCTAAAATGCTCATGGCAAACTGCAGCCCAACAGACAGCAGCTGTCAGTGTGTCAGAGTGCTGACTTGACTATGACTTGCCCCAAACTTCATGTGATTATCATTAAGTGGGCATGTCTGTAAAGGGGAGACTCATTGGTACCCATAAAACCCATTTTCATTCACATATCTGGAGGTCAGAGGTCAAGGGACCCCGTTGAAAATGGCCGTGCCAGTTTTTCCTCACCAAAATTTAGGCTAAGTTTGGAGTTATTATCCTCCTTCATGACAAGCTAGTATGACATGGTTGGTACCATTGGATTCCTTAGGTTGTGTTAATGTGTTACAGAAATGAGTGGCAATAAAATAAATTTGCGTTAACAGCATTATCATGTTAACTTGCCCGATAATTACTATAACTTATGTTAGCAAAATGGGAGCATCACATGCTTGAGTGAATTCAGTACATAACTGTAGTGAACGTACAGTATGAGTTGTGTGTGTGTGTTTTGGTAACAGATCCACGCGTGGCTGTATTGTCCTCTGTCAGTCACAGCCTTCTGCTGATGTGTCAAAATGTCACTCGATCTCCGTCGATATTTGCCGCTCTGCTGTGCAGCCTGAGCCGGGCCAGCTGGGGGAGAGCAGAGAGCAATAACTGGGAATGAGGGAAGCAATAACTCCGCTGGCTCCCTCATCAAATCAGGGCCGACTGATGCGGAATAATCAGGAATTGAAATCAGAGGGAGGAAAAAAAAAAGCTGAACTGACAAAACGGGAAATGTCATCATGAGAAGAGCAATAATAAAGGAATCAATGAGGTGCGGTTGCCGTTGCACTTCTTGGAGGCAATAAGACAGTCGGGGCAGAGCTCTGCCTTCACACTGTTTTCATCACTGTGGAGCAGCTGGCTGGTGTACCGGCAGTGTGAAACCATGAAGTTACACACAGCTGTGTGAATTTCTGTATGGAGTGTTTCACCATACTGGAAGGTATTTCACTGATACTGTAGTATAAGTCAATAACCCATTATCTCCCATATGCTGTAATCAGAGTAATGCTTTGCAGTTACTATTGAATCCACAGCCACACACACACACACACACACACATCACATGGACATATACATATGGATATGACTATCTATATATAGTCTATATGCACTACATGCAGCATATTTATTATTCTTAAACTGTATATGTAGCGTAACGTAGCATTTTATCGTTAACTGTATATAATTTTTGTATTTATCATTCTTGTTTTAACTTAAACTTAAATTTGACTTTTCTTGGTCTTACTGCTTTGTATCACAGCGTCATATTGCTATGTACTTTATGCATGCAGTGAAGCATAACAATCTCGAGGTTCACTGCATTTAATCCCATCCCTGCTTTTCCCTTTCCGATGTTGATGAGTGGTTCTCTGTCATAGGTATTACGTGGTTTGGTAATAAAGTGTGAAGGCCGCTGTGTTTACACTCACAGGCATCTCATTAACATTTCCAACTTCCAGCAGCTTAAACAATGGAAGAAAATTCTCATTAGCACAAGATGTGATGAATGTTTACTGAAGAAATTTCCAGTCAGTATGTTTATATGTGCAGTATTATTTATTTATTTATTTATAATGGCCAACAAACGGGTGTTGTGCTGTCACCCGACGCTCGGTAGATGAGTTGGTGACAGTCAGCCACGGACATCACACCGTATCGACTGTGACTGTGTGGCTGTGACTGTGACTGTGTGGGGGGCGGCAGTAGCTCAGTCTGTAGGGAGTTGGCTTGGGAACCGGAGGGTCACCGGTTCAAGTCCCGACATGGACCAAGAACTGAGTGTGAACTGGTAGCTGGAGAGGTGCCAGTTTACCTCTTGGGCACTGCCGAGGTGCCCCTCGGCACTGCCGAGGTGCCTGAGCAAGGCACCAAACCCCCAACTGCTCGGGGCGCTTGTCAGGAGCAGCCCCATCACTCTGACGTCTCTCCATTTGTTGCATGTATATGGGTCCTGTTTGTGCATGTGTGTGTTCGGGTCTGCATGTACCGTGTATAAGTAAAAAAAACAACAGAGTGTAAAAATTGAATTTCCCCATTGTGGGACAAATAAAGGAATATCTTCTTCTTCTTCTTCTTCTTAATTCAGACGCATGAATTAACCAAATAATGGCTTCTGTTGGTTCTATAGGATTACGCCCTATTTAGTCAAAAAAATAAATACATTAATAAAGTTAATTAATTAATTAATTAGTATAGTTTGGTGTTCAAACTGCAACCACCGCAGCCATTTTTACTAGTTTAAAATAGGTTGGTTCCCCTTCCGCTAGTCGTAAGGATGTCAGCCGTTGAGGGTGAGATGTGTCTGGTGCTCCACACTCAACATTTTAATCATTTTGAGTGCAGATCAGGTACTCTGAGCTTTGAGTGTACGGCATTTCACCATGCACATTTATGCACGTGAAAGTATGGAAGTACGCAAATTGAGACACAATGTCAGTCTGAATATATCAATATCTAGCAAATTGTGTCTTTCTGCAAGTGAGATTCATGGCTGGTATTAAACATATTTATGATGATGGATTTTTAGTTCAGTGATGTTGACATTCAACATTGTGTTGTTTGCAGAAACGTACAATGCCAACTCTGTCGACTGTGTACTGCTGCACAGGATCGTCTATGAAACTGCACACAAAGTGAGCAGCAAAAGCTCATTTGTCGAAAAACAAAGAGGTTCATGGATGTTGCTACCGCTCCAAAGATACATGGTGTTAATATCATGTGTCACGTATTCAGAGATATGACGGATAAAATAATAAGAAAAACAGGATAAGATTATATAAGCAATACAGAAATATGCTTTATTTGATGTTTAGAGCCTCAATTATTACACTAGGTTTGGCTAGTTACTACACTGAGTGCTCTCCACCAAAGCTGGGTGATGCACCACTTTTTTTTTTTTTTTTTTTTTCCCAACTAGTGTCCCTGTGCTCTTCCATCCACAACTTCATTGTTCAGTATACCGTATGTCAATATTACTGTATGGTTGTGACAGTAACACGAAAAGCCTACCATCTGGAAAATTACAGGTCCAGCTGTTGAACCCTCTAAACATATTTTGGGGGTAGAATGACTTTTTGAGCCATACGAGTGATAACTGGATTTCACAAAGTTTAATCTTTATCACCGCATGTCTGTTGGGACAATTAACTATTGTTTATGTCAGGTACAGTGTGGCGATGTCAGTTCCTAATTACAAAGTAAATACTTTATACAAATACAAGCACATGTGGATGAAGCTGAAAGAAATTTATTTTTCGCTATCTTGCTATATTTTCAAAACCTGACGTCTCTTCAGTGGATGAATATGGAAATTCCAGCAATCACATGGACGATTGTCAACTTTCAGCTGAGCACACTGGTACAGCAAGGAGGCCAATTTCAAATTCAATTTGAACAGCTTTTTATGTATTTGCCAAAATAAGTCAAATGTTTGCCTGAACAGCAGTAGACTCGGCTAACATAAGGAACAAGTGCCACTGTTTTATTTAAACATATTTAATAAATAAAAACTAAAAATAAATGATAGGCTCAGACCATCAACAAAAAGTGCATCAGGGCTACTGGCACTAGACCTTTTTTAAACAACAGTAACATATGTCTGTCAAAAAAAATAAAATAATAATAATAAAAAACACAACTGCATAAAGTGCAGCATAAACCAAACACACACACTGTTTCAGAACAACACTGCTCTGCTGGAAGATGAGTTTGTCCTTATTTTCAGCAGCTCTGGATGTCCATCTGTCTGTAGTCAGAGGTACACGGTCTGTGTTGGGCAGCTCTCTCCTCGTCATGTCTGTTCATACAGTTTGGGAATTACTGTGTAGCTTATGTGTCTGCGAGACGGCATATTATAGCTCGGCTCAAGTAACCCAATCATATGCTGAAATACAGCCTCCGCGACTGCTTTAGGTGTGTTTTTGCTCTGTCTGAGTCATGTAGAGGCTGTTTAAATGCTGCTGGGAGAAGGCTAATCAACAGACACACCGGAGTTATGTCTTCATAAATGATTCATCATATTGGAAATATTGTCGCTAGCATAAGCCACACATGTTGTGCAGTGCTTACACACAGTTGACGTTTTGTCCACCGCTTTTTTCCCGTCACTGTCATACGTGACACTGTAACTGTAGATCGATGCTGGTGGATATTAGGTACATTATTGTGTCCACTCACCATTTACATAACAGAATCACAGCCGTACTCTGCACTTCATCAACGCCTCTGCCAACTGAGGCTGGGTCACGCATCGTCAATGCAGTAAAATCTGGTACGCCTTGCTGAAATTGAGCCAATCTCAATGCACGACCACAGTTTCAGTTACATACTACATATATATATATATATATATATATATATATATAGGGAGGGAGAGAGAGAGAGAGAGACAGAGAGAGAGAGCATACAAAGGCCAGCCATTGTATTTTTGTATCATACCAGGTTTTACAGCTGCAGCCCAAATAGAATCCATCATTTTTTGCAGCAGACATCTGAAACATCATCAGTTCAAAAATCATATTTATTATCAATCATCATAAAACTGGTTTGACTCAAGATATAAACAATGTTTCTGAGTTTGAGCTCTAGGCTGTTGTCAGCGAGCAAATGATCTTAACATATTTAGTAAAGAGCCCAAAGCGAAAACTGTTTTCATCCAGTCTTTTTCAGTGTGTGTTGACACGTTTTCAATTTAAAGCTTGGCTGAATATTTACAACTGCCAGCTCTATACTTATATGTGAAGTTATTAACCTCGATTCAGGTGGTATGAAGCAGCCCAGCCTGCACTGTATGCGGTGGGTCAGCATGAATCCCACCTCTGCAGCAGTCTTTGCTTTTTATTGGATGTTTTTTCCAGTGCAGTTTGTTAAAAGCAAAGCCATGTATTTTCCTCAGCTGTCACAGTCACATTCATTGTTTTCTTCTCTAAATTGTTATTGTTCCACCCATGACCCATTTTCTCTCAGCCAGCCACCCACACACACACCTACACACACGTATACGCACACACACAAACACACACACACACATCTCTGAAATACACACATCACAGGGGAATGAAGGGAGCACATTCATTGTGAGACCAAAAAAGCAGAGCTGCAGTCATATGCTGGCACCCCCACATGCACACAAGCGGGAATGTGTGACATACAAACACAACAGGGGACAAAAACATTGTCTTTCTTTAGGCACTTTTTACTGAAGTGTTTTGTACAATAAACAAGTGTCAAGTAGCGGCACTCATCTTTCATTTTAAGATGGATGTGAAGAGAAGAAGCTACAACAAAACAACAGAGAAATTAAGTAGAACAAATGTATATAAGGAGCACAAGAGAGAGAAAAACCTAATGGGCAAAATGCATTTCATTACAGGAACAGTGTGTAACATTCCTGGGATCTATTAGCATAAATCAAATATAATATTCAAGTTTGCATGTTCTCCCTGTGTAAGTATGGGTTTTCTCCGGGTTCTCCTCCCACTGTCAAACGGCAGACAGATTAGGTTCATTGATGAGTCTAAATGTTGCGTAGGTGTGATTGTGAACATGAATGGTTGTCTGTCTCTATGTGTCAGCCCTGTGATGGACTGGCGACCTGTCCATGGGGAACCCCACCTTCAATGTCAGCTGGGATCAGCTCAAACCTCTGCAACCTCAAACGGGATAAGAAGTTACAGATGAATGGATGAATGGATGGAAATATGATATTCACGTTTTCATTAGTGTATAATCACCTGAAACGGTTGTGTTCTCATTGCCTTAGATTGAGTCCTTCCTTATATATATATATATATATATATATATATATATATATATATATATATATATACATTCAATCAAACATCACAGCAGTGGTCATTGCAGACACATCTTAAGAAATCAGCAAGAATACGTTAGATTTTTTTTAAAAATGAGCCAACCTAAAACCTCCAATGAAAGCAGCGAGCAGCAAAAGTTCCTAAATATAGTGTGAAAATCACCAAGTCATCAACACTGACAGGCCGTCCCTTCAGGCCTCCCTCCAAAGACACCCCCCACTATTATCATTATCAGGCTAAACAACCAACATGGCTGCTGTCAGTACTCAAAGCTGTCTGGCTAGCAGCTGGTGGAAGAGGCAGGTAGACAGTTAGGTAGAAAGACAGGTTATTACAGCCCTGTGACAGCCACAAATACCATATTTTTTCAGAGCATTTGATTTATTGATTGCTATCAGAATGTAATGACAGTTTCAACAAATATAACTGGTACATAATACAAAAAAAAAAAGTATAAAAATCTTACCAACCCTAGCTTGAATCAATAAAATCATATAAATTTGCAGTTGAAGCCAAAAGAGATGCATTTGGTTGCAGTTATGTGTCGAAAGCACAACTGAAATGTAATGCATTAAATGGCTGTTATTGTCTGCTGTGTCAATGGAAATGTGCAGTGTTCAGTCAACCGTGTGCAACCATGAAAAGCAGTCCGTTCAGACAGGATGTTAAACTGATATTGTCTGCTACAAATTGTGCCTTTTCCTGTGGGAATATCAATCAATCAATCACGCTTTATTTCTATAGCACCTTTCATCCAGGTTAGTGGAGTTCAAAGTGCCTGACAGATGACTGACAAGCCCAAAATAAGTAGAACGAGTGTGGAATGTGAAAGCAACAGAAGAGACAAAACATTTCAGGACTTTAACAAATAGGTAACTTGAGACTAGACAAGGCAATAAAATGGTAAAAAATATAATACAATAGAATTAAAAGCTATGATAACTGTAATAGTAGTAAACGAGTGTGACTAAGATTAAAATAATTAAAAAACAATTAAAATAAAAACTAGAAAAGCACTCGGAGAGCGCAGACCTCCGCCAAGCACCATTGTTTCCCCCCTTGCGGTTTCTTCTGGATCTGTCTCCTCAAGTCTTAAAGCTAGATCAAATTCGTTGACATACCTCAGATGCGGAATTGTCTCAGCTACACGATGCTATATTGTTAGAAATCTCTACCTCTAATATTAAATGCACAGTAGGCCAAAATGTAAGAGTACCCCCATTTTTTATATAAATTGCTATAAAATCTGCCATCTGGATCAGATCTGGATCAGCCTTTGGGATTTGATAGAAGTACACATTGTAAATCCCTGATTCAAATTTTATGAGCTTTGGGCAACAATTACCAGAGATATTGAGAAACTATTTTATGGGTCCCATTTACCCCAATGTTAACGAAAATTTCAAAGTGATCCAGAATCCAGGATTTCTTCCGGATTACCCCCAAAATGAAATCAGTTGTTTTTTTTTAAATCAGTTTATTTTCGACTCACCCTGAAAATTTCATCAAAATCCGTCCATAAGTTTTTGAGTTATCTTGAACACAGACAAACAAACAAACAGACAAACAGACAGATAAACGCCAGCAAAAACATAACCTCCTTGGTGGAGGTAAAAATAAACATGCAACTAGCTCAGAAAGGTTAAATAACAACAACAGGTGTATATATTTACATAGAAGTGGTGAACATCATCTGAAAGTTGGGAACCTGAAGATTAATTTGGGATGCGGCTCAGCACTGTGTGTCAAGTTATTTTAGTCATAAATAAGAAATAAATATTAATCAATACATTAATTAGTCAATTAAGAGAAATTGTGGGTGTATGAGAGCGTAGACTATAATATAAATTTGTGATGGCCATTCCCATACTCATTTATGTCTGTTAATTTGTTTTGCAGTTTTTTGATTGATACTATTTGTTTCACAGATTTGGTGCTAAATTTAACCATTTTTTACCACCCAAGAATTGATGGAAAATATCAATAATCCCTCCAAAAATACCATATTAAGACACCAAGACCCCAAGTTAAAAATGTTTGACATTTGGAGATTTCTGCAAGAACTGCATTTTTTCGTTATTGGATGGCGAGTACTTGTGTAAACTGCTCAGAAACCCCTTCAGCCCTGACCGGACCGTCAGGACCGTGTGGCGGCTGCGTGATTCACACGTCCGATGTTCACACCAGCTGCGTGTCTGCTGTGTTTCTGCTGCTGCTGCTCTTTCTACACAGAGTCGACTTTCATAATCAACATTTCATGTCATTATAAATGTCATTCATATTGATTTTAGACAGAGAAAGGTTAAGAAATGTGGTAGTAAATAATGGTAATAATCCACAGTTAAAATCCCGTACTATATTCATTCATGGAGCCCTGCAAGTCACTGCATGTTCTGCAAATATTTCAGAATAAAAGCCAAATGAAGGAGTTCTGTTCACAGAAAAAAAAAAAAAAAATTGGGGGGTTTTATTTTGAAATGAAAGCAGGAAGTGTTGATTTAATAATAATAATATTTTTTCATGTCCGTGACATATTCTATAGATGTCCAGACTTTGAAACAGTAGTTATGTTGCTGATATCATGCGCGTCTCATGCGGGCAGTGTGGCAGCTCTTACCTGTTAACATGGACGCCAAAATGAAAAACAACAGATAACGCAGCTGCCAAACGTTCCTCATGCGTCTGGTCTGGCCCAGTGCTTATTGTCAGTCTGCTGAGGAAAGCCATCCGTCCTCTGAATGCTCCAGGTCTCTAGTTTGTGGCTGTAAAGTTTCATGAGGCTGTGATTATCCTAGAGGTCACCACAGGTTATTTTATATAGTGAGGTCAAGTTTCAAAAAGGGTCTCACTACAATGAAATGGCTACCATGGGGCCTAATCTCATCACACTTGAATACAAGTGGCTCATTGGATCCACAAGAGTCTCAGCTTTACAGTGATACCCAGTTTATGTAATTTAAGACTGTTTAGGGACCCCACTATGCAGAAACCATTTTAGAAGTGGCAAATATCCCACATTGGCATTGCATTAAAAATAAATAAATAAAAAAAAACTCTATGGTTTTTGCCCCGAACTTCATATGAGTATCACAAAGTTGACATATCTATGAAGGGGGAGACTCGTGGGTTCCCTTAGAACCCATTTTCATTCATAAACCTTGAGGCCAAAGGTACCCGTTGTCAGAGGCCTTCAGGGACCCCTTTGAAAATGGCTGTGCCTTTGTAGTATTATGTTGCATTACTTTCAGCAAACTGTAACATGGTTGGGAGCAGTGGATTCCTTAGATTTCCTAATTTCATATGATACTTACGAAACATACTGTCTGCTTCAACCTCTCAAAAAGCAGAAGAGCAGCTGAAAAAAAGATACGACACAAGACACAATTCAGGCTTTTATTCATAAAAAAATATGATATCAGACCCTCAGTTCATTTGTGTTAAGCAGCCCCTTGAACACAAGATGGTTCATCCTAATAAATGTCTACAATATTGTGGACCACAAATCTCAATCCAAGGACACTTAAACACTTAGAGCATCCCCAGGCAAACACAAACACAACCACACACTCAGCATGCAGTGCACCATTTCCCTCGTCTCATCTGGTGAGATATTTACTCCCAGTCTTCCAAAGACTCACTGCTACTTCAAATGTGTCTGCAGAGAGTCAACTTCGGCTGCTTTAATAGGTCATAGTCTTCCACGCTATTTGGGGATTTCAACAGGCTTACCCAGCAGTGCTGTTCATGTTGCTAATACATATCCTGATGTGCCAAAATCTGCACTCCTCTTGGTCAGGAGAGAATTATTCCACAAATAATCGCATATTTTTGTGTAGTATAACATGAAAACTGACCTAAAAAAGAAAGACAGATCCTCCTAGACCTCTTTTTATTATTATTCCTCTGCTCCCTGCGGTTAATAGCCAATTTAAAAATAATTATTACATCCATTATGAGAGGGGACAAACATGACATGGAAATAATTAGCACCACCACAGAGCATTGAAATGCTCTGCAGTGATGATGGTGGCCATTTTGCTTTTCATCTTTCTCATCCATTTCCCTGTTACCCAATGGAGAGAGAGAGAGAGAGAGAGAGAGAGAGAGAGAGAGACAGACAGAGAGAGAGAGACAGAGAGAGAGAGAGAGAATGAGAGAGAGACAGAGAGAGACAAAGAGAGAGAGAGAGAGAGAGAGAGAGAGAGAGAGAGAGAGAGAGACAGAGAGAGAGAGACAGAGAGAGACAGAGAGAGAGACAGAGAGAGAGAGAGAGAGAGAGAGAGAGAGAGTGAGAGACAGAGAGAGAGAGAGACAGAGAGAGAGAGAGACAGAGAGAGAGAGAGAGAGACGGAGAGAGAGAGAGACAAAGGGGAGAGAGAGAGAGAGATAGAGAGAGACAGAGAGAGAGAGAGAAAGAGACTGAGAGAGAGAAAGTGAGAGAGAGAGAGAGAGAGAGACAAAGATAGAGAGAGAGACAAAGAGAGAGATACAGCGATAGAGAGAGAGAGACAGAGATACAGAGAGAGACGGAGACAGAGAGAGACAGAGAGAGACAGAGAGAGGGAGAGAGAGAAAGAGAGAGTGAGAGAGAGACAGAGAGAGAGACAAGAGAGAGAGAGAGTGAGAGACAGAGAGAGAGACTGAGAGAGAGAGTGAGAGAGAGAGAGACAGAGAGAGAGACAGAGAGAGAGAGTGAGAGAGAGAGAGAGAGAGAGAGAGAGAGAGAGAGAGAGAGGATGAATGCTGAATGATGTCGTTTTGTTGCTAGGTCCAGGTAATGGGGAGACCTGGGGAAATAGTGCAATAACAGAGTCGGCTTATCTCCCACCTTGACTGGCCTGAATTCCATTAATTACCTGTTCCCTGTGCTGCCTCGGCCCTCTCTGTGTCTCTGTGTCTCTGTGCTGAGGCCTCTCATCCTCACTCTGAATGGAAGTGATTTTATTTCCTTTTCCATCCCCCGAAAAAACAAAAAAAAAAAAACAGCACATCCACCATCACACCATCCTTCCTCTACGTGGATCTAAAGCTCATTTGCTTCAGTAAGACTTGGGGATTTTTATCTGCAGCGTTGTGCATGATGGCGCTGAACGTGCTCATGTTTTTGGTGAACGGTGAACTGAACATATCAATTTGCAACTAATAAAATGCTGCATGGATGACATATTTTTTCTAGACCAACAGGAAGTTATTAGAGAAAATAAGCTGTGGGGCAAACAGACATTTATGATATTTGCATGAATGCAATCAGCGGCAGTGAAAAAGCTGACGTTAAGCTATAAACAAACTGCACCGTGGTTCATCATCAGCATGAGTATATGCAACAAGCTGACATGATGTTTAGTTGTCCCATTTAGCCACTTGTTAGCAACCAACATGTAAAAGCTTCAAAAAGGTCCGGAAGGGCCACAGTTTTAGTCCAGAGCAAGATCACTTAGTTGCTTTGATATTTGGTTTGGATATGCATGATCTCCTTAGGATGATCATAAAGTTTCTGTGAGACTTTGAGATTTCTTCTTGTGCCAAAATCAGGTCAAATATACATAAACATACCACATTTAAATATAATTTGCACAATGCAATGAAACCTGTATGCTCCACAGTGGATGAATCCTCTCTATTTTGGACATCCCATGAACTTTTCACTATGACCACCCTCGGGTCAAAATACTACCTTTGCACACAAGATACTGTATTTTATTTAAGAAGAAATACTTTACAGGGTATGGATTATGAAACTTTCTGCAGACATGCATGCTCTCAGATGATTGAACTGTGTGATTTGAGTGTTTCTTTCAATTTTCCTTCCAAGACATTTGCATTTTGATGTGTAATGAGCATTCCAGCCTCTCTGGGATGCCAGCAGAGCCTTACATTTGGAGTATATTACTCCGCTGTCAACACCATTTGTTTTTGTCCCCCAGTCCTCTTAGTATTGTATCTTGTGCTAGCCTGAATAATCACTGATGAGAGGGAGGAGAAGAAAAAAGACATGCTGATCTGAAGTCTGAGGAAGGCTTCCACATCGCCTGCATATTTCAGGACAGCAGAGAGCGAGCTGTGGGCTGACGGCTGCCTATCACAGAGTGCATGTCCTTTTCTCGGTTTTGATGCCCCTCAGTCAACCACTTCTTCCTGTCAAAGCCTGTTATGCAAACGTTTACTTATTCCCCTGATAGAAGAAAAAGGGGTTAAACTTATGGTGCTGTTAGTGTATGTGAAGGTAATTATTCGACTGTTTTGTACCATCCAGCAGATTTCTTGCCAGTGGCAAAGTAAAATATAAAAGGCAGTGTGGAGGCTAGCAGGGCTGCCAATCCTAATGTTGCCACTGAGTATTATCTTCTAAAACACACCTGTCTTTACATTTCTTTGTGAATCTGAGCAGGATTTTTGTGACGTATGATGCAACAATTTTTGAATGTATTTTTAATGTAACAATATAACTGATCTCTGTTAAACAATAATTTAACCAGAAAGGACTGAAAGGAGTCTATGTACTGTAGGTCTGTAGGTCTGTAGGGGTGTAGGTGTGTAGGTCTGTAGGGATGTAGGTCTGTAGGTGTATATGTGTGTAGGTCTGCAGTGGTGTAGGTCTGTAGATCTGTAGGTCTGTAGGTCTGTAGGGGTGTAGGTCTGTAGGTCTGTAAGGGTGTAGGTCTGTGGGTCTGTAAAGTTGTAGGTCTGTAGGGGTGTAGGTGTGTATGTCTGTAGGTTGTAGGGGTGTGGTCTGTAGGGTGTAGGTGTGTATGTGTGTAGGTCTGTAGGGGTGTAGGTCCGTAGGTCTGTAAGGGTGTAGGTCTGTAAGGGTGTAGGTGTGTATGTCTGTAGGTCTGTAGGGGTGTAGGTCCGTAGGTCTGTAGGGGTGTAGGTGTGTATGTCTGTAGGTCTGTAACGGTGTAGGTCTGTAAGGGTGTAGAGGTGTAGGTCTGTAGATCTGTAGGGGTGTAGGTCTGTAAGGGTGTAGGTCTGTAGGTGTGTAGATGTGTAGGTCTGTAGGTGTGTAGGTCTGTAAGGGTGTAGAGGTGTAGGTCTGTAGATCTGTAGGGGTGTAGGTCTGTAGGTCTATAAGGGTGTAGGTCTGTAGGTGTGTAGGTCTGTAAGGGTGTAGGTCTGTAGGTGTGTAGGTCTGTCAGGGTGTAGGTTTGTAGGTCTGTAGATCTGTAGGGGTGTAGGTTTGTAGGGGTGTAGGTCTGTAGGGATGTAGGTCTGTAGGTCTGTTGGTCTGTAGAGATGTAGGTCTGTAGGTGTGTAGGTCTGTAAGGGTGTAGGTTTGTAGGTCTGTAGATCTGTAGGGGTGTAGGTTTGTAGGGGTGTAGGTCTGTAGGGGTGTAGGTCTGTAGGGATGTAGGTCTGTAGGGGTGTAGGTCTGTTGGTCTGTAGAGATGTAGGTCTGTAGGGGTGTAGGTCTGTAGTGGTATAGGGGTGTAGGTTTGTAGATCTGTAGGCATGTAGGTGTGTAGGTCTGTTGGCATGTAGGTCTGAATGTCTGTAGTTGTCTAAGTGTATAGGTGTGTAGGTTCGTAGGTCTGTAGGTCTGTAGATGTGTATGTCTGTAGGTGAGTAGGTCTGTAGATGTGTAGGTCTGTAGATCTATAGGTATGTAGGTTTGTTGGTCTGCAGGTCTGTAGGTTTTTAGGTCTGTAGGTGTGTAGATGTATAGATGTGTAGGTGTGTAGATGTGTAAGTGTGTAGGTCTGTAGATGTGTAGGTCTGTAGGTGTGTAGATGTATAGATGTGTAGGTGTGTAGATGTGTAGGTCTAGGTGTGTAGATGTGTAGGTGTGTAGGTCTTTAGATGTGTAGGTCTGTAGATGTGTAGGTCTTTAGGTTTTTACGTCTGTGTGTTTCTGTCCTTTGATTTTCTCGACAACCGTTCATCTGATCGACTTCACGCTTGTTGGGTGCCGAGTGCTGAGTGGAGTGTGACCTCCTGAGATCTGTGGGACATATTTATCAGTAGTATGTTGTGTACACACGTTGATTAACTGTTAGCACGTCGAACGGCATTCTGGATACAGCTCACTCTCCGTCTCTACCTACAATGTCAACTGTTACACTGCCCAATGGCATGCTGGGAACAGCTCGCTGTCAGTCTCTCACTACACTATTAACTGTTACACCACTGAATGGCATGCTGGGTACAGCTTGCTCTCTGTCTCCAGCTACACTATTAACTGTTACACCACTGAATAGCATGCTGATCTCAACATGAACAAAAATACATGTACATATAACAACAGAGAGGTGGGGGAAGCGTCGTACTCGGGCACCTTGGTGGAGGTCTACGCTCTCTGAGTGCCAGTACTAGTATTTGACAATGTGTTAAAGGAAATCTGGAGGAGCCCGTCTAAATCGGTAGCTGATAAAATGAAATACCGTACTGTTAATTATAATTTAAAGGTTCAGTTTGTCAGGAGATGTTGGATCATTAGGCAGTACAATATTATTAGTTATTTGTAATACATGTTTGTTCTTCACCATATGGTTGCGTCGTGCGTCATATCCCTTTAGTTGTGTCATATCCTTTCTACATTTGGACATCCTATACATGAAGATAGGTGAGATTCAGCTCTGCTCATGTCCAATGAGAACAAAACACTAAAATACAGTATGCATCAAACGTAGATCAAGCAAAAGGCTCTGAGGACCATGCATGGGATTAGGGACGAATGGATAAGTACTTTGTTTACTGTAGTCTATTTAACAATAGTGTTGCTGCTAATAGGGCTAACTTTAGGCTTTACTTGCTTGTATATACATGATTTGTGCTTCAGTTAATAATTGCAATGCACAATCTGGCTCAGTGCCAGACAATCAGGGGCTCACTCACTTTCCTAAAAAAAGGCTCAATAATTTACATAAAACAAAATGTCAGTCTATGTTATGTTCATATTTTTCTTGTGATTTGGCAGTGATGTAATACATTCATTTTGTCATCATTATTTTAGAATTAAGTTCCTGCCTAAACCAGCTGATAAATGTATACTATCTATTTTCATTTTGTTTCATTTGCAAAAGTGCTTTGGGGGTATGGCTCAAAGTACCAATATCCTTCCAATATATCTCTGTTTTTGTGGTGTTTAAAACAATATCAGTCATTTTAACAGTGTCATTTCCTTGAACCCAAAGGTGTAAATTGAGAAAGAAATTCACACTGCAGGTTGTAGCACAGCAGTACTCCTGTTACAGGCACACATTTAATCAGAAAATAGACACTGTCTTTTTCCTGGATTGGGGTGGCTGTCACTGCACTGTTAACTGGAACACACTTCTTTCTTTTCCCCAATTTAACTTTGTGTTTACACGTCACTTTTGTTGGAGAATCATTTTCAGTCACTTTTCAAAATGAGCTGAACAATTCTCATGTCAGTATATTTTTGCCAATTACATGAAATTACAGTGCAAATCAATGTCTGTCTGTCCCCTGGTCCTGTACATGAACAAACAGCAAACTCAGGCAGCCGAATGCTTACGTGGTTTTACATTATTTATGTACATTTAAGTGCAAAAGTACATTCTGATAATCATCTAATTCTTTTTCTCTGTTCTTTTCTCTTGCACATGCTTTGCTGCTGTCTGCACAACAGGTAAGGAGCTTGTTATATATTTGTTGACTTAATGTGTTGCGTTGAGAAGTAAGCAGCCAGTTACTGGCTGTATATTAAAGCTAACTGCCTTCCAACATGCATTACTGCAATTTAACATAACTGTTTGGTTTGGCAGGTTGGTCACATTTTATGTTTTCATAACAAATCCTATGATTTGCATGTGTATCAAAATCCTGATATACTGTATGTGTTTAAGTAACATTTGAGTTTTTCTGCTGAATTTTGTACAACTTGGGGGAAGCAGAACAAGCTAAAAAGACAAATGTTTTCTTAATGATAGATGATAAGATAATGATACGATAGATAGATTCATTTTGAATGTTAATCGGACTTGGAAGAAAGTATGATGTGCATCCTCCTTTGAGTTCTGGTTTGGCCTCCACCAACTCCTGCTAAATGCTCCACTATATTCGCCAGCTAGTGGGTAAATATTTCTGTAATCCATGCAATCCAAAATCCAAACAGAGAGGAAAATGCTCCATATATCTGAGGGGAACTGGAGTTTTGGATGATAATTTTTTGTACGTTCATTGCTATAAGTGCCAACTTTCAAATCAGCAGTGTTGAAGATTCAGAAGTCAGAGGACAGAATGGTCAACAGTAAGAAAAATATAGAAAATGTTATTTTTTTTTTTTAGTTGAGGTTAACTGTTTATCAATGTGTTCTGCATACAGCAGTTAGTGCTTTAGGGAAACATTTGTGACAATAATGACCACCCATTTTGCCATGCAGATGTATCACTATGACCCTATGAATATTAAGCTCGCTTTACTGGGGTGCTCAGAACTCCAGAATACTACAGTTTGATATCCTCATTCATCTGGGTTTGATGTCCAGTGCAATCAGCCTTAGCAAACATGTTGCTAAGGCAATTCTACTCAGTTTCACAAAGCCCCATTAGTCCACGTGACATCGTGTAAGCCAGATGTTCAGATTCACATTGAACGTACCACGATAACTCATGTAGAGTTTAATGTCCTTAGGAAACAGGGTCAGAATTGGTAGCAATTAGCCATGGTGTCCAGTGCTTGATTTATGCCTATATTACATCTGCTGTTTGATTAGGATTTGACTGAATTGATTATTTGTCTAAGTTTACTTTCAGTACACATTTTCCATCAACATGGTAGTGCTTTTAGGATTGTGTGTGTCTCATTCATCAAACCATTAAAATGAGAAGTGATTACTCAAAATGAAATGTTCAGATTTGATTCAAGAGATGTTGCGTGACGAGCAATGAGTGCAACGATGAGTGTTTGGGATCAGGAAAGCAGCAGTGTACCTCGATAAACACAGTCTGTCATTGGATCTTGTACAGTAGTTTGTAAAAAGCCAGACCTGGACTCAGATGCCACATCCGCTTAGTGTTGCTCACAACAAATTGATGGTGACAAGGCTGACAGAACTTGACAAGACTATTAGCTCCTCTTTCAAAGAGTCCTGACGTAATATTTTTTACAATTTTCCCTCAGTTTCCCAAGGTTAAATCTCTGTTTGGAACTATTTTTTTTCTGTCTTTCCAAAGTGTAGACACGCACCGCTCCAGGGCAGAATAAACTATATTCCTGCCCACATAGAAACACTTCTATTGCTCTTTACTACTGTTTTTTTTGCAGTATATTTCAAAAAAGCACCTTTCATACACACACTTGTACTTCTATCTTTGTAAGGACCCTCATTGATATAAAGCATTCCCTAGACCAGTTAGAGAATATTTCTTGAAGCCAAGGTCCAGAAGATCTTAATGTCTGTTTAGTGTGATACATATATAAGTAGCCAAGTAGTTGTATCAACATCTCCATGCAATCAAGTTCAGTATGATTCAAAAACTTTTTTGCCAGTATTTATTGTTACGTAACTGAACATATGACTGCAGATATGTGTAATGTCATCACATTAACTAAATAAAAGTAGGGCTGCATTTCAGAATAAGAGAAAATAAATAAATCGTGAAAACTGTGCATGTTCAAATAATAATCGCTCGTACAGTCCTCTGTTTCTCTACCACTCCTCTCCTCCGTTTCTCAACTTTCTCCGATGCAGTCGTCTGTATATGTATGGGGCGGCAGTAGCTCAGTCTGTAGGGAGTTGGCTTGGGAACCGGAGGGTCACCGGTTCAGGTCCCGACATGGACCAAAAACTGAGTGTGAACTGGTAGCTGGAGAGGTGCCAGTTTACCTCTTGGGCACTGCCGAGGTGCCCCTGAGCAAGGCACCAAACCCCCAACTGCTCGGGGCGCTTGTCTGGAGCAGCCCCATCACTCTGACACCTCTCCATTAATGCATGTATGTGTGTTTCAGGTCTGCATGTACCATGTATGAGTTTAACAGAGTGTAAATTGAATTTCCCCACTGTGGGACTAATAAAGGTAGATCTTCTTCTTCTTCTTCTTCTATATCTCCCTTTGTTTTTTTTCTACCTTTATCACTATCGTTCTTTTTCTTTCTATCGTCTTTTCATGTTAAACTTGCCTCTAACTCTCTCATTTGTCTACACTGTATAGTCATGGTGTTTACTACCTGGAATGCACAGACTTGATTGGCTGAGTAGTATCATGTGGGATGGCTTAACTCTCATGCAATTGGGCTGTATGTTTCCTCATCCGCTAAACCACTACTGTAAAGACGACAAAAGCTGCACCTTTTAAAATAAAAAGCGCCCTGTCAGGTTTTAAATCACAACCCTCTGTTTTGGCTGTAAGTCCAGGTCTGTATGACCAATGCCCTAGGACCCTTACCCTAACCCTAACCCTGACCTAATTCTAACCTGAAGCTTAAAACCAAGTGTTGACCCTCAAACAGCTCTCTGAAGAAGTGAGGACCAGCCAAAATGAGCTCGCTTCCCAAAAAGGTATGTTTCCATGTTTTGGTCCTCACTATGTAGCAAGTACAAGAACACACACACACACACACACACACAAACACACACATGTGCACATACATCACGTTGCTGTCTCCTCGTTATTATTCTTTTCTGTTTATATATTAATTAAAAAGAATGTCTCTATTTCTGCACCTCATTATCTTAACCCTCAGTCCTGGTTTGCCTCTCCGTTTTCAGACTTAAACATTGTAGCCACAGAGCCTAAGCAGCTAATTAGCCATTAATGTCAACTAAGTGTCTTGGTCAGCCTGAATGATATTTCACTTGGACTTTTACTGGATATAGTAAAACCCTTCCATCTCCTTTCTCCAGCTCTTCTTTGGTGCAGTCTGCTGGAATATGTAAACGTCAGTTTTTGCTACATATACATGACATAATGCACAATTAAAATTTCGACCCACTTGGACCCCGGTGCAAACAAGCAAGTAGAAAAATCAACAAAATAAAAGTATGTGAGTGTCTAAAAATAAATAGAAAAGAACAGAGACAAAATGACAAATATGTAAAAAAGAAAATATCCAACAAAATGTATATAACATGGCACATGACAACAACAAGGCATGACAACAATGCTATTGAGGTTGTTGTTGTTGTGTGTGTGTGTGTGTGTGTGTGTGTGTGTGTGTGTGGGGGGGGGGGGTGTATACATAAGGTGCAGTCTGTGGAATATATCACTCATATTACTATCTGCCTTAGCTCATTTGCAACAAATGAAATGGACATGAATGTCGACCAGGTGAAACTCTGCTTAAGGGAAACTTTCAATGATTCAGAGCTGAAAAGGGTCCCTGCATGCCACCGATTAGATTGGTCAGAGTTGGTGTTGAGCTCTTTTCTAAATGTTGATTGTGCCTTCAAGGCTTACACTTGTTTTATTATTGAATTATGAATAATTTTATTATGCTATGAAAGCCATACAAATATTTAAAGGCTGGTCTCACCCCTGCAATCTGACTGGTCACCCCAGATGCCACCCCAAAGTTTCTGCCACGTCATTGGCTTTCACCTCGCTATGGGCCAGGTGATTGGCCAACACATTTGGTTGTGCCTGTGTGGTTGATGCTGTGCCGCCTTGTCTTTACCAGAGAGAAAGTCCTCCCCCTGCAACAAGAAATGTGCAAACACCGGAGCAGACGCAACCTTATCAGTGGACCAAGCTCAGCCTCTGATACTGAACTGATACCAACTAAACAATCCATAAAATCCATATCTGCAAACATGTGAGGTGAGGAATAGGCTTTGCCACTGCTGAATCTCATTTCATTTGAAAACTATATCAGGTAGTTTTACAGCTTGGTCCAAGTTTTGTGAGCCAGGTGCATCACGCTAGACAGGCTCATTTGCGTGAAGTTGAGATTGTTAAACTTTATGCAAATTCAGACCCTTTCCAATTCGCTGCAACACTCCCACCATGCACTGGGTGACTGCTTCTCCTGCCTTTCATAAGACATGAATGGAAAGCATTGAGACGCCCTCCATCACCAGATCTGGTGGAAATGTGTTCTGTAACTCCAATGTAAACCCATTTTCGGCAAAAAAGATGAAGGTGAGAAGAAGGTGCAAACAAGCAAATTGAAAAATCAACAAAGTAAAGGTATATGAATATCTAAAAATAAATAGAAAAGAACAGAAACAAAATAATAAATAGGTTAATATATAATATACAACAATATGTAACAAGGCACATGGCAATAACAAGGCATAATCATGCTATTGAGGTTGTTGCGGTGGTCAGCTAGTGCAAAAAGGTTAGGTAGTGCAAATAGGTGTGTGTGTGGGGGGTACATAAGGTGCAATGGCGGCATAATATATATAATCATTTATTTGTAAAGGCCTTAAGTCTATGTAAAGTGCTAAAAGTATCTTATTTGTGTTATCGCCATCTTATTCAATTCTTGGTTTTCTTTGACGTCATCCTGCATACTGGTTTTCTTGGATAGATTCAGTCCTTCTCCACACACACACACACACACACACACACACACACACACAGACACTTATATGTGTGAATGCACCTTTTCACATTATTCGGATGTAACAGTTGTACCTCAGATGTGACCAATTCTACATCAGCTCAAGTACCAACTTGAGAAAGCCTTTCCTGTCAGTGTTTTAACACTTGTTACGTGCTTGTGCATGTGTGAAGACTCTCATTATTAGCATGAGCCAAGCATTGTTAGTCAGTCATGCTGGGAGGGCCACACTGGGAGTCTTGGCCTTCTTCGTGATCACTCTCTTGCTCACCTCATTAAGTTACCACCTCCAACTCAATTATTCACACCATTTAGCACTTAGTCCTCCACTTTCTCTCCCTCCCTGTGTTTCTCTTTTTCACCTTTCCTCACCTTCCTTTTTATTTTTACCCAGCTTTCATAATTGTTTTAAGTCATCATTTCAGTGGCATTCAAATATATTTTAAAGCATTATTTCACTGAAGCTGCACACACCTGATCAGCAGTCTACTCTGTGCTGGATGTGCCATTGTTTCCTAGGAAGAGGATGGTGCCAAAAGTGCTACCCTTGGTGTGGTGCACAGCTTGAAATTGCCAAGGAGTGCTGCGCTGGTAAACTCCACTTTGACCAAAAATCTGTTGATCCTCTAATGGAAACAAGAGATGAATGCTCGGAGGTTCTGAAGGTGATCAAGGCGAATGCATGTTAAGGCTCCCAGAGACTGGCTCATGGAGAGGGGCAAGCAGAATGGCAAACAGACCAGTTGTTACTGAGCAGGGAATCGGGCCCCCAGGCAATGAAGCGACCGGAGAAATATGTGATAGATGCAACCAAACTCACAAAACAACATGGATCAGTGAGCTGCGGTCATGTGGGCTAAATCTACAAATAAAACCACATCAACTCAGGTATAATATGCCATTCCTCCAAATGCTTAACCATGTGTAAGTAATATGGAACACTCGATCATCGACATTAATTAGAAGGAAATTCCTTGTCTGAAACTTCAGTCCATCCATCGTCAACCGCTTATCCCGTTAGGGGTCACGGGGGGGCTGGAGCCGATCCCAGCTGGCATTGGGCGAAGGCGGGGTTCACCCTGGACAGGTTGCCAGTCCATCGCAGGGCACATAGAGACAGACAACATATTAACAGACAACCATGCACGCTCACATCCACACCTACGGGCAATTTAGAGTCATCAATTAATCTAAATTGCATGTCTTTGGATTGTGGGAGGAAGCCGGAGAACCCGGAGAAAACCCACACTTACACAGGATAACTCCACACAGAAGAGTCCCATGCCGGATTCGAACCTGCGGCCCTCTTGCTGTGAGGCAAGAGCCACCGTGCAGCCCTGTCTGAAACTTGGTTAACACAAACACCTTCACAGACAGTGCTGATCAGATATGAATCAATATTATGTAACCGTATGCTTATTTCTCTCATCAGATGTCAGAATCATCTGTAGTTAATGTTTAGCTGTAAAATTAGAAAGTTTGTGACCCAGCAGCCATTTTGAAATCCGTCGAGACAAGACCAAGCAAATTTTAGATACGTGAGAAATCACGAGTGCAGCAAAAATGTATGAGAATGCAGTGATACTGTTACATGTTTCATACTGCATTACAACCTTGTCTCAGACAAGTAGCACATTAATACAACCACAACATAGTCTGTATAAGCAAGCATTGAAAACCCTGGATACTAAACTGTCATTATTGCAAAAGATCAATTTTCTGTTTGGCGCTAAGAGACACTGAATGTGGTGTGTGATGTGTCTGGTTGGAAATTTCTTGTTAATGAGGAACTGTGTGTTGCTGATGATGGTTTTTGGATTGCTGATGGTGTGCTCCCCAGTGGGATTTTTTGTATTGTTCATCTTTTTTGTTTCGGGTAGTTCCTCCTTCTATGAGATAACATATCCGGGGAAGGACTCCTTCTTCAGTCGGAGGGCTTCCCTGACCACCGGTGTCCACCACCGTGATTGAGAGTTGACGCCCCTTGAGGCACCAAAAACCTTTAGACCACAGCTCACTGCTGCAGCTTTAGCAATGGAAGCTTTGAACATTGCCCACTCAGGTTCAATGCCCCCAGCCTCCACAGTGATGCCAGAAAAGCCTCGCCAGATGTTCCTAGTTCACCTGCACTACCTGTTAGGCTTACCAGGTCTGTCTTCCCCCACCTTTTGACCCAACTCACCACCGTCTCTTCACTTGACTGCCCAAATTGTGCAGCCTTGTGCACTTATGAGCATGCTTATGTTCAAACATGGTGTTTGTTATGGACAGTCCATGACTAGCACAGAAGTCCATTGACAAATGGCCTCTTGGGTATAGATCAGGGAGGCTATTACTTCCAATCACACCTCTCCAGGTGCCTCCATCATTGTCCACATGTGTGTTCAACAGAACTATGGTGTCCCCTACTTGGGCCCGATGCAGGACTCCATTAAGGGTCCCCAAGAAGGCTCTGAACTGCTGTTCAGTGCACATACAGAGGCAGTCAGAGTTTCTCCCCAATAATCTTACTCCAACGTGGCGGTATAATGGGGATTTGTGAGTATTCCCACACCCACCTGGGCCTCAACATTGGGCAACTCCAGAGGAGTACTCAACCCCTATCCAGTCCAACCCCTATCCAAAAGTAACCCCACCAGATCTACCTGATAGCACTCCACCTACTGCACAAGCTCCAGCTCCTTCCCCCACAACAGGTGATGTTTCACGTCCCCAGAGCAAGCCTCTCGGTGTGGTCCATCAAGGTCCCTGGCCTTCACTGCCACCCTGTGGCAGCACACCCAACCCCAGTGGTTCCACTTGCAGGTGGTGAGCCCACAGGATGGAGAGCAGGACATTATTTCTTCAGGCTGTGCCCAATTGGGCTCAGTGGCAAACATCAGATGCTTGCTGACTGGAATTTGAAAACTTTAAATTATTCTCCTGATTAGTTCTCAGTTTATTTGGCCTAATTTTAACCCTTAGTGGATCATCTTACTGTCATTATAATTACTGTCATTTGAAAGCAGTTGCAGGTGTCATTTTTAAGACTGTGGAGATATAAGATTCAAGTCATATTAATCTTGAGATTGTGATAAATCAATTGATACCAGACATGTCATGCTAGCTTACTGGGAAAGGGGCTAAATATGACTCCAAAGCTGAGCTGTCTTTACTGTGAGGTCTGGGACACCTCACTGAGTGTTATGACCAGGCCGAATGGCACTTGGCACAGAGGGTGATGGATGC
The DNA here is from genome assembly GCA_947000775.1 of Pterois miles. NCBI lineage: Eukaryota > Metazoa > Chordata > Actinopteri > Perciformes > Scorpaenidae > Pterois > Pterois miles. Next base: position 2,477,080 of record CAMQGK010000355.1, read on the forward strand.
GTGCCTCGCGACAGCACTGGCTGCCTGTCGGCCTACCTGCAGAAAGTGGCCGGCTGTGCAGTTGCTATTCATGTGTGCTGTGTAACTCCTTTCTGTTGGACTGTAAATGGCCAAGGCAGCTTTCCCCAACAATAACACTACAGCAAAATAGTGTGAGGTACTGGTTTTGGTGCAGGGTACAGGTTTAAAAAAAAAAAAAAAAAAGAAAGTAAAAACAAAACAGCAAGTCAAGTTCAAGGACGTTTGACTCTGGAGGTTTGTCCTTCCACTCATTTGAGGATCTCAGGTGATGTTACAACTCTGGAAATTAAATCAAATCCCTCCTTCAGCAAACAGCAAATTGGCACCATGTTACAAGCTACAAGCTATTTACTCTTTATGTGCAGTAACACAGATATGGTGTGTTTCTGGGTAACATGGCATTGGACATAGTAGAAATAAACAGAAACAGCTGCACAACACTGCTGTTGCACATCAGGCATGCAGCCTGTAGACAGAGTATTTCTGAAAGAAGACACGTTATTGATTATTTACTGGGTTGTGTGTCATTTAGCTGATGTTGTAGTGTGTGAGGGTTCAGGTCCCTAAGATATTGCCCGAGCATTATTATCTCCCAAATGTTCACAAAGTACACAGAAATTGACACCTTATTGTTTTTGCAAAAATAGATACATATGTGGATGGTGAACCAATAAAAACTATATGTGCTAGTTTCTGTAATGCAGTAGCTCATTAATGGAGTGTTTCATGAGTGCAAATGATCATGGATTCCTGAAATGTTGTGAGTATGAGGTTCTTTTCACTGTTGCCAAGTTTGTGGTGCCTTTATGACCCAACTGGTACATCTCAGAATACCTACCAGGTAGTGTGTGATGTCCAGGTTTCAGTTGCTCAGTATGGCCCTATAGTGTTAATAATGAGGAAACTACAAACAGACTTTGCTTTCCAAATAGATCACAATAGATGGCAGCTCAGAGGTTTCTGTGTACCAGTAGCATCAGCGCTGGACTCCATCGTCAGAAGCCAGCCAATCAAGTGCGGAGTATGGTGGCCACACCAACATAGCTGTTGACCAAGCTCATTAAGTAAATGCCGATAATTGATTTCAGTCAATACCCTATCCTCAGCGACGGTGTGCATCTACCGATCAGAGGAAGGGTCCAGGGGACCAGGGCTTACAGCTTTAATATATGCACTGTGTGGGGTTTCCTGCCAGACTTTGCAAATGCTTATGGGGATTACTTCTACTTGAGTTTAGCTATTTCGGGAGCTAATGTTGATTCCCAGCAGAGGGATACCTTCCAGATGAAAATGACTGGTTTGATGCAGGGGGCTTTAGCTGCTACAGCCCTTCACCAGGTCACTCTATGTCTGCTGGAAGCTCTGAGGGCAATTAGATGTGATATTTGAAGTGTCACCACTCTTCTCATTTTATGACAATTCATGAGTTTATGATTTATAATTTGGGGGTATTAATTATAGATACATATTTTGATATTAATTAATGGTTGATTATCAATCTGCTTTATGCAATAACTACATACTGCAGTTGGTTATGTAAGGATTGATCGTAAATAACGTCCCCTTTATTTCCTCTGTTCTGCATTGCTCCTGCTCCAGAGTCTAGCAGAGCTCCTTAAAGCACCAGTGCATGGTTAATTAAGTCACATTATCAGCCAGCCTAATTGGCCATGATACTGTCAGGGCTGAGGCAGACAAACTCCGGTAAAATTTGTTCTTTTTTCTCAGAGCAAGCAGGCGAGAAGACACTCTACTGTTATACATGGCTGCAGTGGCCATCCAGATTGTTTTACCCTCTGAAGTGCCGGCTGGATGACACATCCAGGTAGTCGGAAAGTGATCTGCTCTGAAGAATTGCTAGGCAATTACTGTAGCTGTGTGCTACGAGACAACGAGACATTTAGTTCTTTCCAATAAACTGGCGAATGTTTAAATTACCACAGTTGAATTAAAGATTAAAACTGAGATTGTAATGTGACTTTTGTTAATATGGAATCGTCACATTCACAATGGTGTCTCACCTGGATGCTTAACTGTATTAAGCAAATGATATTATGCCATGTGTTGTGAGTAATTACAAATAATCACAGAATGCTGAAATTGGTTCGCTGAAAATGTTAAAGGACTTTTTTTTTTGAACATTCCACATTTTTAAATGTTCTACAATATTGCTTGATGTGAGCTGGTTAAGATGAAGGAAAGATTGAATGATGTGATGATTGAAAAGCGAAAGACTTTGCCAGATAGTGCAGTTGCAAGAAAATAGAAAGAAAGGTCATTTCAACTTATTTCACCCCCCCAGACAGGAGACTATGTGGAAACACTACTATATTGCCAGATTCAAGCGGATGTTATGGGCGTAAACCCCCCCCCCCCATCCATTCTCTATACATTGCATGGTTCCTTGGGGACATTTGAGCAAATCTCAGGCAGTAAACATGCTTCATTACAAAGTCTTTTATTTTCAGGCAGCAAAGACGCATCCAAATCAATTCCTGTTTGCCCTTTGATCTAGTGTGCCAGAGTTGAATGCTGCACAAGCGCGGTACATTTTACAGAGGCGCCGGCTTGAGGCCCTTGAGAAATGAAGATGACTGGATGACAGTACAATGTGCCTGTTATTATCAGTATAGCGTTTCACTTTGTGTTCTTGCAGTAACACAGAAATGCCCTTGCACTACTCTTTGTGTAATGTTTCCTTGGAAGATTTAAGCAGTGTCTTTTGTTTATCTGTTAGGAAACCTCTCCAGAACATTGAGGGGAAAACAGCCAGAAGGGCGATAGACTGGTTGGGTGGGGAGAGCAAATAGAAGAATGTATAAAAAAAAAAATAATAATTTTGGCTCCGTAAGCTGTAAAAAAAGGACAGTGTGAACACCACACAGCTTGTACACTCTTGCCAGCAGATTTTACCATATGAAAGACATGAGTTCTGCCTTTTTTAGGTGTTTTACATGTAGAATTGTACTCATAGGAGATTCAAGACCACTAAATTGGGTTACCTGCTGCCAAAAGGAGGCAAGGAGTCCCTGAAGTGGAAAGGAGGGGAATTACAGAAGGAACTGGTGAAAAGGAAAGTACACTCTAAATGAAACAAGGGCTGCAGTGGTGTGGGGAGGGGGGGAGGAAAGACAGAAACATTAAAAGCTCTACCAAAATAATTTAATTCGCTAACATTAATGCTTCCTCGTATGTCAGTCGATAATTACATATCCGTGGTGCACTGTGCTATGCTTGGCCTGTCAGCTTGTTTTGGGCCATTAAGGTCAACCCATACATGCCAGTAAATGGATTCCGTCTTAAAACCAGCTATATTGACTCAAAATCAGATTCAGATTTTGGTGCGGATCAGTCAAAAATGGATGCATCCATCATACCACTGATGGTTAGACATAGTCTTACCTGAGTGGCTTTTCACCCTAAGTGACCCATGGGGCCAGGGGTGATCCAGACCCACTATACTATCTTTCACAGCCTCAGTTTTAGGGCTAGAGTGAAGCTATAGATACCGTATGAAACTAGAACATCTAGGGAATCCATTGGTACCAACTAGCATGCCAGGAAGTTGGGCTAAATTTTACCAAGGCCATGGCATGGCCATTTTCAAAGGGGTATCTTGACCTCTGCCCTCAAAATATATGGATGAAAATGGGTTCCATAGGTACCCACAAGTCTCCCCTTTACAGACATGCTCACTTTATGATAATCACATTTTTAATGCAGTTTAATGTGTTATTTTCTCCTATTCTAAAACAATGTGTCTGAATATTTCTGCATATCGAGGTTCCTAAACAGTCTTGAATTACATAAATTGGATATCACTGGAAAGCTGAGACTGTTGTGGATCCAGTGAGCCCAACTGAATCCATGTGTGATGATGTTAGTCCCCATAATAACCATTTCATTGTGGTGAGACCTCAAGGAAAATTAAAGCCTTGTGAAACTTTACAGCCACAAACTAGAGATCTGGAGCATCTCAAATCAGAGATCGGAATGGCTTTTTATGCAGTGTTCCTCAAGGTCTGGTGTCTTAATGTGCTATGTTGGAGGGATGATTGATCATTTTTATCAATTCTCGATAGGTTAAAATAATTAATTCATTCATTCATTTGTTTATTTCTGATTTATAAAAATAAGAACTTGACACACAGAAGTGAGCAGAATCTCAAATTAATCTTCAGATTCACAGCTTTAAGATGATGTACACAGAAAAACCCTGTGTACCCCCCTAAAAAATACTAAAACGGGTCTATTGTGGGTCTCAGGGGGATCTGAGTGTGTGAGCAGAAAGAGATAAAGGTGTACGAGGGGACAGACCTTAGATATAAAATATAGGAGAAGAACGGATATTCCCATTCAAATTAACGTAGGTTAATGGTCAGAGCGGTGGCCAGTTTTATGTGTGTGTATGTTTATGTATGTTGCCATAGCAACAGCTGTAGCAGGCATCTATATAGTCAGATCAGTTACAATATAAATGAATGCACACAGAAGGATTCACATATAAATGTATATTTATATTATTATTTATATATTCCTCTTTCCACAGAACTATTCTTTCAGTGCACACAAATAGTTATTGTTGCATTTAAATGTAAAAAAAATCCACAAATATATATATTTAAAAGTACAATTTTCATTGAAAACATATTTGGATATTGTTTGATGTTGTTTATATACAAACTGTTGATCCTGCATTTACAAACTGCTTGTCATGTCTGAGACATCGCTCAATTTGGGAATTAACTGTAGTCAATCAGATGTCTCCTCCTTTTCAGCCACATGAGTGTGTCCTTGCAGAGGTATGATTTATGTAATGCACGAACACAAAAACTAGTCCGACAGTGACATACGGCTAGCTTTGGTGAAGTGGTCCAAACATTTGAAATCAGTCAAGTGGAACTTTGGTAAACATATGCTCTATGTGGGAAGCACACTCCCTCATACACATCAGATATGATAGGAACAGCTAATTTTATGGATTATCCTGGAAGTGCTGATCCCCAAAATGTCCCCAGATGTATGGTGCTGCTACTTGTTTGATGATGCTGTGTCTACCCATGATGCCCTCAGACATGACCAAAGAACCTGCACCGTGTCGCGAAATCACCATCATACACCCACTGAATAGAGAGGCAAGACAGCTCTTTTTTATAAAGCGTTTAATTCCCTTAAAAATCCTAGCCTGTTATGGTTCCAGTGGAAATAAATCAGGTGGTCAGATGAGTGCTATGCACGCAGTAATAATACAGTATAAAAGCAGCACCTATAATCTGTCTACCTCCAATTCAAGCTGATCATCTGAATAGAGTTGTAAATGTTTATTATGCCCATTTGAATAGAGAGAAAAGCTGTACACATGTGTTAAATTCCACAGTAATAATATAATATAAAAGTAGATTAGCCACCCGCCGGGCTTTTTTTTCTCTTTTTCCAAAGGGTTTACTTTGCAAGTGTAAAATATGTTTCACACTGTCCATTTGTACTCGGGGTGTAGGCTGAATAGTTTGAAGCTTCATTCATAATGTTGACATTCAATTTATTATAAGGCCTATTAATAACTTACTGTGTGCAATAGCCACCCTCTCTCTCTCTCTGTCACTCTTTCAAACACATGCACAGTGAGCGATGCGGCGCTCAGTTTTCAGTAAAAAAAAAAAAAACAAAAGAAAAAGAAAGAAAGATTGATGTAAATTCACAACATGTTTTTTAATCTGACAAAATATGCTGCTTGGTTGCAGTGAACACACCTACGTTAACGGGGCAGTTTAGCATCAATCTAACAAGTACCATGAATTCATTTATATAACCATATAATAACACTTAATCATATTTTTGACAGGCATTTGAAGCTTCATTCAAAAAAAAAAAAAAAAAAAAAAAAAAGCTAGGATACAGCTCCAGTTCCAATCGATTCATAATGACACTGCATGAAAAACACACAAATTTCTTGACGGTGAACACGTCAAATTGGCAAAATTCAGCAAGTGCATGATACATCAAGTTCTTTCTTTCTTCCTGGCCAGTTGCGACCCCACTGCAGATAAATCAGGTGCTTAGATGAGAGCTAAGATCCCAACATGGAGCGTCACAGCTCAGCCTGGGCCCCATCACGGTGGCTGCATCTGTAGCAGCTGGCTGGCACAGGTGGTGTCAGCACAGTCTGGTTTCAGCCATTGTTAGTAGATACAGTGAAATAACACTTTGTGTGTGTCTGTACATCAAGTGTTATCAGGATGTTGCCTTATTGGTTTCACAATGTCACTTATTCATAGTATTCTATATATACACACACAAATTGTATACAGTATTGATACAGAGGTTTTATTTTGAAACTCAGACTCAAAAGGTGGAAAAGGATCATGCCCAGAAGGTTTTTGTGTCTTCAGCCATGTCATTCGCCACATCTCAGGCCATCTGACTGCCGTTGGGCCAAACCATCGTCAGTCTGAGGAGTGGACGAGCACAAATGCCACATTTATAATCTGTCTGCAAAGTCTCGTCAGACTCACCTCTCCTGCAACTGCAACTACCGCCACTTTTAATTTCCACATAACCACACACACACACACACACACACACACACTGACAGCTCTCTCACCCAGCTTGACGTTGACGAGACAAGATCAGGCTGTCGGTCGCCATTCGTAGGAATTATAGTGTTCAAATGTTCTTGTCACTTCCTCTCCCTTTCCAGGTGAATGCAGCAGGAGCGGAGGTTAACCCTTCACGAGCCAGCTCATTCTCTTCTTCCACATTAATGGACTATTTAGAATTTAGCTTTTTTCCCCGCTTTCTTCAGAAATGAGTTCAGATGTAACTAAAAAGGCCATAACTATAAGACAGGTGACAGCTGGAAATACCACCTATTTTATGGTTAACATGGTTGCAGTTCTAAAATGCTAATAAGACCAGGCACAATGTGATGTGTGAGCATGCATTAATGTGGCACTGTGCATTTCACTGTGCGTAGGAGTCTTACCTGAAAATCCAACACATTCATTTACAACTCTTTGTGATGAAAATTGCACAGAATGTGTGTGAGATGACAGCTACAATACTTAGGCCTGACACCTCTCTTTTCTATATGGTGAGATTATTTTAAAATGTTTCCAAAACAAAGTCTTTCAGACACAAGACTTTCACATATGGTTATTGTTATTGTTGGATCTCCACCGTGAATCAGACTTCTTCAGTGTGGTGTTAGTGAGAAATCCAGCCTCAGTAATCAGGATTAGAGAAAACTAATTCTCTTAGCCATGTCTACTTATACATATACATGATAAAAAATTCAGACACCAACTGTCATTTTTTTTTCTCAGTCTCGTCTTTTAAATTTATATAATACAAAATAGTTTTACCAAATCTATCCATCCAGTATCCAGGCACTGTTGGATAACCAATATATACATAACCAATATACCAACATATACATAACCAATATACCAATATATACATAACCAATATATACATATAATCATTTAACCAATGGTTAAATGATTATATGGTCTGAGCACTTTTAATATGAAGAGGCTTGGTCACCTCTGTTTCTGAGTCTAGCGCTGGGGACACACGAGAGCATCTGATTGGTCGACCTCACTGGAAGATGGAGGTACAATAGTTCTGATAGACAGGGTGATGCTGGCCCATTTAAACCCTTAAAAACTAGCAATAAATCATAAAATCAATCTGGACACAGACAGGAAGCCAGTGGAGAGAGGCCAGAAGTGGTTTTCTAATAGGTCTGGGTGTCCAAACATAATGATCTCAGTCTTGTTTTTGCTAAGTTTGAGGAAGTTTAGATCCATCGAAGTTCTGATGTCACGTAGACAGTTAAACAAATGCTGCAAATAGTTTTTACTGGTTGCTTTTAAAGGCAAATATATTTTGATGTCATCTGCAAAACAATGAAAAGGAATATCATATTTCTTAAAAATGGACCCCAAGAGCAATGTATACAAAGAAAAAAAAATGGTAGAGCCCAGGTTTCTGATAGGTATGACTGGAACCATTTTAGGGCCGTCCCTTTAATGCCCACATTTTGTTCAAGGCGTGATAAAGGTATCCCATGATCCACCATAACAAAGGCTGGGGTCAATCTAAAAGCATTAGAATAACAGAGTTCCCTGATTCGCCAGTTAAAAGAAGATCACCACGCTATGGCGTGGTGTAACGCCAGACTGAAACTTCTCATAAATGTCATGGTTATCAAAAAATGTTTGCAACTGGTTAAAAACTATTTTTTTTCTAAAAGTTTGCACAACAAAGGTAGCTTAGAAATAGGTCTGAGAGCACAAGTAGTGTCATTCAGCCACAATTCTGAACATGGTTTAGGACGTTGTGTCCTAAGTGGATTTAGGCAATCCAAGATATTTGTACTCATGGAGTTATAAAGTGTGACAAGCTCCTCAACACTGAGGTCACAACAGCCATCCGGGGTATAAAGAGAGTTGTTAAAAACAGTAGAAAACTGTGACATTGTCAACAAGTTAATTGTACGCCGTCTGTGTGCAGGAACAGAAGTCCCTCTCCTCGACTCCTCTCCTCGACTCCTTTCCTCTTGTCTTAGTCTCGCCCACAGGAGGAGGCGAGGAAGAGACACGAGGAGAGAGGAAGCAAAGAAATATATTTTTAGAGACATGAGACGTCCTTTCCTCGGAAGCGTCACATGAAGTGACGTCTGTTTCTGATGACGGCAGCAGCTGATCACAGCTGGATCAGCTGTCAGTCGGCTTTAACAGCTGTTTGTGTCTGAACTTTACTACTAATAAAGACACACAGTCATCAGTGCTTTCTCTCTGTAGCCTCTTACCTGTTTAACAAACACCTGCACATGAATAACAGCTGCAGTCTGAATTCATACTGTGGACTGAGTCCTGTTTAGAGGCTCAGGAACCATTTCTACTGACACAATGCCTTCATATTATTCTTTATTTGCATCTGTAGTTATTGATACTCTGACATTAGTAATGATTTATTAGGCTAAATGTTTGAGGAAAAAATATAAATGATGTAACTCACACCAAACCATGACAAATGATGTAAAAGATGAAGACAAAGACAAACCCTCCTTCTCTGTCTGACATTAACAGTATCTTTAATAAAAGTTAATAGGGGAAATAACAGATCATGAAAAGAAAAATATTTCTCAGAAATGAAGAAAGTTGTTTGAAGTGTGTCTGTTGTCAGGTCTTATAAAGCTCTTTGAGTGTGAATCAGAGATACTGCAGGTCCTTCTGCTGCTGAAACACTTTACCTTCAATATGGTCCATTTCTAATTCAGACATTCAGACAATTAACTCATTTTAACGAGAGAGTGAATCAGAAGTCAAACTATAAAACTGTTAACCTGTTATCTGTCTTCACTACGATATAAAACTCCAGTGATGTTGACGTGTATCAGATCAGTCCAGTCGGCAGCAGTGTCCAATCAGTGCCTGATATCTAATAAGGGGTGTGTCGATAGGTAAAAAAATAAACTTCTGTGAAGGATACACTGGTGTTTCCTCACTTATGGCTCCTCTGGAAAGCCTCCTTGATCCTCAAGATGCATTTGAGGAATTGGGATGTCCTCCAAGCTTCAGCACAATCCGGCTGTCCTGAAGTGTGAATACGGCCAGAAATAAAAATCAACAAATGGATGTGGGCGAGGAGCTTCAGCCTGATGTGCTCCTGAGCGTCTGATGATGGCCTCATGCAGTATCCAATGGAGGTTCTTGCTTGTGGAGGAGTCAGAGCCAAGACTGCTGAGGCATCGCCCAGATGGGCCACCTCATCCGCCAGGAAGGTGAAGCAATTAGAGAGGGTTGGAGGAGGTTGTGGAGAAGCTTCCTTTCCAACCTTCCCAATCTCTTCCGGCCATGGTGTACCACCTCTGTCCAGGTCGGCTGTGGCGTCTTAGGTGTGGAGCTGTGAGCCAGAACCATGAGCCGAGTTCTCACGCCAGCCTCCGGATCATTTCCAGCATCCCAGCCCAGTGTAGCAGTGGTGGCGCCCGGTTCTTCCAGCACTATTTCAGGAGAGTGACTGCTCACCCCAGCTGCTGGGCCCTCCGGATGAACCGGCACAAAACCAGTGTCCATCAGCCAAGGAAGGATGATTGAGACACCGTGACAGCAAGACCAAAGCTCTCAATCAGCTGGTCTTTTTCTCAATTCTCTGACTCCAGGGGGTGGATAACCTCCCCTAGCTGTGCATACTGAAGTTTGCAGTCCACACACACAGCCATAGCTGAACTCAAGCCAATTGCACATAAAACAACATGATCATTAAGTATGGAAGAACTTAAAACCAAGATAAAAGTAATCCCATGTTAGTAGTTAAAAAGTTTTTGTTTGCAGACGTATGGCCTAGCTCTTCCGTGAAAGTGCAGCACAGATTAAGTCCTTAAAACAGTCAAGTGACTAAAATCTATTCACCAGTTAAAAAGATATGGTTAAAACAACCAAGATTTAAAAGTATAACATAAATAAATAGTCTAAAACTGGATTAAACAAGATAAAAAAATCGATCATGATAGAGGCCTCTGACAGGTTGACACAAAACGCTGACACATACGCACAAAGTCAGTTTGACAAGTGCTTTAAAATGATCATTTCAGGTTTTCTGATTCACTTTTGCTCAATTCTCAGATGAGATTTTTTTTTTTCTTTATTGAAACTGTAAGTTCACATCTGAACATTTAGTTTGTTCTTCACAACACATTTGAATGCCTTGTTCATTCAAGCAAATTGCACTTTTTTTGTACATGTGCAAAAGACTCAGTACAATAACCACTTGGATGTCTTGCAGATTAAACTGCTGAGTTGATTCTCAGTGAAACTGTCGTCCTCTTCACAGCTTCTAAACGTTATTTCATCGTTTGAGCCAACACATGCCTATATGACATGGTGTTACATACTGTGAGAGTTTGGTATGGATGTCATTTTATGGTACGTTTTCTGTTCCCTCTAAATGACTTTACATGAAAGCTCAGAGGTCAATTTTCTATTTGTAAGACATGTAACACAATGCTGCACAGATACATTCCCCTTATAAACACACACATACTGTACATTTCCCATTTCTGTGTACTATAGCATTGCACTGTACTGACTTTTCCCAGTAAACTCTGACCTACTGTTGAGGTGGAAATCTAAAAAGCTCAACGTGATACACAACAGCATCCAGCTAGACAGAACTGCTATTCTTGTATAGTACAATAACAGTCAGTGTCAACAAAAAGTAGAACAAAACAGAGATTCGTATATAAGACACACTTCCAGGGTTGATTGCTGTGGTGAAAAAACGTAACAATACTGCTCACACAATGACAAAACAACTTTTCATCTTGGTGCCATTGGCCACTTAATGGCAGTAATTGGTTTAGAAGCAATCACATGTTTCAGATGAGTTACCACCTTTTACAGACAGACAATAGATCTGTAATGTCCAGTGAAACAGTTGTGGCTATTGAAAATTAAATGAACAATGAAAAAACTGTATTACTATACTAGTTTCCCAGGCTACTTATCTGTGCTTTCGTATGCAAAATTAAAACAATTTTAAAATTAAGCAGCTTCTATAACTGCCCATGCAGCAGTCCGTTGCCCACATTGGAATCATGTCGTGGGTGAATGGAGTGCAGCAGCAGGCCGTTGCACATCACTGTGGTCCAGCTGTGGGTCCAGTCCACACAGTTGTCGGGGAGGCCCACGCAGTGGGTCCCGAGCAGAGCTATCTCCATCCACTCTCCGCCACGGTCCGACTCCCGCAGCTGCCACATGCCCGACGCCTGCCGTCTGGCCTGGCCAATGGCGGGACTGCGGTGGCGTGCACCATGAAAATATGAAAATGAAATACATTGAATTGATAGAAGAGGTGCCACCCTAGGGGTCCCTTGCCACCAGCACCACTATCTTGCTTGTCCTGCAGGTGTCGTTGTTGAAGTATTTTGACAGAATTTCAATAATGCCTTATTTTTCCAAAGAAGAGATAAAAATATGTTATAAATTTTTTCTATATATTTGATCTCCCTCTTGCCTCTTAAAAATAGAGTAACATCCTCGTGCCTCTGTGGACTAGCCTCCACTGGGTGTGTGTGTGTGTGTGTGTGTGTGTGTGTGTGTGTGTGCTGAGTGTGCATGTATTTGTGGTGTTTGGATCATGTCATCACTGCTTGAGGAATACCAAGAACAATGTTAATTAAAACAGGAGCTGCTGCCATGGGAGAACACAAAGGCTGCAATATTGCTTGTTTTTCTGTGTGTGTGCGGTGTGTGTGTGTGTGTGTGTGTGTGTGTGTGTGTGTGTGTGTGTCCGGCTGAGGCTGACCCCAGCCTGTGTGCTCCTGACAGCAGCATAATGAAAGTGTCTGCTGTTCAGTTAGCTGAGTCGGACTCTTTCCATGGGATCTCCAGCCAGGGTGGCTCAGACACAGTGAGCAGTCCATTTAACAGGGCTCTGACTCCAGCAGAGAGGGGTTATGGGCCACAGAGTGGAACATGCACCTTGTGTTCAATCAGGGTCAGAGAGGTCATGTTAAAGGAACACTCTGGCATTTCAGGAAATGAGCTTGTATGCTGTCGCACAGATCAATGTTAGTTTCATCGTTGTGTGTCCAGAACAGACGTTTAGCTTAGCTTAGCACAAAGAGTGGGAAGCAGGGGGAAACTGCTAGCCTAGCTCTGTCAAAAGTGAAAGAAATGCATGTTCCAACAACTGTAAAGGATAGTGGCTTAAAGAAAGCATGCAAACTGGAGAGTTAGGCATTGACCTTGAATGGTTAAGGTGAGGATAGATCTAAGGTGAGCAGATCAAGTCTTCATTCTTGACACAACCACAGTAAAGCTGTTTCTATGCCTCCACGCTGGTGACAGCTGAGAGATGCCAGAGGCATTATGTTTTCAGGTTGCCCATGCCATTCTCAACGCGATATCTCAGGAGGGAGCAGGATGTATTAATAGAGCTGAATATGTGTGTTCAAGATGGCGCCCCATTTACTTCAGTGGCAGTGGGACGGTGGGTGCAGACAGATTGTTTTATTGGCTCTAATGGTAATAATACCACACAAGGAATGTGTGTGATGCTCAGTAAATCTTCATTATTGTTTTTTTTTTTTATGTAATGGCTGTGTGCATTTGAAAAAAAAAAAAAAAAGATTTGTGTTCAAGCACTTCACCTCACCCGTATTTTCCACTGTGACAACTAACACCAAGATTGCCAAACAGACTGACTGTCATCGATCCTTTCATCTGACTCTGTCTAGACTGCAAACATCATTTCCCAATATGTCAAAGTGTTCCTTTAAAAGGATGTACTGTTTGAATTCAGTCATTGCAGACAGCTGCATTATGTCCAGATATTCCATACTAATATTCTACATTGGTTAACTTGAACAACTAGCATGAATAATTACGCTGGTTGACTGATATAAACTAAACCCTTTTGGTTCAGTTCAAATGAAACTAGTGGTGCATCCCACAAGTACGATGAACTGTGTTAAATACATGATTCAAGCCTGAATATAATACAAACTTTATGAATTGTCAGACAGAATATCATGCAAGGTTACCGTATTCCTGCCAAGCAATAAACTGTACCTCAAGTATTGAAAAGATCTCAACAGTTCCATGCAAACTTTGTGTTATTGCCTCTCAAAGCCCTGATTTATAAAGTATGCTGGAAAGACGGCTTGAAGAAGTGAAGGCTTGCAGATTAGCCCAAAGAACGGTCAAGGACAAGGATTTAAAGAGTAATCCTCAAACTCTGCTTATTCCCTTTGAGTTTGTCCCGATCTTTGATGCCAAGTATTCATTTCTGTGGACTCCGCACAGATGGTGCTCTTCTCTTTATCTGCTTCTGCTGCTAACTAAACTATCTGTAAACATGAAATAATCAGTTCTTTCCTTCCAGAAACTGTGTGAAGGGAGCAAATATAAGAGCTTAGATGAAAATGTTGCTTATTATTACTGTTATTATTATTATTATTATTATTATTAACGGAAACTAAATGTAGTATGTCTAGTTTGGCTCTGTGGCAGTGCCGTGTGGATTCTCATTTGTTCACGTGTGTCCATACAGTTTAAGTATGTGTCATGCTAGGGTCAAGTGCATATTAGAATCAGGCCTGCAGGACACAAAGTGACATTCACACAACAGGACAAGACATGCTAAAGGCCAAATCATCTCCTGAAGACATGGACGTGTGTACGAACAGTGTCATTACCAGCTAGTCCTGCTGGCAGGCTGAATGCTAATGTTAGCATCTGTGTGGAATCGGTCTGCATCCCATGTGACATTTGATTTCAATGTGTGAGTTTGGTCTCAGCATGGAAGGAGAGCTTGGTAAACAAAGAAGAGATCATCAGTGTGAAGCACTATTTAACATGCAGCACCGTGTATACCTCCAGCAGGGACCCACTGAATGTCACCCCATGTCTCATCAACATATAATCAGTGTGAATCTTCATATATTCTCAGCTCATTCCCACTGAGACTCCTCTGGGAGGTCAGTCTGTCAGATAGCTTCTAGGAGGAGCTATTGGAAAGCTACACTTATAGAGTGTATGCGAGTATCAGCCATGTTGCAACTGCTACTATTCCAATGTGTGCTTTATTTTAATAAGGAATGGAGACGAAGCAGCTGAGAACACCAGCTGTTGTAAATGTGTGTTGCGTTTGACTCTCTGCAATTGTGTACAGCACTTTGACAATATACGCAACGATTATGGAGGACATTTCAGCTGCACCCAAGATAATGAAAAACAGTGGACACACCAACCTGACATCAAACAACTAGGGGCGATACTGATGCATTGCATCACATCACCTGTGTCTTGGCCAAAAAGTTGTACTTTAACACATCGCAAAGACTACAGCACTACATCCGACGGCCAACTACCATGTACATTGTGAGTCTGCATGACATGAAATAACTCTCCATTTCCAATAACCCCCAAACTGTCCGATGGCCCCAAACTGTCAACAACCCCAAACTGTCCGATGGCCCCAAACTGTCCAGTCCTCCTCTGCCCACAATTCTCACTCTTTATCGATAACATTTAGATAAAATTGTAGGAAATATTTTGCTGGTCACAGTCACGGTAATATGGAATCAAACAGACTTACACATTTGGCTCTGGGGACCAAAAAATAAGATTGAGTCCAACAAGTCGCTCCGTAGAAAGCAATGTTAAATCAAATGGGAAATGTCTGACAGAAAGCTGACAAAGCCACTTTTTCATTGACTCTACACACATAAAAACAACATCAATGCATTAAACAGAGTCTCTTCTCTCTGATAAAAATATTATTTTGCCGATCGGACTCATGGTTGTTGTCTGAGAAGCACTTCTAGTTAACTCCATCGATAAGCTGTCTGACTGAGGACATTTTGACCTGCATGCTGCTCACATCAAAACACTTTTTTTTTCAATCTGACTTTCAGTGTTTGATCTGAGATAGTATTTTCAATAAGTGCCACAAATACTGCACAGATACTCTCTATTGGTGATTATATACATAAATGAGAAAACAATGGCCATTTGTGGCATGGCTGCTCAGAGCGGGCCCGCTACTTTGCTGCTAGTGCTTGCAGCATTGTTAAGAATCGTTCATTGCTGGTTAACTCAAGGGAAGTGAAGAGTTCAGTCGTACCGTTTATATCCAGCATCCAGCAGCAAAAATGAACGACCCCCTGCAGACAACATGCTCGATGCCCCCCCTGCCAAACCAAGCGCTGTTCATTTGTTTATTTTGAGTTTATTAATATTGAATGTATTACGTGTCCAAATTGCTCCGACACTGCATTTCCTTGGGTCCACAGCAACACAACCGTCAAATGTGAAGTAGGACGGATGAATGGTTCCCAAGATATGTGAAGGACACACCGACAGACAGTTAGAAAAAAGATCAAATCAAAATCAAATTTGCTGTATTTATAAGTGTATTGCAAGTAAATGTGATTAGCCATATTAATGTTTCATTAATATGGCTATGTACAGATAGAGTTCTGAGCTACAGCCATAACTATGTCATTACAGCTGATATTGCTTTATTTTTCAAATATTTTCAACAAAAATATTTTACAGGAGTAGAGTTAACATTTAGTGGGATCTACCTGCAAGTATGTTTTCTATGATCACCTAAAAATAATAATCATCATGTTTCATTACCTTAGAATAATCCAGCTGGTGGAGGACTTAGACATAGACCTTTTTGAGCATTACCAAATGTAGAAGAGATGTGCTGCATATTTAGATTAAATTGAATGGACAAAGGTATTCTGTTTGTCCTCCAGTGGTGAATATTGATCCGGAAGGAACAACATGCAGTCTCATTAACTGGGGGAGGGGAAGTGGGGCAAAAAGACATACCGACCACTACAGTTAAATGAAAGAGGGGTATATGTGTGGTGACACCCCTACTTACCCCCCTGGTGAGCACTGGTACCCCCTGCTACTCCCAGCTTACTAAATCACAGCCCTTTAAATGCTCAGTTTGAACTCCTGAACTGCTGTCTGTATTTTTTTTTTTTTTATTATTTTACTTTCATTTGACCTTTATTTAAACTGTACTAAGATGAGCATCTCATTTTCTTCATGCCAAGATGGCGGGACATGAAAGGTTACGCATTAAACAGTAAAGAACAACACACACATTAATAATTTAAGGTGATAAAAGCTGTACAAAATGCATAAAAGAGCATAAGGGAGCCAGAGCACTAACAAGCTGAGGCTATAAACATTGGGCACTCCGTGGCTAATAGCTTCGCAATCTGAGATGGGATCCGAGCATGCGGCTCCGAGCCTATCAGTGGAACAACCAGAGTACTGAAGCGCTCTGCTGGAGGACTGTTTTACTGCAACCTCAAATGCATACAGCAATGCAAACTCAGTGAATGGTGTTAAGCTGTGTTTAACACATCTAGTTTGAAGCACCCAAGGTCAGTGAATGTGACTTGTGATGAGGGGAAAGGATGCATCTAAATACAAGTAAGAAAACTGTGTACGAAAGTCCAGCAGCAGAGGATTTCCAACATGCTGTCAGCAAAAGAGGCTGAGTGGGTGAATGAGACAAGAACAGACGAAACTGTTAATTCTCACGGGGGATATCAGATCATAACAGCAAGTAAAGTCAGATATTCAGAAAACACACAAGTAAAGCATACTGCAAGCTCAAAACAAATACACAGATCAAATTATAGAACATATAAATACCTTCAAATAGCATCTTGCATAATGTCTATATATGATGATATACAGTAGCTGTAACTATAGCTATATTGGTTTTGATTTGAATTTCCATAGACATTGTAAGAAAATGGTGCATCGCAATCATGGTAGAGTCTTTCAGATTTCAGTAATGGTTGATTTTCATTGTTTACTGGGTGGTTCAGCTTGTGCATTTTAATAATACAGGTCAGAGAGTTCTGTTCAAAGTGACCAGCAAACTTTTTGTAAAAAGCTGCTCTGTCTGAAGTAACATAAGTGATGTAGCACTGTGGGCAGAGAGGATTCATCACTTTACACTGTTTACCACTAATACTAAACTCATCTGACTTTCTGCATGACATAAAATGTGTGCATGAAAAGTCCTTTGTCTAATGGATCAAAGCAGACTTAACAGTGAAAACTAGAATACAAATGTGTTCAATAATACTATCAAAATGGTTAACACGTTAAAGCTGTGCTAATTCATATTTTATATAAACTGTGGTTTAAATGACTATGAAATGTGAAAATGGTCATGTGCTGTTATAAACCCACAAATAATTGAAAATTATTTTTAGACTTTGTAGTTCCGTCAGCTTTACAGAGCCTTTTATGGTGTGTCCACACCGCCTGCATGAGCGGCGCGTGGCGGCTGCGTTGCCTGATGATTTTTTTAATTTCAGAGTTCATGTTAACAGGTTAGAGCTCAGCTGCATGCCAGCTGAACATCTGATGGAGTGTCACTGCTCTCCAGTCATCACTGACGTCCTGACGTTGTTGAATCAGAAATGGAGGAGGAGAAATATTGTAGCCGTTTGTGGGCCCCCAGAGCTGCGATAGCACATCATGTTAGTACAGAGTACAGACAAAACTATGTGTATAAATATATGGTGGTGCAGTGGTCAGCGCTGTCGCCTCACAGCAAAAGGGTCACAGGTCGAATCCAGGTTGGGGCTCTTCTGTGAGGAGTTTGCATGTTCTCCCAGTGTCAGCGTGGATTTTCTCTGGGTGCTTCGGCTTCCTCCCACAGTCCAAAGACTAACACTGTATGCCCCTGATATGATGGCATTTGGTTTTCAGACGTATTTTGGACTTCCACAACATGCACAAAGCAGCTATGGTGATTTTGGCAATGGCTGATGTTGTACCAACATTGTTAGTACTCACATAGAGGTGAGCCCCTCCTCTTCTTCAATGCGTCTAGCGCGAGTGACACAAATGAACACAAAGTATCCTGGTGGTCAAACTTGCACAAGTAACGCAAAGTGAAAATTCAGTTTGCATTTGGTATGGACACAGCATGACAGCTCAGGGGGCTAAAAGACAGTAAATATGGAACTAATACAACAGGTGGAAATAAACAAGACAAAACAAATGCTGATGTTGCTCCATGTTGTCCAATTGTGTCAGTTATTGTTTTATCACTTGTTCCGCTGCCTTCAAGTGACCAAAGGAAATCTATTCATGCAGCTTTAAGTATTATACATAGACAAACAATTCCTTTTTGTGAAACTGAAATTAAATGAATTAAATGATTTGTTGTACAGTTTATTGCAAATCCAGTATATATTTAATATATCTCAAGGCTCCTTACTGACAGTGCTAACCCTAAAAAAATCCCCTGTCTGGGATTCAATGCAGATTTCTAGTGACGTGATGTGCTCACTGATGATTTACAGGCTTCTCAAAAATACATCAGTATGACTCTGGTAGTCTGGACACTGATTTATTTATTGATTTTTTTTTTCATCCTGAAATTTTATTAGATTCCGTCAAAGTCCATTTCTTTTTACCACCAATGCAAAAGATTGATGCACGTCATGTGGAACTAAATTTCACATGAGCCATGTCTAGAGGGCAACTCACAAACTGAAAAAGTCTCACACGCATGGCAGACTTACTGGGAGCTGTTTCAGAGTTTTCTGGTTTCACTTTGAAGTGAAGCTGCAGTTGTACTAAGAAAATATCAATTACCAAATTACATTACAACAAAAGTAACAATTTGGAAAAAACTGGTTTGAGCTGTAGTTTAATAAGGCTGGCTAACTTCTTTACGTTGTAATGCTACACTTTCAGTCTGATCAGTATTTCCCACACATGAAGTTTATATCTGGCAACACATTATCATTATTTTTTTATCATTCGAGAGTATAATGCCATCCATGATCGATAAACTAGTGTGGCTGCAGGACGCCTCCACAGAGCGGATGGACTGGATCCTGGTAATGGGCGACAGACTGCTGAATCTGCTTCCCCTCTTCGGACTGTCAGCATGGTATTTTCCAGAGACTGCGTTGATTGTTTAGTATTTAGCAGTAAAATGTCAGGTTTTTACTATTATATATAATGACTTTGGATTAGTACTGCACCCAGATGTGCCGATCACCAGACCAAGGATAAAACAAGCCGGAGTCCAGCTCCTTATCCCCGCTGCTTTCAAGCAGCCTTTAGACACAAACGCAGAACAGGATGAAACATCCACAGAAGTAGCTGGCGTTTATATTGGTATATAGCCGATGTGGAACTAACTGAAACACTCCTAATGCTCAAGGTTTATTTTTATTATTCTATTTAATATTTTCCATGTCAAAGCATTAATAGATGTGTTTCAGTTTTATAACCGATTGTGTGCTTGTTCAGTGTTCCTACAGAGTAATACACAAGTGTTGGGAATGGCCCTTATTTTTATAATGAAAGTAGTTCACAAAAGTTAGCAGAGGACAAAATGTTGCCTCAGTCCCCAGCAGGAGGATTGTGTCTGTTGCAGCAGTATTAACTAATACGGCTGTATTAGTTAAGATTATCATCATGCAGTCAGAATAAGAGACATTTTAGCAGTGACAGAAACAAAAAAAAAGACCTTTCTTTTCTTTTGACTGTAGATTCTCGTTGCCTTTAAAGCTGATAAAGATAATCAGTACAGATATCTCTTATTTCTTATTTAAAATATGGTTGTATAGTTAAATAAGTACAGGTTTTTGTTCAATAAGGAGAGAAACAGGAGTCCATCACTAGCAGCATGCTTTCTGATGGTAAAATGTTTCATTTTGTTATTTTCACACATTAATTGATGTATTTACCAGGGATAAAAATCATAGCCAGGATGCACCAAATTGCCTGATTTAAAAAAAAAAAAATCCCATTTTCATACCCTGATGAGCTTGCATGCCTGATAAATAAAATTGACTTGAAT
The DNA here is from genome assembly GCA_947000775.1 of Pterois miles. Lineage (NCBI taxonomy): Eukaryota > Metazoa > Chordata > Actinopteri > Perciformes > Scorpaenidae > Pterois > Pterois miles. Next base: position 2,497,486 of record CAMQGK010000355.1, read on the forward strand.
CAGATAGAAAAAAACTGAGCTTGTCACATCTGAGGTGGCTGTTTGAGGTCAGAAGGTAGATGGGGTGAATACTGGCCTTGAAATCGGCTGGCTGAATGTCAGCCTGCTTGTCTTGTGATAGATGTAGCATCCATGTTCTGTTTCATCCAACCCCACCCGCCCTCTGCCTCCTGCCCTGGGCCTGAAAACCTGTCAGACATGCCCACTGCTCAAACACTCTTCACTCTTCTACTGGATCTTTATATTCCCTCACTCTGTACACTCTCTGCTCTTTCTCCTTCCTTCTAACTCTCCTTTCAGTCCATTTATCTCATTATGGTCTGGCTATCTCCAGTGGCGTTGAAAATGAAGTGTTAATCTCTCTTCTCATCAATCTCCCCAGCCCAGAAGTGCTCGAGTCTCTCCCTGCATCACAAAATGATGACTGGCACTTTTACTTGTTTGGAGAAATAAGTGTGGGGGCTAAATTGAATTTTAATGGATCGTGCATACCCCCAGTGAAAGGTGCAATCCATTACTGAATGATTGTAATGTTATTTGTTGCCAGTGTTGATTTATGGTACGTATAGTGCGCGAGGCCAAAGGTGGGCACGTTGGGGAAGGAAGCTGCGCAGTGTGTTGATGGGGTTTTAACTATGGCACAGTGGAGGGAAGAGAGGAAGTCCAAGAGCACATTAGCTTTTAGAGCATGAGCGCCATAGACCTGGGTCAGATGTATTTACAGTGGAGGGAACTACTCAACACTCTATCTCATCATGCTCGGCTTGTTTGGCACCAGCTCCACAGAATGGATTTGGTTGGGTGCCCCCCCACTGAATCTGGCAGGTTGTGAGATTGTAAATCATAACATGCAGCTGGTGACAAGCTCAAGGTATAATGGCCAATGAATGAATGGCAGCGATAAGTCTGACTGCATTTACAGATACTTTAGTTGGTCTTTGTTGGCACCCCAGTGAATTATTTGAACCATGTCATGGTTGATATAAGGCGTCGGTTGTTGACACCAACTGTGTTTCGTTTCTGCTTCTGCTGCTGTCAGCCTTTCCTTTCTACGTAGAGTTTGCCTTTCACAGTGGCCATTTCATTTCATTATACCGTATTTTTTGCACTATAAGGCGCACTTCCTTAAATCCTTTAATTTTCTCAAAAATCGACAGTGCGCCTTATAATCTGGTGCACCTTATGTGCTTACTGACCTCAAACCAATTTTATGGGCACTTATGGGCACTTAAAAATCTGTCAAAATGTTTTATTATGACTTTGGTAAGCTACGAAGCCGAACCGCTGGATGGATTGTCGGATAATGACAAGAGTGATTCGGACGTGCTTGATGCCGAAATCGTCCAAATGTTTAACTCAGACACTGATGATGAAGGATTTGATGGATTTGTGGAAGTGGAATAAACTGAAAAGTGAGTGTATTGTTTTGTATATCATGTGTTACAGCTGAAAAATGTTGAGAGTTATTGAAGTTATTGATTGATTTATTAAATGAATTGAATAAAGTTTGACTTATCTGACTGTTTTGTTTTGCTTAATGCAGCTTATAATCCGGTGTGCCTTATGTATGAAAATAGACACGTTCATTGATAGTGTGCCTTATACGGTAAATGTTATTTATATTTATTTTAGACAGCGAAAGGTTAAGAACCGTGTGGCAATTTCTAAATAATAGTAATAATCCACAATTAAAACCCTGTACTCTATTCATTCATGGAGCCGAGCGTGGTTGGCTGTGAGATAACAGTGAATTTGTAGAAGTTATTTAAAGGATTAAATATTTAAAAGAGGACACAATGTCCAAAATTGCCCCTCCACATAACATATTCTCATGCAACGGTTCATATCTTACAAAAAGGTATTCCTCTTCTGTTTGGTTTCCTACGAATGTCCAGCAACACATGTCAGTTTCTGCTCTTTACATGCGCACGGTCAGAATAAACTTCCATCTTCACAAGAAACAACTTAGGTTTCGGCACTTCGTTAACTTTAGGAAAATATGGTGATTTAGGTTAAAATACAATAAATGTACAAATATATCAATGCTGTCTTCTGGTTTCACATGGGACATGGACAGCCCTCTCCCTCGACTTCACAGCGCTCCCTATTTATATTTCCTGGTTCACAATTATCTGAAATACACACAAATTGATTCTGTGGGGTAAACACAAATTACAGTGTATTAAACCTGCAGTAGGCAAAAAGGTTTTGGCATCATTGGGCAAAAATCCCCAAATATCCTTCCAGCATATTGTAATTCAAGTGTTCTGAGAGGAAGACCTCTGCACCTCCTCATGGCTCTGTTTTCAGGATTTAAACCGTCTGGCCCGTGACGGGAGACTTTGACTAATCACAGGTGCTTGATATGTCCTCACCAGATCTCAACATGGCTGCTGGGTCACAGACTTTCTCATTTTACAGCTAAACAGTAACTACAAGATGTTTCTGAAAGCATCTGAGGAGAGAAATACTTATTCAGTAACAGAATATTGATTCATAGTTGATGCCTAGTTTGACAGTTTGAGCTGAGTTTGTTAATGATTGACAGCTGCTCAGAGACGGCAGACTCCAGATCAGCTCTGATTGGTTATTTATGTGCGTCTGTGATGCCATGAGGAGCACTGGAGGAACATTTTTTTTCAGATTACCTATCTCATGCACTACTGTCAGAATATAGTGACCATTTCATAAAATTAACTTTTTTAATCACATTTGCTCCATTTCTACCCGTCACAGCGGTAATGTCTGTAGGTATAGCAACAAACCAGCCTGCACCATGACATGGTTTTATGGCCAACTATCGATGGTTCAGATCCTGTAACGCTGGCACATAGCACTCCACAAAAAAAAAAAAAAAAAAAAAACCCAAATGGATGTTCACGCTGTTTCAGTTGATTTTGACACAGTGAAGCACAGTCACTTCATACACTGTTTGACATGTCTGTCAGATGCCCTCTTTGGCTCACTGGACCTATCTGAGTGACAGGGAGCAAAGGGAGGAGTATAGGGACTGAAACTCAGATGGAGAGGCTAAAAAAATGTCGGCAGCAATTTTAACAGTAATACCGCTTTTGTGATATAAAGACAATCTGATGAAGACTCTTTGGGATGCCTTGCTGACACCTGCCTCCTCAGTTTGTTTCAGCACACCACCGCTGCACTGAATCAAAACAAGACCAGTCAGACAAGCCTCAGTGAGTTGGAACATTAGTCACAGTTCATCACATTCACAATGAAAATGACTTCGCCAAGCAGATTTCAACAAAAATCAGTCTACGTTAGGTGGAGCTGCTCATATCTGCTATAATACTGAAAGTATTATATTGGCCCAGTCTGACAGGCAGCTTTCCACTCTGAGGGCCAGGCTGGCCCATACCACGGCATCATTCAATCATAAAATTGTCAATAGAAATAATAGAAAAACTCTATGACCACTGCCCAGTTTGGCCTGGAATGGATTCTTCCCGGGGCAAACTTTGCGGCTGATCCCTGGGAAATTTTCACCAGTGTGCTCCAGTACGTTGTAAGTGGGTGCTCAGACAGACATGCGTACAGGGTCGTCCAGCATGATAAAGCTATAAACCAATGATTTTATTACTCAGACTGTCCCTCCTGAAACAACATGCCCACTCCAGTGCAGTGCTGTTTTTGGTCAGAACACCCAGTAACACTTCAAATACTGTGCATGAATGCAACACCTTGGTCCCTCTAATAGAAACTGTAGTTGTGGACATGCCTGTACACAGTAAAGCACAAGAAAGACACCAGCATTGTTCTCCAGTTTTCAATATGTTCGTAAACTCTGAAAACTAACTAAAAAAATATTAAGTTTCCAACAGTGTAAGGCTTTCTTCACAGCACCAGGCTGTAACGTCCAGGCTGACCTTACAGTATCCCCTTGTGTAGCTCTGGCTGAGCAGCTAACAGTGTTATCCTGAGAGTCTTCCTCAGATGGCGGCTGACGCTCAGTTTAGCTAATCTGGCACCAGCAGCTGGTGCACTGGGGGAAAAACAAATCAATTAGAAATCTCTGCTAGCACACAAACTTTGTTTTTGGAGTCTCCGGTGTGTTAACCAGCTGGTGGATTCTATTGTCTTTGCATCTTAACCCAGCTCAGGTTAGCCGTCTTGTAAGTCATTTCCTCTCCGTGGATCCGCCATCTGCTGTGATAAAATATTCAGTCTGCGGAGGGGAGGTGCCCTGGGATGGAGTTAGCCAGAATGTCTAAATGGTAATATGTTCCACGCAGTCATCATCACATATACGCAGATGCTCCTCCAAAGAGGCACTTCCTGCTACTCCAGAAAGTTTAGGGCTTTTTTTTTTTTCTTTCAATTTGTGCTTTGTGATTGAGCACCAGCAGGACTCCAGAAACCCAGAACAACCCTCCAACGGAGTTGTTATTCGCCACTATCTTTTAAATCACTCCTTAAAGGACATTTACATGCATTTGCTGTTGTTTTTTGTCCACTTTCAAGTTTGTATTCTATATATTTTTTTAATTGTTGTATCCCACATTTCAATGCTCCTTTTTTAACATCCCTACACAGCACTATATGATCTCTGATGAATGATCAGTTGATTAATAAGTTAGCCAGCTGACAGAAAATTAATTGGTAATAATTTTGATGGGATTAGTAGTAATTATTTGAATATTTTTAGTCTAGCTTTATTTATCCCAGAAGGGCAATTAAGTTTTACAGTCCATCCAGACCATGAATAAACTCACAGACACACACATAGCGGCAGCCACGAGTATATCGGAGAATATAGATGAGTGAATAATTACATAAATAACTCAAGCCGTGGGCAGGGACGCACACCTAGTGTGAGCCATGTGCACACTGACTCACACGAGGACCAGGCAAAGATTAAAAATTCATATAGTAATAAATAAGCAAATAATAAAAAAGCATTTTATGCATTGCTCTTACATTACTACATTCGATAAATAAATAGGCTTTCCAGCCATGTGAAGAAAGACAGACATTGCTGTAAACCAGTTATTGTGGTTTTAAGAACAAAATAAGGCTACTGTCAACATTTAGCAGGCTGATAGCAGAGGAAATGAATGACGTAGAGTAGTGATTAGTTTTCCTATAGGGGGCGCCAGCCTGAGGGCATTAAAGTGACTTCACTGGACAGGATGTGATCAGATTGGCTAATAATTCCTTTTGCTTTATGGGCCACATGTTTCTCCAAGAGGGAGCACAGGCCTCTCTGCTGGACTCTGATTATCTCGGAGCAGACCTTAAAAACACTATTGAGACTGTTTCTGTCCCTCACAGACAGCCATTAAATCAAGAAATAAAAGAAAATGTTAAAGACTTTCTATAAATGAGGATAAAAAAATGCTTAAGATAGCGTTACAGACTTTCAGGGAGTTAAGCTTCCGCAGCAGGTGTATTCTTTGTTGTTCACGCTTGACAGTCGACTCTGTTCATATTGAAATGAGCTGAGTTACAGACTCTTTCCCAGTGTAAGTCTATGGGATTAACGACCGGTGTTTTTCCTGGTTCATCCGTTGCATGATGTAAATCATACCCTAATGCGCATGTGATTGGCTGATAAGCAGGGAGACATCTGATTGGCTACTGTTAATTTCCTGTTGAAAAAAAAATGGTATGATTTTTTTTTTTTTTTTTTACATTTATATCCAACAATAGCTATTTTTGTGTGCAGCGAAAAATATTTTGTGGTGAGAGTCATTTATATATAAATCACAATTTTTTTGTGAATCTTTCTGTGTGCATTTGTGAATATCAGGACTGATATGACCCCATACATTTCTCACTATTTTCTAAAATAAACAACAGATGAATCCATAATCAAAATAATTGTTAGTCACGGTCCGCTACAGCAAAGTAAAAAAAAATAAACCTCAACCAATTAAACAGTGAAACGCTGCTTTTATCTTAAAGCGAGGATAATATTGAGTATAAGAGTATAGTACATTTTAAAATGATCCAACCTATAAACCAGCCCAGTGTTGCCAACCATTATCCAATGAAAGCAGCTAGTAGCACCGCCCCACTATTATCATTAGGTAGTTAGACAGTCTGTCCCGTTAGGCTACTGTTAGAACACACAGCCGTCTAGCAGCTGGTGGAAGACGTAGGTAGACAGGTAGACATGTAGATAGGTAGACAGGTAGACATGTAGATAGGTAGACAGGTAGACATGTGGATAGGTAGACAGGTAGACATGTAGATAGGTAGACAAGTAGACATGTAGATAGGTAGACAGGTAGGCAGATAGATTGGTAGACATGTAGGCGGATAGACAGGTGGATAGGTAGACAGGGAAGAGGTAAGATGTATTCTACAGCGAGCTGGTCATTGTGAAATAAACAAGACAGGGCGGTGCAGGAGAGGGGTCTTGCATCACCCTGAAGGGATTTATTTCACAACAGTGACCTGCTAGCTGTACATTATCCCACTTATGACACGGCTACTCACTAAAGAAATCAATGATTTGAGACAAAAATGGTCGTCCAGGGACCCAGATCACAACTACATCCATAACAAGAGTCTGTTGTAGAGAACGATTCAACAAAGTCATGTGACAAAATAACAGTCACAGGGGACATTTCCCTACAACTGAGTACTTTTAGTTGTAATGCTTTAAGTAAATTATACTTATATACTTTTACTTTAACATGTAACAGGACTTTTACTTGTACCTGAGTGTTTTTACAGCGTGGTATTTGTACATTTACTTAAGTATATGATCTGAATCTAATCTGCCCCAACCACTGACGGCTGCGACAGTTTGGTGAAGGTACTATACGATACTCTGTAAACAACCAAAACACTGGCCGTGAATCTTAGCTATAAATTGTGTATTGCAGAATTGTCCGATATGAGTAATTCTCAGGAATACTGGGCTGCATAAAGCAAACCTATCAATACGCAGAACCCAACAGCATTATGTACATTGAGATTAAAATCAGACAGTCAGCTGTCATGTTGATATGGGTTATCATGGCATCACAATCTAGAGTGAACAACAGTATACTGTATAGTGAATTGTGAACGTCCAGACCCCATCACATGACAGACCACATTGGTTTGGCTTCATAGCACCACACTCAGGCCACCCAGCAGCTAGTTGTCACATTACTCTGAGGCACCTCAATTAATCTACAGCTAATTTTACATTTAAACTTCCAGTACTGTGCCACTTGGAACCATTTGGCTGTGACAGGAGAGGGCCATCTTTCCTAAACGCTCACCGTTAGCCAATCCAAAGCTCCCATGAACTGTTTGCAAGTGGCTCCGGAGTGCTGAATTGCATCTCCATCTGGACAAATTGGCAATTTCCAGATGGCAATATGTCAGACACCAAATGTTCACCAAATCATTTCTGAGATGTGCAACTAAATCCTATATAAAGCTCATAGTTTCACTGTCATAATATCTGCTCTGTAGGTTTCAACCTCACACTTATGATAATATTCATAAAAATCATAACTATGTCTAATACAGTAGCAACAATGTTTTCCTTTATTATATTTTGCCATCAACAGCATACTTAAAGATCTGATATTTATGAGGCCCTGATGAATCATCTCCATGGCAATATTTATTTGATTTATATAATTTTAGAGTACTATGACCATTTCTTTCATAATATCAAGCAGTTACGCTTGAGAGCTCAGACAGCGCTCCTCTTCTCGCTAACCAGGGACCTTTTAAGTGTTTTTGTTCCTGTACTGGAGGTTGGCTGTTACATGACCAGCCAATAACAGTCAGCTCACACGTGTAGCCCACTCTGTGTGCAGTAGGGGCAGTTGCTTTTGAGGGCGTGCGTTATGGATGGAGGTACATCAAGCGCTGTAGGCGATAACTGTGTTTTCCCCAGAGACGGTTTGCGAGGAACCAAAAATCAATGGCGGCAGCTTACGGGCCATTTGAAGGGCCTGACTCCCTGCTCTCATTCATCACCTAACAATCTGCCACCTTACTCATGAACAAATCCTCACAGGGACCTCTAAGCACAGCTATGGTGTCCTGAATCTGTGTGTGTGTTTGTGCGTGTGTGGTAGATATGGGCGTTTTATTGGTCGATCTCACTGCTCCATAATTCCCAGCTCCTTTTACTCTGTCAGTGTGTGTGGGAAAGCTAAATCACTCAAACAACATATTCTGTGAGTGATACCGGTGCTATTCTACCACCTAAGGTTAAGTGTTAGCATGGAGCACCATAACTGCTCATTCACAGGAAAACAAGCTCATTTAGTAACCTATTTTCATATTCATCTTGATTCTCCTGAAGGATTTCATTTTGGAGCCTCAAATTTGGGCTAAAAACAAAAAATATAAATCTCAGTGGGTGTTTTGAAGTTTAAGTCAAGCAGGTCCAACTGTTTTTATAGCATGTTTCTGTTGTTGATTTTTTTTTCATCATCTCTGATGAATTCTGTCCATATCCAGCTATTGGAAGTAGCGCACTAGTGTCTGTTGCTACCCAGACTCAATTTTTTGAAGAGATTGTTTATTGCTAATGTTTTTTTCAGTCAGATTTATAAGTGTTGAAGTTAAGCCAAGCAGAATATATAAGATAAAACCTTCTTGCGGCTCACTGGAATAATTAAATCATTCTGTGGCTGAGAGGCGTGTTCAGGCTGCATTGAGCTGTGCTGCTTTTACAACAACTGGCTCTAGAGAGAGCCATCACATTTTCATGTCAACCACCGTAGTTCTCCTACATGCTTGGCAGGAGATGCTGTAATCTGTAACCCTACTGCTAGATATCACCAGAACCTACACGCTGTTCTTTTAAACCCCAAAGACTCAGAGGAACTTTGGTGATCCCGACCAACTTTACTGTCTTTCAGAGGCTGAGGCAGGTTCAGTTTTACAGCTAATTAGTACAAACCGTGGCATGCTAGCGTGTCAGTAAGGAGGCTAAATAACACTTTAATGCCTGAAATATGCAATTTTCAAAGGAGCGCCTTAACCTCTGACCTCAAGATATGTGATTGTAAATGGGTCTATTGGTACCCACCAGTCTCCCCTTTACATACATGCCCACTTTATGATAATCACATGCAGTTTTTTCATGCAGTATAAATGTGTTATAGTCTGTGTGTTTGAATATTTCTGCAGACTGTGGTCCCTAAACAGTCTATAATTACATAAATTTGGTCTCACTGTAAAGCTGAGACTCTTGTGGATCCAATGAGACCAAATGTATTCATATGTGATGATGTTAGTCCCCATAGTAGCCACTTCATTGTAGTGAAACCATTTTTTGAAACCTCACTGTGTAAAATGACCTGTGGTGACCTCTAGGATTAAACACAGTCTCATGAAACTTTACAACCATAAACTACAGACCTGGAGCATTCAGAGGATGGATGGCTTTCCTAGCTAGAATGAAAATAAAGGGGTTTCTGAGCAGTTTACACAGCAGAAGTGCTCAGCGTCCAAACGCTTTTGCCTCCAAATCACAGCATGGCTTTTTCTATGGTGTTCCTCAAGGTCTTGCAGTCTTAATGTGGTATTTTGGAGGAATTATTATTATTAATTCTGAAGTGGTAAAAAATTGTTAAATTTATATTTTAAATCTGTTTGACGAATGGTATCAACCTAAACATTGGTACAACCTAAACATTGGTACAACAAGCCTGGGAATGATCATTATACAGTATACACCCATCATAATGTTCTAAACCATGTTGAAACCATGTATTGTACTTAATTTAATATTTCATTAATTCATAAATTAATGAAGATTTCAGATGATGTACACCACTTCTGTGACATCTACTGTTGACCCTCTATCTCCGCCTATACACCTCCTGTGGAAAAACTGTCTGTCAGAGGTCAAACATCAAGGTCACCGTGACCTCAAAAACACATTTTTGTCCATAACTCAAGAATTCATGTAATGAAGTAGTTTAAAAATTAAAAGGAAAAAAGTAATGACATTTTGGATAGACATGGATATAAACCGCAACTTGAGTGGTTGGAAGAGGCATACACCCGTAAGGTGCTAATTGCAGTTATTCTGATGAATAAATGGATGGAAGTTGTGCTTTACCTTGTATTTTCACTTTCTGTGATAATAATACACTCTATTGGAGCACGTAGACAGACACTTTTCAGCTAAGTTCAGTGATGAGACAATCCTCCAAAACGCGTATTATTTCCAAGGTTGAAAACACAACAAGGGATGATGGTAATACTTTAGAAAGCTTTAAAACATGTCACAGGGGATATGGTAGCTGAGGATGGAGGCTGGGGAGGAAGCACAGTGGTAATAGGCAGGAAGGCTTAAGGATCTCTTATCCTGGGCCTTAGCAGTCACACAGAGTACAAGCAGGGGGTCAACGGATCTACTTCAGCTGCTGATATGCCGCTGAGCTCAAGCTGGGATAGGCTGTGTATGTGTGTGTGTGTGTGTGTCTGTGTGTGTGTGTGTGTGTGTGTGTGTGTGTGTGTGTGTGTGTGTGTGTGTGTGTTTGTGTGTGTGTGTGTGTGAGACGTTACTGACTTTGCTGCTCTGTGCCTATGTACAGTATATATGAGACTGCAAACAGGCCAGCTGCCGAATGATGGTGCATCACTAGCTGATAGTTTAGGAAGCACTTGCAGCATAGTTTTCTATGAGCAGAGAATTTTAAACATCAGTATCACAGTCATTTAATTGTGGGAAGCCAAAATCGTGACTGCGACAAATATTCAATTAATTGCACAGCCCTAACCATTTGTCTGTACGGTAAATATGAAGCTACAGCCAGCAGAATAGCGTAGTTAAAAAAATAAATAACTAAAAATAATAAAAATGAAATTAAACAAGCAATTAAATCAATTTGTATGAATATTTTTTGAAATTAAAAAAATTAAAACAAATACTGAAGCCAGAAAAAAAAGAAATTATTAGAAAAACAATGTGGAAATTATATATTATTAACAATTACCCTATTCTTATATCAAATCACATCACCCTGTGTCAAATATAACAACATAATAATTATAATAATTTGATTATTGACTAAAGAATGATGGGTAAATTAAAATATAAAAATATAATATATATATAAATATGTAAATATATTCAAAGTGATGATTGAAATAATAAAGAATAAATAAAATGTATATAAATAATAAACACACATTCAGTGCACTTTGATGAATCTGAATGCCTGATGCTGATTTTTTGACATATATTTGACATAAAATGAGGGGTATATGACCAGTTAACACAGGGACACAGGATTAAACTGGGAAAATGTGTTTTCCAGTTACCAAGACTAAGAAACTATGAATGACCTCTTACCCCACATAGTCCACACATAACTGTACAAGAGCAGAACCGAGTATTGACCATTGTTGCTCTTGTATGGAAAAGCTGTGTGTTTGCCTGTTGATTTGCTCTTCGACCTGACACCTGAACATGAGCCACAGTCCAGACAAGAGTACATACAAAAATGGGCTTCCACAACAGTGGAAAGTGCTCAGCTAAGAGGAAGAAATACTATGATCGGCACATTAAAGGCTCTGTGCTCCAGCCTGGAGATCAGGTGCTTGTCAGAAATCTGTTGGAGAGGGGTGGCCCATGCAGACTTCGTGCTTACAGGGAAAAGAGAATTCATTGTGTTGTTGAAAAGACTGGAGATGGACCTGTGTATATAGTTCAGCCAGAAACAGGAGATCGAACCCTCGGTGTCCTGCACCGTAACCTTCTGCTACCTGTTAACGATTTGCCCTTGGAACAAGATGAGCAGAGTCAGCATGCACCCAAGAAAAGACAAAAACACAGAGACAGTCAGATAAACAACAGTGACACAGTGTAGCAGGAGCATGAACAGATGATGAAGAGCAGAAATACACATATTGGCTCAGGACCATTCCTGTGTTTGAAATGAGTCAGACTCCCAGTGCCTCAGTCTAAACCACACAGTTAACTCAGTTCTGTAGCTCAAGAGTTTCAGCGAATGAGACAATCAACACAGACAGCTCAAATGAAGCTGCCACCTGAACCGGACCCAGTAGCAGTGCCAGATTCCATGCAGATGATGGCACCGGCTGCTACACCACCAGCTGAGGAACTGCAGGAGGAACCAGTGAGGGATGACACCATGGAGGATGCAGGTTCAGAAGAGCAGGAAAACAATAGTGAGCCTTTCACTGGGCCATCAGAGGATGAAGTGCCACCTGTGACGAGGTCAACCTGTGAAACCTTGAGAAACACTCATGTGTCCACCTAGGACAACCCTCATATCAGACATGGACGCCAGGAGCAAATCTAATGTTTGCCTGTGTCCCTGACCCCATACCATTGTACCCAGATGTTTCTGGACCCTGTTACTAGCCAACACCAGGATGGACATGCTAGACCTGTGGCAATGCACAAGACATCCAGTTATAAAAGTACAATATACTGTACATTGGCAATCAGACTTAGACTCTTGACAGCTATGTGAATGCATTATATTTTAGGGTGAGGACTTGGTTTAGGTTTAGAGTAAGGTTAGGATTAGGTTGAGGTTAAGGTAAGGGTAAGGATTAGGCAAGTAGCAGTTACATTTAGGGTTAGGGTAAGTCTCCAGAAATGAATGTAAGTAACGTCCTCAAAAGGCAAGGAAACACAGCTGTGTGTGTGTGTGTGTGTGTGTGACTGGGTTACTTTACGGTATCACATAAAATGTTGGCTGATCACAGACTGGTTAGAGCCCATAAAGACTGCAGCAGCTTAGAAATACTGTGGGGGAGTGGGGAGGTGTTGAGGAGGGTGAATGGGGTTTGGAGGAAGAAGAGGGAGATGGGAAACTAAGATGAAGATATATTGACAGGAAAAAGAGGACACCTGGAAAGAAACTAAACCAACTCTCTGTTAGGATCACTTGCACAATCAGTAGGACCAAGTCGCCCACACACACACACACACACACACACACACACACCAGGGTTGTTCAGGAGGTGCCCACACCTGCTGTGGCTTCAGCAAAATATATGACAATACCAAGCCCACACATTTCTGCACACAGTGTGAATATCACTGAAGACACAAAATAAACAATGAACAATAAACATGGCTGGGTCCAAGTTGATGCCCACACACAGGATTTGTTCACTCTTATTTCAGAACGAAAGCAGCCATTTGGAAAAAAAAATAAAATAAAATAATAATATTAATAACAACTGTTAGCCACACTACAGTCCAAAATGAGTTGGCATCATCTTTATACTTCTTTTCTGTGTCTTCTCTGCTTAGTAATAGCACAGTAACAGTGAGTCTGCATTTGCACATAGACTTGCATGAGTATGTGTCCCAGTTACACACTAATCCCTAAGAAGGTTTACACATATCATGTTTTATTGCCAATGTGTGAACAGGTTGCAATCTAACCTAAAGACAAAAAAAAAAAAAAAAAACGACACCTTTCACGACTTTCTTTGTTTCCTCTATCAACCTGTAGACTGCTTTTAATGTGAAAAACACAAGCCCGTTTCCCAACGGATGTTACGTCATGCACGTTTACGAGCGCCTTTGCCGTAGCTAGCGTTTGCTAACGCCAACAAAGGACCAGCCTCCCCCACAAATCAAACACAAACTCCACGAAGCAAAAAAAAAAAAAGTTATTAGTGAAGCCCGTCTTGTAAAACAGGAATGTGACCGACGTCGGGGGGAAACTAGTGTTGTGGTTGAATAGCAGAGTCAGTGTGTGCATGTGGGAAGTGAGTAGTGAAGCAAGAGAGAGAGAAAGAGTGATGGGGAGTGTGTGAGAAAAAGAGCGAGCAGTGGAGCAGAAGAGAGTTAGTTTAGCTCGGAGAATATCAGTGAATGTTCGGTGGAAGTTGTAGTTTGTGCAGAAATAAATGCCGTAGCTCCTCCAGACCAACAGAGGTTTCTGTGTATTGTTTCCTGCTGCTGAGTGGAGTGACGGGGGTTAACTCCAGAGACAGTAATGTTATCGACTCGACCCAGGAGACCAAAACTGCAGTGTCTCCCCTGGCTCGTCTGACCACGGTCAGGAGGCTGACACAGGGAAAGTTAACACTTTGATTCATGGAGGTACCTTTGTTTGGTGAGCTAACAGCAATCATGAAAAAAAATGATTTATATAGTGATGCTGCAGTTTTAGCTGGCTAATGCTGCAGGTTGCATTGCATGTACAGCTAAAAAAAATACAAAAATATATTGTAAACAAGGAAAGTGATAAGACGACTCTAGAAAGAACAGAAATTTATAGAAATTATTTACACAACCACTGTCCATCTTTGTGAAGATGAACTGCATTAGAAAGTTGCACTTTTGATCATCACCATCATCATTGGTGATTTAAGATCAATATGAGCCCAAACTACATACAGTACAATCAGAAAGTGTGTGTATTGTAGAAGCAAGACAAAAATGCACACAACGTCCTTCTAAGGACATATAAAGGCCTTCGTACCTATTAACTAATGCTTCTTACCAGGCCAAACATTGTTAGTGTTTAAACTGAACCGTGTTGCCATGCAAACAGCGTGGGTCCAAATTAACTTGCAAACGGTTGTCGACCAGCAAGTAAATCCAAATGCATTTATAAATGTCATGCTGCATGTGGAATGGTCTGTGGGAGCTGAGAGTGCAGAACCTCCAGAGTAACAGTCGGCTCTGTGTGATGGCTCATAATGCATTCTGACAGCTCATAGCAATGCAGTTATTTATTATGTGTTATGTACCAAAGTATCTGTAACACATTAACATGTTATACTGCAGCCTGTAGAAAATGTCTTGTGTGTGTGTGTATGTGTGTGTGTGTGGTGACAATTGTGTCATTAGAATGCAAACAGTACATGGCAGTCTGAACTTGATATTACTCCACATGTTCCAGTTGATCTGATTAGGTATGTGAGCATGATGCTGCATAAATTAGCATATTAACAACAAAAACTGATTTTCTTCAAATGACTAAAAGCCCAATGCAGTGTTAAATATCGAGATTAGACTTAATGCCTCATGCATTGTTTACTTTGAGACACTGACTTCATAATATTACCATCCGGTTTTATGTGAAGGTGCAGAAGCACGCAGTAATTGGTGAAATAATTGGCTCAAATCATATTCCAAATAGCACAGAGTAAGTGGTTTTATAAAATAATAGTGGTGATATAGTCAAATATTGTTAATTTGTTTTAATGATCTTCCCATATCATTCACGTTTGATGTTAAAGGGCTTTTAGACATCTTCAACGATGTAACGTCGACCCTAGTGAATTTGCACTTGTGGACCATCAACAGCATTGGCTTCACTGGTTTGGTATCAAATATGTATGTAGCATCAAATGTAAAAACTCTGGTTCTGTGTAGAGGTTGGGATGATGGTGACGTGTTTAGTGTGCACGACGTCCTCAGCTTTTTAATGTTCAGTGTTGATGTAATGTGAACAGTGACATAACCAACATCGACCGCTAAACTGCATCTCACCCCAAAATGTAGAATACAGTCTGATTGTAGTGTTGGTCTGTGGATGCTGCTAAAGGTGCAGTTGTCCTGCATGTGTGCATATATGAGATTGTTAATGTGTGTGTACATCTGGGAATTAAATTATTATGGTTAAATGCATTATTTCATTATTAAAGCATGTAGGCACTGTAACATAATGACAGACACGAAACTGAAGTGGCAGACAGTAACGAAACGCTCGATAATAAAACATTCAAGAACATAACACATGATCTACACACTTTCATGCTTGCTTTACCAACAACCTGAGGAACTGTGAAGATGAGGCCAATTAAGAGGAGGTGACAGGAAAAGTATGACACACTACAGTGTTTGTAGTTGCTCTAAATCAGGCTAATAGTTTAATAGTATAAAGTATTGTTCTGGTAAACACTCAGTTCAGAACCTCCTGCCCCGTTGCTGGTCCATTACTGGTCCATTATTGGTTTCTGAATCTTCAGTAAAGTGATAGTTATGATGAGCAATAGTCAGTATAAGATGTTTTAGGAAAAATGATGGATGAATAATTTGCAGTTGCAGTGGAATACTGCATGGCAGTGAGAGTTGAAGCTGAAGCGCTTAAAAGATTGTAGGTGAAGTCTTAAAACCCAGGTGTTTGTGTCTAAGTGACTAATGGCGACGATCATTCCTGAAACTGGTCCAGCATTGAAGGAGAAGTGTCAGTCAGCCTGTACTGTAAGAAATGACAATGGGAGAGTAAATAACTGATTTACATTCCACCTGGGTTACCAAAGGGTTGAGTATCAGCAGCCTGTACTGACATACAGAGTATGTATGTAGTGAGAGAGAGCTGCCCAGTGAAATTAGCCTTATACGGCCCGTGACACCTAATAAAGGACATTCTGTGTAATCTGGGATTTCAGTCTAAGTCTCCTTATGAGTCAGATGATGGAATAATATTGTGACTGGAAGACTTTCATTAGGTTTGGCCTTTCACATGTTGTCTAGATTGTTATGACCCATGTCTGTCATACAGACAGGCAGCTCACTGCAGTGTCACTTTAGCTTCAGAAAAACAATACGGTCAGATAATTGATTTCCATCTTGTTTATGGGGCCATTAATTATTCTTTCTTTTTGCTTTGACTTCACCACAGTCAGACTATCTCTCTCTCCACACACACACACACACACACACACACACACACACACACAGTAAATCTCAGTTAAATCTCAGTTAGAATTAAATGCTACTCTCTTTTGCCCAAGGGACTTTCATTATCTCTTATTTATAAGCAGCGAAAGAAAAGGAAAGAACAACAACAGTAATAATAGAAGAACAATCCAGGAGCAGAGCAGCGAGGAGGATTTGAACAAAGCAAGGTCAGAGGGATTTAGGGCCATGAAAATGAAATGTTTTTATTTCCACAATCCGGATCAGTGCTGTTTGTCTCGGCTTGTAAAACCCCATCACACACGCACACACGCACATGTATATTCACCGACATGCATTCAGGCACACAATGGTAGAGCACGGCCAGCATACAGATTAGGGCTTTGTGATGGACGTCGCTGCTGTTTTTGCAGTGGAGCTTTTGTGGCAATATTCCATATTGAAGACTCACTATTGAAATACAATATTTAAGTGTTTCAGTGCCAATACATGATACCTGTTGCGTGCAGGGAAATCCACCATAATGCCACTTTTATTATGCAGTATTTATGGCAGACCAAAATCATCAATCAGAATACACTTAAAAGTTTAATCTTAGTTGGTTTTGGGTTTCTGTGCAACGTCTAGTGTTTAAGCAGAGTAATTGTACATTTTGTTCCACAGCTACTTTCTTTAAATAAACATGTACAGCATTTCTACAGGATTTTTTTTTTTTCTTGTCTGCAGGTGCTACTGATGTTTAACAGTTTCCTGAAGTGTTTAAAGGTGCTGCAGGATTAGACTGTATGGTTTGACTGCTAGAGAATCAGCAGTTATGTCTTACACTGTTACTCTGTTGTGTGTGACTGAACTAGACTTGTCTAGCGCACATACATGATCTACTGCAAACATGATATAATGACCTAGCAAAAGAAGATTGACATTTCTTCTTATTCAAGCCGTCTGTAGTCACAAAAATCCGCAATCACAGGACTTACTGAATCTGGGTTGACACTGAGGACTGATGGTGCACAGCGTCCAGGGCTGCAGTCAAAAAAATGACGTCCTATGTCTTTTCCTAACCACTTCTCCTTGACCTGGAGGTAAATGTCGGGAGTATTCATGAGGACTTCGGAAAAGACAGAGCTGCTCAGAGAGTCCCTCTGTACTTAATTATGACAGGGGATGTTAGTGACGTCACTTTCATTGCTGCTGCCCGAAGGAATTGTGGGGTGGCATTATCTCCCTTTGCTAAAGGATGGTCCAGTGTACCCTAAGCACTGAAGCACCTTTCCTTAGCATTTAGAGGATTCTACCAGCTCTTTTCAGGGCTACCACTTGGAGACTTCTGGCTCATTTCTCTCAGTTAGCAACCTTCAAACAAAACAAGACTATCTGGTGTAAGATAAGATAAGATAAGATGAACCTTTATTAATCCCCGGAGGGAAATTCGGGTAGCTGCGTAACTCGTGGTGTCACCTGTAGCAAGGCTTGGTAGATGGTGAAGTTGCCTAGCTGCAGTATCGACTGCACACTGCTGGCAGACTTAAACATTACCTGCTCAGACATAACATTACCTAGGAGGACAGTCTGTCTTTCTCAAGTCATCCTGTTTTTACCTCAGCTCATTTCTGGCTCCCTCTGGGCAGGAAAACCGCATATTTCATCATTTATCATTATCAGGCTAATTCATATATTATTAGATCTTCTGACTGGCCTTCATAATGACCACCAAACTATTAAGAACAAATATCAGCCGATAATGATCGGCGGCCGATTGATGGGAGCACCCTTAGTGCATGAATGGATAGAAAAGAGTGCCAGTGTTCAGTAATGACCACATCTATAGTTCTGTCAAAAAATGTATTGATCGTGTGTATTGACCTGTATTCCTGTACATGTTGGTGGATCTGCACCATGAAACGTCATGTTAATAAGCAGCAGTTGTTGGGTTGTTGTCGTCCAAGAGAAAGACAGAAAGAGAGACAGATAGAGAGAGAAACAGAGAGAGGGAGAGACAGAGAGAGAGCAGTGATGGTAAAGTGAGCAGTAGAGTGAATGAAGAGAGGGAGCGGCGTGAATCACAGGAATAAAACATTATTTTATGGTTGTTTTGTGTCTGTCATGTTCCAAAGCACAAACAAACACACAACTAACTGCACAGCTGTTATTGGCTGCTGGGGGTTACGCCTCCACGTGGGGCCGAAGGCTGTTGGCTGAAGCCCAGCAGCGCCGCGAGTAAAGCACAACAAGAGATGGTTTCTGCAGAAACACCACACAGTGATGGTAATGATGATTGAGAGGGATTATCTCAGTGCCAGTCTATACATTGTTTTTCATGAAATTGTTGCATATTGTACCTTTAATTGAGCATCCCTATTTGTAACAATAAATGTACAATCAGAGTAATACTTTTGATGCTGAAGAAAATATCTAAATCTGATGAGATTATGAGGAATGAGCAGATGTGATAATGACAGGGCAGCTCTCAGTGTTTATTCTCAGATTGACTAAATCGTGATTCTGAGAATAAATTGGGTTGAAATAGTTAAACTTGGCTATTTTAACACTTACAGTATTATTAACAAATTAATCCAGTCAATTAAAAAATGAAATCAAAAGGTGCAAAAACCCTTAATAATGGTTTTCAGCATCATCAACAGAAAGAAACAGTGTCAAAAGATAAATGTCAAAAGACAAAAAAAAAAAAAAAAAAAAACAGGCCATGAAATTAGACTTGAACAGGTTTAACAGTGGATTCATGCTCTTCTCAATGTGGTTGTGATTTGAAGGAGAGGAGCTTAAGATCTGCCTCTGTGTGAATCACATCACTTAGCAAAGCTCTGACACTCTGCTGCCTTTATCTCAAGTTTGCTTCTTCACCTTAGAAAGGAACTGTGCACAAACAGTTTGGAGTGGAGAGCCTAAAGCCAGAAACAGGCTGGCCTCTGACAGTCAGAGCAACACATCTACTCCGACGATGATTGTTTAACTTAAAGCGCCTCCATCTCTGCCCACGCAGCCGTTTATCACAAACTTTTCCAACAAAACTCATCCCACACTCATTTGCAGCGTGTTGTGTCGAGGTGAGAGGCAGCGAGAGGGAAGCGCACGGCAGCGTGGGTGCAGCTCCTCAGCAGCCATGAATTCATCTAGTGTGGAAGCCAGCATGCGTTCATAATAGCCTGACTGCTGGGGACCAGAGATATCTCTCCAGCAGTTTGTCTTTTATTTACACAAGTTTCACATTCAGCTTTACTGCCACAGAACCAGAGCAACAGTTAACTGTTACAGCTCCATTCTCCCTCAGTATTGATTTAAATTCCGATTCGGGCAGAGTGGCATTTCACGTAGTATTCGTTGGTTGACTCTGTGTAATTATTGTATGTGGATTTGATTTCATGACTGATTATTAAAAAGAGTTCACTTCCCTGAAAATGCAAGGGCATAATTTCTATTTGCAGTTTTTAGTTTTAGTTTGATTCATTCACAAAAAAAAAGATTAGTGTCCAACCTCATAAGTCCATATGGGAGAAGCTTTGATTTCAGCAAAATGCTCATCTGACTCACCTTCACTTATTATCGTGCCCTCACAGCATTTCAGCTTTAATGCTGGCCCACACTGAAAGATCTTTCAAATCTTAACAGATGTGTACAATGTGAGAGAGCCCACACATGACTCATTATGTTAGATTTAACAGTACCTATAGTGTGTGGAGAGCAATGATTTAGCCAAAACAGCGCACCACACACTAACATTCATTGTGTACAACAAGAGTCCAGAATAAAAAGAGCGAGAGAGCTCGCAAAAAAATCTCTCAAATGTGATTATGATATTCATCATATTGATAATGCTAATATCTAATATTTAGGATTTGATATCGGTGCCTCCAGGATGGACTTGAGGATGGACTGAGCACATTGTGGGAATGTAAAAAAACATTATTAACATACCTCACACTACAGGAACATCTGGAAAGATCATCAAAACCATCAAAACATCATGGCAAAGCTGACCGTTGTCAGGAGGCGGGAATCGGACCCAAAATCAGCTCGATTTACGTGTAATGTTTACCCATCATGCAGCAGCATGATAAGCAGCATCAGTACTGTGAATTGCACTGTAATTAAATCAATTAAACAGCATTACTGACACAAATATGGGTTTGCAGCTGATCTGCATCAGTCCCAGGGGTCTCATTATAAAACTCTAGGATCCACACTGTTGTGGATGTTTGCGTATGTATAAATGAGGAAATGAACTCCAAAAAATATCCTGATTTATCAAACTTCCATACGCATGCCAGTGCGCAGTTTCCTTTTATAAATCCCAGATCGACTTGGAAATGCGCACACGTGGATCAGCCTCATATCCCACCTCGACACGCCAGCATCCAGCCTATGAAGAGGAAGACCAAGAGGAGGAAGTCCTCTGACACAGACATGGAGGAGCCTGTAGGTGAAGTGGTGCCTGAACACTCGCCTCCTCCTAATTCTTCCATTCATGTTGTCCTCACAGTGTCAGTGCATCCATCGTGCAGCATGTTGTAGTGTCACTGCAGTGTTCAAATGTTCACAGCTATCAGACTGATGGCTTCCAAAGTGATCGCGACAATCAGCGGTAGCCTGTCCCCCACCCTGGATATCATTTGAAGGAAGTTTGATGGGTTAGTAAGTTTAGTTTGGGTGAACTTGTCCTGCGTTATGATTAGGACTGATGAGGATAACAAGGATATAAAGTAACGTTATTATTTCCTGACTTCACTAATTCACACAATCTAAAGAGATTCGTCCAGTAGTAATAGTCTTAGTTTTGTTTTTTTTTAAATATGTACATATCATCCATCACTATCAATATAAATCCTGCTCACTGTACATACAGTATATATACATGTACATACTATACATAATCATTTAGTCCATGTATATCAGTTCAGTATTTATTTCATTGCGCTATTTGTATTGTCTACAACTTCCACAACTCTTGATGTGTATATTTTAATTTCATTATTGTTTTATTTTTAGTCATTGGTGCTCTTTTTATCTATAGTCATATGATATTTATATACAGTATACATATATTTTATCACCACTGGTGTACATAGCAGTTCTGTCTATTCCTTGCCATTATTTGACCAGCTTTGTCGTCCTTGTCCTTGTGTAAGTACATTTATAAAGAAGCATAAAACCAGAGTCTTATCCCTTGTATGTACAGTATGTATTTGGCAAATAAATCTGATTGTGATTCTGATGTGCCGATGAGGCTGAGTGTGTGTGGTGCACCGCCGTGTCTCCACAAGAAACACAGTCGTTGCATCCGATAGCTGTTTTCACTTTTTCTGTGTACTCCATCTGTATACATACTCCATTACATACATAAATTAAGTTGTGTTTACTGCAGCAATGTTACACAAAACTACTTTATGAAAAGAAAAAGTCATACTTACACAGACATACAGTGTGCACACTATTAGAGATATAATTAAAATTATTGGTGCCCTGTTCTGCCGTTCTTCATTGTCATCTTGGGTTTCTACAACTGATGATGATTTGATGATGGTGACAACAGCTGCTGTGCGCTCCACAGCTGACCACAAGTGTCAATAATCCGATCCTGTCTTCTGAGCTCCGGGGTGGAGGGAATGTGATGGCGAGACATTGAGCGGCATTTGGGGTTGGAGATTTGAGTTGGCTGTTATACATGCGTATATATTCTACTATTGAAAGGTGCTTGTGGAATCGTTATTTCTCAGCAGCGCAAAAAACACAACTGGTTTGAATGCTTATGATAAAGAGCAGTAAAACCAGCAGTGTTCACTATATGTTCATTATATGTTCACTTTACGTTAATTATATGTTCATTATATGATGTGAAGTTAAATGTGTGAGAGCCATCATTATACGTACAAAAGCAAGGGTTATAAATGAGGCCCCAGGTGTACAGATGAACAAATCCAGAAATATGGCCTGATGTGCAGCTATTTAGATATTAACATGTCAGATTTACAGATGGAGGCAACATGTTGCTGCTGTCAGGAGAAACTATTCATCTCACCAGCTTTTCAGGAACTTCAGCAAAAAAAATCCTTGTTATTATAGCATGACCACTGTGGATGCATGCGGTTAACCAGTGGAGATTATGCCTCAGACTGTTTCAGTTATAGAAGTGTCCTTACCCCACAGAGAGTTAAGTGGTACATTATTCAGTACTGTATGCTTTGTTTAACACCACATACATGACATTTGACCTTTAACCCATCCTAAGCATTAGGACAGTAGGCTGCTGCAGAGCACCCACACCACACGTAGTACAACCTTTACCAACACGACATCACAGTGTGTTAACAATCACTACAGTTATAAAGGAAAGTAATCGCAGACTCCTGGCCACAACGTGAACAATTATTTAATAATTTACCGATATTTTGGCATGATAATGTTCTTCAGGTTATAGCAGCACAGAATAATACCTATCCACACGCTGGCATCTTTCCACCCACGCAGGTCAGTGCAGCAAAGCTTTAACTCCATGCAGGATGTATTCTGGAGCTATACGGAGCTACAACAGTGACAGTAAGTTTTCCCATTGAAAATATAATTTGGCACTGAAACACTGAAAAAAAATGTTCAGTGTTTTTTTTTATGGAGCCCCTTGAGGGTTATAGTGAGAGAGGACTACTTTTGTGTTCCCTCGCAATGTGTTTTGCATTCCGTCGCAATAGTTTTGTGCTCCTCAGGCAGCTCAGTAGTTCAGTTCGACACTATGAAAGCCAACACAGTGGAGTGCACACAGCCGTGGGAGTGGTTCATTTAATAGAGGGAAACTACTTTGAAATTGGCCTTAAATATAAAGACATTAAGACATCAGTGGCATGGTTTTCACATAAGTGAGATACATTTGAAGCCCTGTAGTTAATTCTGAAGATGGACCTCACCTTCACCTTCCTCTTCACTTAGAGGCTGGGTAGTGACCGGGGGTCTCAGCCCATCTGTAGCTGTCTTAATCTGCAAAATACATGCAAAAGACTGCATAACACCGCCAGATTAATGTTTCAGTTGAAATTTCAATGAAGATATCACGCACAAGGTGCTAGTACTGTGTCGGCGTCTCTCCGTAAGCCGCTTCTATTTTGGTTCATGTAGCTAGCTGTAGTTCATGCAGCAACGCGACATTATCAGAGCTCTGAATGTGCCAATCACAATTAATGTAGCTTAATGACGACAGCTCAGCAAACGGAAAGCTTCGCCTCATGTTGGTGGTTCGGAGTGTCGCAACATCACCACAGATCTGCACCCAAAGACAGATGGAAGATGATTTTCTTTTTTTTTCAGTTTTTAGGCCTATGGTAATGATAGAAACAAAAATAAAGAAAGAGACGTGGTAAGTGGACGTTTCCATACAAAAAGCAGAATATGGGGTTATATGTGATTCCGCAATTCATGATCTTGTGACATTGCAAGAACCATTGCTGATCTGAAACAAGCGTTAACATTAGCTAATGTCAGCTACCATAGTTAATGTCCTATTGGAAAAACAACGGCAGAGAGAAATAGAGGTATTGGGAGCTCCAGGTGAACTAGTGAAAGCCGTTGCTGTAGTTATTTGGTAAAGCCAGAGCTTTAGTGCAGTCAAGCCAGCCGCCATTCAGATTTTAAGGTGCATCTTTATGTTCATGCATTTTATCCACATTTTTTTATAAACCAAAAAATTACATTATACACATCATATATTAAATAAGGCTTTTTGCATATGGCACATCATCATCACCAAAAAAGTCTCAACATGATGAAACCGTTTACAGAGAAGAGCAATGAATTTCTGCTCAAAATGTTCCTGTGACCATATAAAGTAGTTTACTGTACATTGCTGTAATGGGAAAGTCCCATTAAAGGGTATTTGGGTAATTTCATCATATTTGAACTATCATAAAAATGCTATCACTCTATGTAGTGGATTAAAACAACGGCAGGAATGCTGGCTGTGCAGTGATGCCAGGCTTCAGAGCGGGCTGCCGGTCTAGAAAAATGTTCTTCTCTCCTTAGTATGTAGATCATATGTAAATCATAGTCTCCTTGGAGGGCCGATAAATGAAATGATTCAACAAAGCAACACGAGTAATTCATCACATCAACCTTGTCCGTCAGTCCATCCGTAATCCAGGAAACCGCAGAGTCTCCAGACTGTTACAGCTTCCACTGAGGGGTCTGAGCAACATGGAGCCCAGAACAATGTTTCTTACTGAGAGTAACAGAACAGTTATTATTGGCTTTGCCTTCGACGTTAACTCTGCAATAAAAGGAAGAGCCTGGTTTCAGTCTTGCATACTACTGTCAGGATATAGTGACAGTTTGACAAAATGTTACTATCAAAATGCCAGACCTTTGAGCTGAAGAAAAGACAGTATAAAACATGCAGTTTTTGTTATTCATGCTTGGATCAGTGTTTGTCCTCTCCGTCATGTGGAGGGATGTGAGTGGATTACTTGTTTTTTCTTGTGTGTCTGTGACGACGGGTGGGCGGTGAATGCAGTTGTTGCATGTGGAAGGAGTATTTTGTTTTTCAATCTCTTCACGCTCAGCCGGACATTCAGATGGGATTAACGGTTGGCGGCGTGCAGCGTGACGGGGTCAGTGGGACACGGGACGAGGTGTGAAATCACTTCTCTGTGGCCCAGTGACACAGAGCTGAGAGGGCTAGCTTCTGGTAAACATGCCATAATTATCAGAGTAATTATAGTTATTTATAGTTTTCCTATTTCCTCAAAATGACTGGTTTATTGTAGTTTTGATGGAAGATAGCAGCGGAAAACCAGGAAGGCTGGAAAGCTTTAATGTGAAAGTATGACCAGGTTGTTGCATGCGTTCAATACACATTTTTACACAGTAGTTGCCACAATCCTCCAGCATAAATATCCGTCTCATGTCCCTACAACAGCTGGTGGCAGAACCTGCAGCCTGTTCCAGGAAGTTGAAATGGTTATTGATCTGCAAGCAGCAGATATTGCCCACGTTTATTGTCTTATATTATATATAACGGCATATATCTAACGTCATTATTAGTGCAACAGACGGCAGTTCCAAGTTCTGACCTCTCGTCCAGTGTCTCCGTGATGTCACATCGAGCTTTTAGCTGCAATAATTGTTTTTGGCCATTTATGTGTAACAAGCTGCAAACACAGTACTGACATATTATCACAAAGTTGGCATGTCTGTAAAGAACATTACCGACCCACTGGAGCGGTGTTTGTGTCCACATGACAAATACAAGTCCAACATTCACTCTTCTTGTAGCTCTGGTTTGAGTGTCTTTAGCTGCTAAAAGCTCCAGTATGTTCATCAGTCATTTGATTTGTTTATGAACAAGGTAAATAAATCAATTAATAGATATCCCCATAAAACATCCTCAGTTGATTGCCTGCATTAAGACAATTATTATTTATTTCTTTTTTTGATTACACATTTTCTAAAATGTCATGTTTAAATATTCAAATGAGGTGTTATCTCATGATAATTTATGTGAATTTAGGAGAAATCTACAGATGCAAACAGAGAGAGTAGCACAATAAATGTTTTCTTTACACAAGTCTGAAAGAAGACACGATATGGAAGCAAAATAACCCAAAATCTGACCAGTGCATGAAAAATATTTTTGTCTGCAATGTCTTACTTAATACAAACACAAATGTTCACTATGGTGAATTCTTAGTGGGGTTTTTTTGAGACAACTTAACCATATTACTCTGATTTAAGGCAAAGTGGCAAGTTTGCCATTTTGGTGATTTTCACAATATTTCATTTATTGTCAGTTGATTAGACCAATTCCAAGACGGCAACGCTGTCATGCGTGTCTCGGTCTAACTGTTTGCACTTGAGATCCAGTCTCAGATAAATACTGAATGAAGAGAGAGATGTGGACGTTTTTTGCTTAGGCATATTTAAGTATGTGCATAGCATCCTTATGTGTGTGTGTGTGTGTGTGTGTGTGTGTGTGTGTGTGTGTGTGAGAGAGAGAGAGAGAGATCGGAACAGCTGTGAAATGGACTGTGACAGTGTCTTCAACCAGACTTACTGACTGCCCATGGCAAGCCAGAAGCCCCAGTGGCCTTCTGTCAACACACTCTCTCTTCCTCCCTATCTGTCTCTGTCATGTTGTTTCACTCAGTCCGCCACACACACACACACACACACACACACATACAGTTTCACTATATCTAATTAAGGTTGAGTGCCATTTCAGCTTCTTCAGAGTGCATTTTTCCACCCACGTACGCGCCCACTCTGGCCGGCGTCTTGCCATCGGTCACAAGCGGAATGGATGGCTCTTGTGTTCAAGGTGATGGGAGTCAGCACCCATGGGAGCCTATATCCAGCACCCACATCCACAGGAGGCTGTGTACGCCCTGAAATCAATTAATCATTCATGTTGTGTGCTTGTTTTTTCATGTACATAAGTTTGACATATTTTCTTGATTTCATAATATTTTCACACCTGGCATTCAATTACGTATGCTCGTATTGCAATTGTAATTTATGCTTTATTTATTCTTTTTTGAAATGTATTTTCATTCAGGGTTCCCTTGCTGTTCTCCGTTGTTACTCTGCAGTTTCCCCCTGGGATAACATAAAAAAACAGTAAATAAATAAATGAATAAAATCCCAGTGAGTTAAGAAAAAAGAACCCAACAGGATCTCCATACCATAAGTTTGCATTATATTTAATGGGGTTTGGAAATGGTGCAATTCTGATTGGTTCATGAAAAGATCATGACTAATTTTTGATCAGGTGTCAAACAGTACTGAGGACTGATCCCCAAAGCCGTATTCGGATGTGTTGTTATTTTCCTGACACTTGTGTGGTGCTGATCATGCCTTGTTATGGCCGGCGGGCACATTTCCCCGACTCCTCTCTCATGTGTTGATGATGGAGCTCAGTAATTGGCTACGCTGAGTGACATCCGACGCCTCGGAGGAGATAATGAGGCAGCCATTTTGAGTAATACTGACAGGCACTTTGAGCTGTTAGCACAATTAACTGCTGCACTGGGCAGATCACTGGGTAAATTTATTAGCAGGCTGATTCCAGATTACACATTAATGAATATTAATCATCAACTGATTGCTGATTGAGAATGAAGAACATAGAATGGATTTTGGTAAACTGTGGGTGTATTTTCTGATTACTGAGGTATCACAAAGATAAAGACATATAGAAGAAAACATATCCTGTTTATTTCTTTTTGGTGTCAGCTTCGTATGAGATACACTGACACAGTGTTGCAGCTTAATGGATAGAGGAAAAAAGCATTCAGACATACAGTATGTCCTGTAATAATCTAAGGTAATGGGATGACTCCAGGAACCTTGTTCAATGAGCTTAATGCACCTGCTCATCCTCCCTCTGCTACGGCTGTCTTCAGTCCTCAGCCAAGCTTTTGTGCTGTTTTTTTACTGATTGATTTCAGTCCCGTGCAGATCATTATTTGTTATCATTTGGGTTTTCAAATGTGTTTGTGTTATTTTCTTATCCCCCAGCTCTTCCTGTTACCCATCATTATTTACACACATCTAATATTACCTTATTGCTAGTAAAGTGAAACTAAATTAGACCTGTATCTTTAAAAACAAAAAAAAAAAAAAAAAAAAAAGTACAGAAATTGAATCTGCAAGCGGCAGTTTGCAGTTCAAGTCTTGTTTAGCAAATATTTACTAGATAATATTTGGTTAGTTAGTACATGCTGTGAATTTTTGAAATGGTTACATACATCTTTTTTCAACACATTTTGACTTTTGGGCTGAAAACTGAGACAATTACAGAGATGACGACCACCGCATCACTTTGTTGTGTGTGTGCAATGTTGCAATGCAGTGTTTCTCAAATGTCAATGTTGTGAATGAAGCAACAAATTATTCGGTAAAGCCCTAATTATATATCCATACAGTGGGACATGGGACACAACTTTTAGAGTTTGACAGAAAGTATTTTCAATTTCATTTCTGATATTTCACACATATGCTGAATGCTGAGGGTCCACATACCTTAGTGTGAGTTGGTGTGCGATTAGAAGTGATTAAACGTGCATGTGAGTGAATACTGGCGTGCAAATCAGTTTCTACAGTATGTCCCATTTATTGTCTCAATGTGCTTATATGGCCATTATGGGAATTTTGCTGCTGGAGGAGAGTTTAATCAGCACTAGGCCTGCCAACTAAAGGGGACTTTGTCATGCAAAATAAATAAATAAAAATAAAACACGTATTTAGTTTTCTAAATATTATGCTGTCAATATAAGCATGAGTAGGTGTTTCAGAAAAGTCAGGGCAGGAGGGAAACATACACAAAGACAGAATAATTCACCACAGCATTAAATGGTGTGGGCTATGGTGGTCCAAGTGTTAAAATTGCTGCAGTTCAGCAGAGTCTGACTGCACTGGTCAGTTAAATAATATGTGCTGCACTGTGATGTGTACTCCATTATCCAGTTCTTTCCACTAAAGTCAAACCTGCTTCTTCCTATACATCAGCAACAAACTGATAACTACTGTTGGGAAAAAATGAAAAAGCTTTATTGGACAAGCTGGAAGTGACAGAGCAGTAAAATGAACATTTATCTAAATGGAAATGTGGGTTCATGTTTAAGGTAACAGCTCCAACCAAATCTCTGCTTCATCATGTCCCTTTGTGTCTCAGAGACAGGGTTGATAGGGACATAAAGCCTGCAGCAGCCCTGGGTGACACATAAACATCCGCCCACTTCACACCACTGGATACCAAACAAGTGTACTGTGCTTTAACAAATATAAAGGTCACTGTGTAGTTACAGATGTTACAAGGATTTGCCCAGACTTGATGAGTTTAAACAGATTCTGAGCTGGATCCAAACAGCAGCAGTATTTCTTGCTGCCCTAGGACAGCGTTCATCACCGTTTACAGGAAACAGGCTGTTCCAAGTATAGCTCACAATTTACTGTATATTACTAAATGTTTGTTCTGGAAATGGTAATATTATCATCATTGTAAATTTCCCCACTGTGGGACTAATAAAGGAATATCTTATCTTATCTGATTTTGAACAGAACGTTTGCATTACTGTTTTCCTTTCAGTACTAACAATTTCTGTTATTTTCTAGATTTAGTTAAACAAATGAGAAGCAGAGGGCGTAGAAATTGTCATTCATACTTGTACTAGCCATCTGGTACTCAGATGGATGATATAATTCAAACAAACAACACAAAGAGACTTATTTAATCCATCTATAGTGCATGTTTTAAAGTTCATGGCTCAAGTGCATTTAGGATGTGTCATTTTTGCTAGTTAAGCAGTGCATAATCTGGGCGCAAAGTAAGGCACCAGGAGTAAAGGGGTTGTATTTGGTCTCCTAATTAATCATAGGTTTTGGGCAACACAGTTTGACTAATCAGTGTCATCTCCAGTTTCTTTTAAAAGCCATGTGCCCCTGCACCAGGCACATGGTTATTTCAAAGGTGGATTTGGCAAAGTGAAGAATCAGTTTTCTGTTGAGGAAACAGATCTGTTTGTGTGCAAACTGTAAACAAACTGTAGCAGATGTACAGTATGTGGTCCTTGGCTGGTGGGCCCTCTGCCTCCATCAACAACTCCATCTGACTGCATGAGTAAATGTACCAACAGCTGGGCACTGCGTAACGCGTGGCTCCATCAGCCTCAAAACGCCACCGTTTAGGACGAGAAGGCCCAAAATTGATGAAGCAGCTTACGTCACTCACACAGAGGGATGATGGGAGGAGACGCCACAGAGGCATGCGACCACTGTGATCTCTCTGGTCACAGTCACACCTCATTTAAAGACCGACACACCCGTGGGCACACAGGTGGGCACAAGTATATTTGCGACTTAGACAATACGTGAAAATGACAACCGTGTCGGTCTAAAACTGGTAATGACAGTTGCGCTGCGCTTTGCACTGCTCTGCACCAGGTGTAAGATCAGGTCATTTTTTAATCAAGGCAATCATGTGAGCACTAATTTGCCATACATTCAATATGTTTTGTGTAAAATATATCGAACATCGAAAGACATCAGATGTAAAATATATTTTTCAAAAAAGTTTTCAAAATTGGCAGATAAAATTTCTACAGTATTTGTGGTATATGGTGTGTGTGTGTGTGTATAATGTGCAGTATGTTTCAGTATGTACAGGAGATTTGTTGTCTAATCCTAACCAATTGTTTCACATCGTTAACCACACGGTATTGTGTGTTTCTGCAGGCGTGATACCAGGCTGATATGAAACATATTTATGAAACATATTTTTGGTTCAGAAACCTTCACATTCAATGCATCCATGGTTTACAGAAACATACAATGCCAGCTTTTTTTTTTTTTTTTGTCTGCCCACTTCTGTTGATCTTTGCCATCTGAATTATCCTGGGATAGTAAGCAGTAATAATAGCAAGCCTATGAATGTGTCTAATCGTTTAGAAACGCTGAAAAAAAGGATTGCCACCCATTGACATGACTGATTTCTCTCTCCTGACCACTCCGAAGTAGACAATAAAGGAAGTGCTGCCACAGTGAGGAAAGCTGACATTGGCCAAGATAAACTGTCCATTCAGGTAAACGAAGAGAGAGGACGGGAGGGGAGGACATTGTTCTCTCATCTGAGATTCCTGATGCTTTTGTGCGACTTCCATCACAGCTTGTCAGCAACTCTCAGGAAAGAGAGCCCACTCTTCATCTCAGTCAATTATTTACTTTGTAAATACACCTTGCTGCTGTTTCTGACCTTTGAGAGAGTTTGAGGCTTTCAGTCAATTAAGAGCCATTTTTGAAGCAGATGCTGTGCGAGTGACCTCACTCACTTCTCACTCAAAAACCTGCCACGTTTCCAATTTGCAGCATAAACAAACCCGAGACTACATGGAAACCGTATGCCTAAAGATCACAATTATGGACTGCAAGCCTCTCAAGACAAAAGCAATTTTTTTACACAAAGACAAGAAACACCTTTGGGAGAAAGTTGCTGTCAGAAGAAATCTGACAAACTCGCGGGATAACAATGAAATCAAGGTGTGCCTAATGAGACGAAGGACAGAAGGGAAGCTGGGGGAAGAAAACAGAGAGCGATATTTCATGGCCATTCATGTTCTGTCCAGGAAAATGAGATGCGTTCTTGCCATATGTCCATCTCCTACAATTAACCACTCACGTTAGAAGAGGTCTCCTCAAGTGTGAAAGCAACGAGGCAGGCAGTGATGGTGAGCGGTGTGCTGTGTTGTTCTTTTCTCCATTTGGCAGGAAGTTTCCTCTCAGCAGGTACTGAGAGATCTTTTCTCCCTGCACTGATTCCATCAGGATTAGTGAGGAAATGGCAGAAATCAATTCACTGAGGAATTGGCCTGTATGTCGAGGATGCCTAGCTTTGCAGTAGAGGAGCCAATCCAGTGAGGCGGGGGTATTAGTTGTAATCTGTGGACGCAGTCAGCGCGAGACTCCCCATAACCCTCTGCTTTCAAATCCTCACCTGGAATGAAAACACACAACACTATTGTCCACGAGCTGCCAGACACACCGCTCAGACTGTAGACTACAGGCAAGTTAATCTGGAGAGAAGTTATAGCAGTATACTCTATGGAGGCTTTGTGTCAGTAATGAATTACTTGCTCACCTCTCTGTATGGATCACATGACTGTATGGACGACATGACTGTATCGACCACAGATCGAACACATGACTGTATCAGTCACAACTGTATCAATTACATGACTGCATCGATCACATGACTTATAGTATTCTATTGTTCATTTGGAGCATGTGATGCCAGATGAATTTTCGTGGGGACAGTTGGATCTTATCTTAGTGTTAAATGTGTCTGGTGAGCTCCTGCGTTTTCCTTTTAACTGTACCTTAAAGTCATTCGCCATCATTCAGAATCATCCTATACAACATTAATGGTTTGAATCTTCTGTCTCATAGTCTGCCACTAGACAGTCCAAAGAGCCGCAATGCATTTTTGGGCAGTTGAGTATGTCCAGTAAGCTCACGGCTCATCTAGTTTAAATCCAGCCAGTTCTACATAATATCCATACTACAGTGTTCAGTGTGCAGTGTATGTAGAGTGAATGATAAATACATAGGCTAAATGTTAGCCTCATAATAAATAGCATCTAGGCATTTCAAGCATATTTGCGTACAACAAAAGACTAAAATCTCCCCATGTAAATCCACAGAAAAGTGTTAACCTTGGTTCTGAACACACTAACATGTTGCACATGAACACTGCAGGTTGTAGTGTTTACTTACATACTTACTCAATAATCTTTATCTTCTGTGGGACAGAAAAGTCCACAGTGAGCTCCTTCTACTCTTCCCTACGTCCTTGACAATATTTTGAGCCTCAACTGTTGGCGAGTCAGTTCAGCAAAAACCTGGAAGATGTAAAAAAGAGGTCATCTTTTGTTGTGCCTGGAGAGGTCTATCACAGTCATTTTCGCCTTATTTCAGCAATGATGTTCTTGCTTTTGTGCTTTTCTGTATAAATCTTGTTACGTACAAGAGGGCAGCATAGTTTTCTCCATAGTGGAATGGAGTCTTTTCAATTGAAGCAGAAAAGCATTTGCTCACCTTTGATTTGGCTAAGTTTGCAGTTCCCCCTGATTCCAGTCTGTATTAAGGGCAGCTAAACACATTTAAAGCCTGACCTGTTTCTGTAGGCCTACTGGATATACAGATATCAATCCTCTCATCTGTTTCTGGGAAAGACAGAAAACAGGCATCTTTTATGATGTCAGTGTTCCCGTAACACTGTGACCGAATCATATAGTCATTTTATAAACTTGCTGTCTGAGTCCCAACAGGGCTGGCCTTTTGGGGGCCCTAAGCAGAATTTGATAATTCATGATCTTGCAAGACTATAATGGACAAAGCATTGTGGGATTTTGTTTGTGCCAAAGATAACAACAATCTCTTAACGTGCAGCCAGTGCAGGAGCATAATGGAAACTTCAAGAGGGAAGTAGATTTCTAGGTTCAGCGCCCTTTTGTGAGTTCGCCTATTCAGCACACAGCTTCTTAGCCATTAGCCAGGTGTGTGATTGAGGTTAGCGCTCTAGCAGTCATGCTAGTCTCCTCTTTCCTTTCCTCCTTTACCTTTGCACTCCCCCATACTGCTGCTTTCAGCACAAATTAGCTGTATTAAGGCAGTGACTAATCGCTTCACGTTTTCCCTTCCGCTGCATTTGCCGGCGAGGCCGCGGCTGTCTGGATCCATAGGTAATGCTAGCCTTATACGAAAGCCAGACCACCTCAATCAATAGCTGCCCCCGGGCAAGGACGGAGATGGAGAAGAGGGGAGGGAGAACAGGATGCAGCCTAATTCAATGAAGTAGACATTACCCGGTGCTCGCAACGCGCCAGGGCATGAGTAATCATAGACAAATTCATTTTGGAGCCCAGGAGCCCAGTATTGCTTTCAATTAAGGGCAGAGTTGGGGTGCATATGGTGGGAGGTAGTGTTAGGAGGAAGGCACAGAGAGGGAGAGATTCAGACAGAGCACAGATCAGTTTCTGTTGACATTACCAATTTGTAGCCGAGGTCTTCTAAGGTGTTTAGTACAGCTGCAGCAGTTGCTGTAATACCTGACTCACCAGTTAACTATACAGACAAGGATCCAAACACAAGAGGCTCACTGTTGTTGTTTTCCAGCTAATGGAAAATAAATACATTATAGGATGCTGATGGAGTGGCTAAAATACAAATGTTGAAATGAAAAAAAACATGGATGGAAGTTTTGAATCCACACTGTAACCATTGTTCCATAACACCTTGTGTTTATTCAGACATGCTGGAGGGAATCATGTCCTGATGTGTCCTGATGTGTCCTGATATGTCCTGATGTGTCCTGATATGACCTGATGTGTCCTGATGTGTCCTGATGTGTCCTGATATGTCCTGATGTGTCCTGATGTGTCCTGATATGTCCTGATGTGTCCTGATATGACCTGATGTGTCCTGATGTGTCCTGATGTGTCCTGATATGTCCTGATGTGTCCTGATATGACCTGATGTGTCCTGATGTGACCTGATGTGACCTGATGTGTCCTGATGTGTCCTGATATGTCCTCATGTGTCCTGATGTGTCCTGATGTGTCCTGATGTGTCCTTATGTGTCGTGATCTGTCTTGATGTGTGATTGCTGACTGCAGCTTGATGGGTTTTTTTTGTTTTTTTTTCTGCAAGACTTCGAAAAGAGTTTGACAATTTATTTTAGAAGTGAAAAGTTATGAAAGTTCTCACTGTAAGCTGAACCACGGTTAACAAAGACCTGGTAGGAGTCAGTGCTGTCTTACAGATGCAGTGGCAGTGAAGGACTTTGCTGCATGTTTATACCTCATGCAGAGCTCATCATTTTCAGCTGATGAGTGTTTTGAAACTGAACCACAGCACACAAATAATGGAAGTGTTACTGTGTGCTAAAATTAAGTGCTAAAATTAAGTGCTAAAATTCAAAGTGTGCATTCTCTCGTAATCAGCTTACTGTCAATTCTAAATGCTTTAAATCGTCAGATATAAGCCAGTCTCCATTTATATTTAAATGACAGGAGCAACGCAATGTAGTGCTGGTGATGGGGGCAGCAGCAAAATAGATTTGAGACACCTAAAAAAAATCAATATCAATTTAAGAGGTGAAAGAGGTGGAACGCATCAGCTGAAATGCAATCTGGGAATTAGCTTGTAAACTGGCTACTAGTGAAAGAATCCGGTCGTACACGTCGTCTCTCAAATCCAACTGCAGTCTCACATCTCAAGTTGCTAAGCAGATTGTAAACAATGAGCAGTGAATGTAAAAGGAAGTCTTGGCCCGGATATCCTCCGGCAGCACTAGAACCTGAGACTGGGCGCTCAGGTTAATCCCTGCCACAGATATACATTGACATGCACTCAAGTCTCACATGTATGTTTCCATGGCATTGACCTCATCTGCCTTTTTCCCATCTCTCTGCATATCTATGCAGCTGTTTTTTCACTTTATTATTTTCCTATTTCACCCTCAAAGATTTTGTGATTTCCCACAGCTGCGTTTCATCGCATAACATCCAGTACATCCAAAAAGGCTAAGGGTTTCATATAAAGTGTGGGCATGCGGCCATTAAGATCCCAGAGAATGCAGTCATCCAGTTGTCGTCAGACATTCATATTTATGGATGTACACTTGGTCTGATATTCATGATGTTTTGGTGAGAGAATAAAAGTGAGTGGGATATAGGAGATGGCATTCATGCATGCATTCCTATAAAAATGCTAAACAAAAAACAGCACACTCAGAGAGGCACACACCTCCACCAATGCTGGACAGTTCTCCAGTGCTCTTATTTATCAGTAAAGCAGTTATGGGGGCTGCATCTTTTCTAGTTGCTTTTGGAATTGATTTCTTGAGGAAATGTCATTAGACTTTCATACAAAATAGCAACTGACTGCATTTCTGCTCTTCGGAAGTCTCGAATGCCAGACCCTCCCGCCAGCTCAGTGTGGCTGAAAACATGTTGATGTATCAACAGATCACTGGTATCTAATCAGCTGATCCTGCCTTAACCTCCTTCCAGCTTCATTTCTGAGAACTAATAAGTATTTCTAAGCAAGAGAAATCCCACATATGCAATGTTTGTCTTTAGTGATGGTTATGAGAGTGATGTACTGTATGAATTACGGCCTTGAGTCATCACCATAAAGATACTAGAGTTTAAAGAGAGTCTATTTGTGTGAATATTTGCTCGACTGACTGTTGTCTGAGGCTATCACACTAAGCTGGTCAACTCAGTCACACCTGCATGACCGCTACTACTCTAACATAGACCTGCTTCCAGTCATTTCAGTGACTGTGCCGTACAAGTAAGACAAGCTTGACTTTTTAAACGGCTGTCATACAAGAGTTATCGACGATACAAGAGTTAGCGAAGTACATCAGTATTCGAAACAGACATTAACAAACTCAAAAGTTCAGGGACGCTCTGCAATGCTGTGATGCTTGCGCCCAGTTAGAACACTCCAATGAAAATACATCCATGATCAGCTCCATCAGGGCCGTTTGAATGCATTTAACATAAACGTCGGTATATGGGTGCTCTACAGTTGTACTGTCGCTGATTTGAGACTTGACCGCACGGTACTGTGATACAATAACATTTCCTGTCCGTGACAGAGTTAGCATGCAGCTTTAGCCGTGATGTCTAGCTCTGC
The DNA here is from genome assembly GCA_947000775.1 of Pterois miles. Lineage (NCBI taxonomy): Eukaryota > Metazoa > Chordata > Actinopteri > Perciformes > Scorpaenidae > Pterois > Pterois miles. The sequence goes on from CAMQGK010000355.1 coordinate 2,534,255, forward strand.
TTTTACTGAAACGTGTGAAACCCAAAGTGTTTCCATACTCTACTGGATGTGTAGCGTTTCCCACCTTTAATTTAAAATGTGAGGGTGCAGGTCATTTCCACACTGACCCTCCGTCATTTTGTACTTTCTCGTTTTGGCTCGCTGCAGTTTGATTTGGTTGACAGATATAGAACGGATATGACGTCACGTTACTCTGACTACAACAATAAAATCAATCAACTTCATTCGAGCTCCACATAGAATCAAAAGAAGCAAATATATTGATTCACAGTACACAGGTGTACTGATTTTTTTTTGTTTGCCTCGTAGCGGACACATTCTTATCCCCAACTTGACAGAGACTGACGCACAGGGTTTCCCTTTTGCGTCACCTTTGGATGGACCAAGGTCATTTCAAAATAAATTTACGTATTCACAGGAAGTTATGTTTAAGCAACACAGACACTTAGGTAGAGTTAGGAAATGATCATTGCTGACATTAACCTGTGACTAGTGACTCACGTGACAATAGTCTTCTGACCAGTTAAAGCACTTTATACTACATGTCAGCATTCACCCATTCACACAAACATTTATACACTGATGGCACAGCCTTCAGGTGCAATTTGGGGTTGGGTGTCTTGCTCACGGACGCATCGACATGTGAACAGAGCAGCCGGGGATCGAACCAACGACTTTCCGATTGGTGGACAACCCGTGACTAAAGACTGGCTGTTGCTTTAAAGTTGCGTTGCGTTGAAAAGTGTTGTGTTTGTTTGACCCATCCTCCTCTCCCTGAATAGACTTTCATGCTATTAATAGGACGTCACTACTCTGACCATCGAATAAGGTCGTGGGTGAGTTTACATTGGAGTAAAAAACAGTTCTTCACAAACGTCGATATTTCATAAGATGGGAGAACAGGTTGTCAATAGCCACCAAGATGTGTAATTAGAGAACACATGTACCATTGAGTAACACCTTAGATGTACTGTAGTTATTCTTCAACTGCTCTCCTCTTCCTGTTAAGAGTTGAATTTGTGGTGTCCAGGGGTGGGGTTGGGGGGCCTCTGATAACATCCACCCCAGTAGCTACAGCCTTAGCTCTGGTCTCGGGCTTTAACTCTGTGGACCTTTACTGTCAGGATGTAGAGACGCATACAGTACACACACATTGGCTTCCCCCTGTCCGCTCAGCAACGTTGTGATTGACTCTCTCACTGTGTCAGTGCAGAGGGGTCGTCTGAGGCGAAGTTGAGACGGAGGTCAGCAGCGCAAAACCAAATGTAGAATCCATTTAATGTGTAAGATATCACAAATGGCAGCAGGAGACACATCATGCCCTCATAATAATGACATTTTGAAATTCTCTGTTTACCACATGAATAAAAATGCTTTGCTTTTTCAGCAGCTGCCTCTGTTTGTGGCTCCTGCTGTTTATTCTGTGAGCAATCCTTCATTGGAGTTCAGATGACTTGGCAATGCTTACTGTCAGCTGGTTTCAGAGCCAGAGACATGAGACGGTTCTGAAATGTCATTTGTTCCTGATGTATTCTCCTAAAACCTACTCAGTTTCACATCAGAATGTGTCCTTCGAGTGATGAGATGCTGTTTCTTGTCTTCATCAGGTATATATGGGCCAGATGAAGGCTGGTCATCAGCCTACCCTGAATGCAGAGAGAGAAATCAGTCACCAATCAACATAGTGGACCAGGATACCAAAATATCCACAGAGTATCAGGAACTGACACTGGAGGGCTTTGATACCGAATCCTCTAATAAGACATCCATGAAGAACACCGGCAAAACAGGTACAGTAAAGCCAACACAGGCTCCTGCTGCAGATTGGATTTATAGCCTCTGAACTTACATAGAGATTTTTTCTCATACTGACTGAAATGTTTGGAGTAGAAAAATGAAAGTGTCTGCAGGACATTGTTATCAGCAGTGAAGGCTATCTGAGTGCTGCGCAGTGTGCTGGCAATTAGCTGCCAATGGGACACACACAGCTTCCATTCACATGATTGGGAATCAAATGAAATACTCTTTTGGTATTGATATCACTATAAGGGTACTGACATGGCCGTAATCAGCTGAGGTCACCGAGATCCAGACCTCTGTCAATATTTCCTGTCTCTGCATCAGAATGACGTGAAGCTCGAAACTGACAGCCATCAGTCAGCTATCTGTGGTGGTGGATATGTGTCGGGAGAGGTGAGAAAGCAAAGTGTGTGAACAGACAGTCCCCATCATAGACAATATATATATATATATATATATATATATATATATATATATATATATATATATATATATATATATATATATATATAGGCATGGTATTGGACATGACGGCGATATGTCAACGTGGGCGCCATATTGGACCAGACTGGCCTGTATCCCTATACAAGTGAACAGGAGAGCTGCTGTTTTTCTGGATAAAAGCACAAAACATCTACATTTCTCAACCAATTTTCACTGGCTGATATGAACTGACCTGATAGAAAATAATTTATTTATCATAAGGAATTGTAAAAACTCATGTTTGTAAAGTATGGCTTTGGCTTATTTTCTTTGGTTAAGGTTAATACTGTATTTGTAGCGAGGTCACTAATTTATTATATAAAGAGAGAGAAAGAGATAATGCTTTCAATCTATAGGCTACCACTAACACTGCTATTGTAATTAGCATTATGTTAATTTCCAATCTATAATATTATCAATATCATATTAATAAGAGCAATCAAAATAACAGGCAAATAGTAGTATAGAAATAAATTATGGTAACAATAAATATTAGTATAATAATATTAGCTATGATTTGACTATTGAAATAATGGAGATAATACAGAAATGATAATAATAATAATAATAATAATAATAATAATAATAATAATAGCCCTGCGATGGACTGGCGACCTGTCCAGGGTGAACCCCGCCTTTGCCCAATGCCAGCTGGGATCGGCTCCAGCCCCCTGTGACCCCTAACGGGATAAGCGGTTGACGATGGATGGATGGACAATAATAATAATAATAATAATAATGTTTTGTATCAAAATCTCATTAGTGTCAGAGCAGTGTAACATAGCTAACGAGCACTGATACAACTTTTGGCTGTTATATTAGTGTATCAGTTATCGTAACCATCTATAATGGAGGTTATAGTATATTTATATTTAGTTTAACTTACAGTGTGTATCTCACACATCTGACAACCACCAACAGGGTTTTGATCTCCAGTTACAAACTTCAGGGTCACTAACGCAATGTAACGTAACGTCTCAGTGGTTCCTCCTCGTAGACTGAAGTTGGCCCAATGATGGAGCTCACATCAAAATAGTGATGTCCCAGTTACCCACAGCAGACCTGTGGTGATCTAATAATTATTACATCAGCCCTTAACAACAAATACCATATTTCCAAATTGAGTTTCAAGATCAAGCAGCGTCATCTGCAACAAGACAGAAAAAGAGATGATAGTCTGTGTGTTAGATGTTTGTTCAACACATATATGATTAGATTTTTTTAGCTCATGTTGAAGCGACTGACAGCGGTTTGATGAAACATACAACACCACCTCTGTGTTTCATCAAAGCCATTAAATTCATTGAATATATCAGCTATGTGATCAAAGGTAAACCCGGCACTAACGCTGAGAGTAGGCTACACTGTTTTTGCTGTTAATATACGATAAATTAATGTTTTTGGTATGCGCTCACAGGTGACACACATCACAGGAGCCGTCAGCCTTAACATCACACTCAGTTTGGCTTTGGACAGACGCTCCACAGCAAAACCTGTGGAGGGATAAAATAAATAGATATCAGGTTTTGGAAGTCAATCTGCTTCAACAGATTCAGAAAGCTTACAACACTGTGACAATGAGAGGGGTGTTGTGTGTCTCATCTTCAGCCTCAGTGGCCTCATGTTCTGGTGTAGTAGGCAGTAGTAGTGTAGACTCCAGCACTAAATCAGCAGATTTAGCCCAGGAGAGGAAGGCCTCACTGTCTGCTGGCCAGCCGACACCAGTCCTCACTACAGCTGAATTAAACAGAGCAAAGCAAAATCAGTCACAACAAAAAACGTATGACATAAGTATCATAAATTAGTCAGGCATAAGCCTAAAGCTGACATTGAATGAATGAATGAATGAATGATTTATTTCGAACATGATTGAGTAATACTACAAGTAGATTGAACAAAGACAAACAAAACCAATGAGAATAATCAAAGCAAAGATAACAATAGTCAAAATAATATAACTAGAAATTAACCCATCATGCACGAAAAGGAAATTAACCCATCATGCACGAAAAGGAGTAGGATGAAGCATAAGCTTATTTTGACCTACCCCTTCTCCATTTCTCAATAATCAATCAGTCTCGCACACATAAATTTACATAATACATATTTGCAGATAATGGAATGAGTAAAGTATATGTATATATACATATACACATGCACATACATACAAACATACATATATACCTATATATATATATATATATATATATATATATATATATATATATATATATATATATATATATATATATACACACACATACATACATACATACACATACACACACAATTATGAAATATATATATAAATAATAGATAAATAAAGTAACTAACAAATACTTAAATAATGTATGAAAAACACCCGATTGTTAAATCCCGTCTTCCTCCCTGTACCTGGTGAAAACCATGTGCTTATATTTCTTTTTAAACTGGTTCTTACTTGGACATCGCTTGAGCCCCACATCCAACCGGTTCCACAACTTCACTCCACAAACAGAAATACAAAACGTTTTTAATGTTGTACGTGTCTTCTTTTGCTTTAAAATGAACTCCCCCCTCAGATTATAACCCCCCTCTCTGTTAAAAAATAGTTTTTGAAAGTTTCCAGGAAGTAGATTATGTATTGCTTTGAACATGAATTGTGCTGTTTGAAAATGAACCAAATCAGTGAATTTTAATGTTCTAGATTTTAAGAATAGTGTGTTTGTGTGATCTCTATAACTGGCATTATGGATTATCCTTATGGCTCTTTTTTGCAGTATGGATAGTGATTGTGTTGTATATTTGTAAGTGTTGCCCCAGACCTCTGCACAGTAAAGTAAATAAGGTAAGATGAGTGAACAGTAAAGGATGTGGAGTAATCTGTGGTCCAGAATGTGTTTTGCTTTACTTTGCTTTTTGTCGTCAATTATCACCCCAAGAAATTTATTTTCGTATACTCTTTCAATATTTACCCCATCCACTTGTATCTGTATTTGTGAATTCCTTTCGCTGTTGCTGAATAACATGAATTTGGTTTTGCATAAGTTTAATGATAATTTATTTCTGTCAAACCATGTTTTCAGTTTGCACATTTCAGTTGTTATCCTCCCCTGTAGTTCCTGTAAATCCCCCCCCCCCCCCCCCCAGAGCAAAATATATTAGTGTCATCTGCAAATAACACTAATTTTAATATTTCTGAGACTTTACAAATCTCATTTATATAGATTATAAATAATTTCGGCCCCAATACTGACCCCTGGGGGACGCCACAAGCAATGTCCAAGCATGACGATGAATATTCTCCCATCTTCACAAATTGCTTCCTGTTGCTTAGATAACTTTTCACCCAGAGCAATACTAACCCCCTGATCCCATATCGTTCAAGTTTACTGATTAATAATGATTAATAACTGATTAATGTCATGATTGATAGTGTCGACAGCTTTTTTAAGGTCCATGAATATTCCAACTGAATGCAGTTTGTGATCTATAGCGTTAGTGATTTCCTCAACTGATTCTATTAATGCCAGTGATGTTGAGCTGTTTGGTCTAAATCCATATTGACTTTCAGAGAGTATTTTATGTTTATTTATGAACTTGTCTAATCTGTTGTTGAATGCTTTTTCTAAAATTTTGGAGAATTGCGGAAGTAAAGACACAGGCCTGTAATTTGTGAAGTGATGTCTATTCCCAGTTTTATATAGCGGCACAACTTTAGCTATTTTCATTTTCTTAGGAAATTTACCAGTTTGGAAGGATAAGTTACAGATGTATGTCAGTGGTTGTGAAATCCCCTCAATGACCTTTTTTACAACTTTCATTTTTTCATTTTCATTTCACTTTTTCTGCCAGGTTTGGCCCGACATTTACAAAAAAATTATTAAAGCTGTTGACCACATCCACCATATTGTCCTTTTTAATATTGTTATTAATAAAATATTGAGGGTAGCACTGTTGTTTAGCACCATTTTTAATAATACTGTTTAATATGTCCCATAATCCTTTAATATTGTTTCTGTTATTATATAATATTTTACCATAGTATTCCTTCCTACATACCCTTATAATATTTGTTAACTTATTCTTATATCTTTTATATTTATTTTCTGCCTCTGTTGTTGTTGTTGACTGTTATTATAGACAATAAAAACCGGTAGGTGGTCACTAATATCATTGATTAAAAGTCCACTCACTGTATTATTTTCAATATCATTGGTAAATATGTTATCAATTAAAGTAGCACAATGGGATGTTATTCTACTAGGTCTGGTGACATTAGGACTGTTGCAGAGATATGAGCTGGAACTTTCTCTGGGACTCAGAAGTTAACATATTACAGGATCATTTGTTTCGTTAGCAGCACCAAAAACACCAAACTTGACATTATTATAACATCAGTACAATTTGATTGCATTTAACTTGTGTAACATTAGCTGCTAGTTGATCTCCATAATACGTAAGCACACCTAAAGTAACTTAAGATAGCACCGAATAAATAAAGTTAATCTAAATATTGTTCAGAGTCAACATTTCTGTTCCAAAACCCAAGATAGACATCAGTTTTATTTTTGAAAATGTGATGTTTGGTTTCTTCAAAAACACCAAAACAACATTTTCTTATAATAAATTTGATGCATTTTCTATTAACCCTTTTATTCATAAATATTAATGTAATAAATACCTTTTATTATATATTTGTTTAGTGTGATATACACCGTGGGTTGGTTTTCCTCCCGTCGTCTCCACTTTTTTGAGTCAGCAGCCACCACTGAATCCCACCATATTGAAGGACAGGCTGGTGGTCCATGAACCAGAAGCAGTAACATCAATATATTTGAGTTTTTCACCCAAAAAAAAAAAATTGTAACGTTAACTTAACGTTACTCATCATAGCAGCAGCTCCTCCATTCAATGGTATTTGTTTATAGGCCAGTGTGGTCAGGTCCAATATGGCGCTCCAGGAGTCGACAGTATGTCTATGGTCACCGCCGTGTCTCCAGTGAGGTAGAGGTTGATTTCCTCTGAAATATCATGACTTTATTCTAATTAAATTGTGACTTTACTCCCAAAATATTAACAGCATCATTCTCAAAATCTCAGAGAACACATTTGTAAGAAATGTTTTAAATGTGCAGAAAGTTTTGAACATGAGCAGAAATCTTCCCTAAACATGAGCAACTGTATGAGCTATTAAAGTCCAGCGGTTTATGGATGAATTAGAATTAATTAATGTGGGTTATTATTGATATGAATAAGTGCCACATGCACATTTAATGAGGGTATTGCTACTGTAATTATTTCTAAACAGTCCCCAGCCCTAGTGTTATGGTTCTGTTTAGGCAACTCAACGCTTTTGGTGTTGGTCCATCATCTTTCACTAACCTTATTAACTGAAACCTAACTACCCACAAGCAGGATCACAGTCCTGTGCTTTGTATACCAGACCAACCACGCAGACCACCTCCCTACGATGCCAGACAGTGCCAGTGTATAACAACGTGACACTTCCTGGAGTGTAAAAAACGTTGCCAGTGCACATTATCCATGCAGCAATTACATTTACTCCAAAACATATTTGTCAAAATGATTTAGTCTATAAACATAATTGTTGGCATGCATGGTTGATCGCTGATGTCTGGGCAGCATTTCTGAAATGTACTCCCTGGTTCAATTTGACTTAACTGTTGTAACCATAGTTGTGTTACAGTTTCCATCTATAATGAGGGATTATGACTAACATCTGGATGTGCTCTCTTTTTCTTTCCCTTCCAATAAAATACTTTAGATTACCTGGAGAAACTGTTGGCTCGCTTACAACCTACCTTATTGTTGCACTGCTCATTTGTCTTGTGTTATGGCGTTTCCAGATCTCAGAAGTTACTTTAACTGATAGAAATGTTGGTCAAAATTCTTGTATATAAGAAGATATTTCGTCTGAATCATGTTAAGATTGCAATCTGTTGTCACAAACTCAAAAAAGTAGCAGTCAGAGTCATGCTCCTCAAAGGAATGTTGCCAGTCTGTAATGACTTAATGTTTGTAGCCATATAATGCCGTGGCACACCACAGTGCAGAGAGCATGAAAAGCTGAAGTGTGACACCTCTAATAATCCCAGCTCATATTGGCAGGTGTCTGCATGTCAAACATCTGTTGCATCACTTCCCCGCACATGAATATAAAACGAGACAGGTGCAATATGCAGCAAGTCATTTATGATGAAGATTACACGTCCCATTTTCATTCAGACAAGCTGCATCCGTATTAGCACAAGTGCCGTGGCAGGTGTCACTGCCTGTAGGATTCAGCAGCGGGCCATCTGCATTCGGCACTCTTGGCATCTCGAGGACCCTCCTTGTCAGCGACAGGTATTTTTCACAATTCCAGGTTGTCACTAAGATGGATGATCCTTTCCCCACAGTGGAGAAATGGAGTTGAAAGGCTTTTGAGAGGCAGAGGCCACAGGTGGTTGGCATTACTGTTGACAGCACTGCCCAGAGCACAGCTGTGTGTTCAGCACAATGATGCTTTATATCCCAAGACAGCATTTCCTCAATCAAGGATGTGTGACCTGTATGTGATGACACATTTGAATGAATTGCCAAATTGTCTCTAGGTTAACTGTAACTTCATTTAGCAGATTGTTGTGTAAAATTAAAGCTCATTGCTTTACTAACAAATAGAAGTGTCTGATCTGTTGAAAGACAATATCTCAACAACCAGTGTTTGATATACATAACAAATATGAAAAAAATGAGATGGATACAATTTTGGAAACACTGCACAACAGAAAGTGATGAAAAAGTTTGATCCTGTGGACTGACTTTAGACAGCTCCAATAAAGTAAAGGGATCATTTTCTATTTTTAAGTTAGTTGTGCCTTCCTGAAAGCAGTTCCTCTCTGCAACGGGACAGAGGGCCACATCCCCACACTTCCAGGAAGTAGACTGCTTCACCTGCTTGCACACAGGCCATGCAGACATGCAAGGCGTTAATTATTTGCTCAGGCTCATGAGGCTCGTTATCTTCTGATTTCCTGCCTATTTTTACGTCAGAGAGCCAGAGCAGGTACATTCTTATAACTGAATAAAAATAAAATAAAATAAAATAAATAAGAAAACCCAATAAAATGTATAAAAACAGAGTAACAACTCTATAAGTCCATGGATTATTCAGTAAGCCCTGGGTGGGCGTATGCCTTACAATAATATTCAAGTGCGCAATCTGTACTAATCTATACATTATTTATTACATTTACAGTATTTCAGTTTCTCAAACAGCACATATCTACTGACACTAGATGATGTGAATGTCATGTTATTCCACCATGCGTGGCCTCTGAGATCAGTACTCTGTTCCCTGTACAGACTCGACCCAATGCATCATGGGATGCAGAAGACGTTCTTGTTGGATTCATTGGTTTTATAAAGTCTCTAAATAGGTACTGCTGTTCCATGTTGGATTACAAAGCTGTGGATCACAGAGGTGCTTATAATAGCAGCATGTTAGGTTGATACTGAAGCCGTGTACCTGTGACTATGTTTGGGTGCTCCATGGGGACGTAAGGTTCGTCGTGGGGCCTTTCTCAAGCCAGACCCCACTTAGAGGGTCCTCCCCACTCCCACACCCCTTTGTAGTCACACTCACAGCTCAACAAAGCTCCCATCTTCAGGGTGTAGGGTATAAATACAGTGGCAAGCTTTCGAACAAACTTCCCTCTCACCGTCGGAAACAGAACCTCTCGTAACATTTTGTAACCACAGTTTTGTATCAAGCAGAAACGGTTTTGCGTAATGATAATAACATTCAATACATACGTAACAGTGTGGGGACAGACTCATTATTGCCAAGTAGGTTTTCACATACAAGCAATTTGTTTTTTTGATGCGTAAACAAGAAACACAAATACAGAAAACAGTAAATATATTAAACAATATGCCTACTACTTAAATGAATATGTACAGTGTATCTGTTTAAAATGAAAGCTTGGCAGGATTGTTCACAGATACATATTATGGGATGTTCAAAGGTACACAGTGTTATGAATATACAATATACAGAGAAGCTACAAATTTGTTTTTAAAACGAAATTACTCCTATGCTTCTGTGGTGGCATTTTTCTTTTTTGTAAATATTTTCTCAAATTTAACTCTGATTGTTAATGAGCTGCTTGGTTTTGGTAACAGTCCTTGTGTATACCCTTTAAATCAAATGACCTGAGACATTTGATCCTAAATATAATGTAACCTTTAGGTTGTTAGCATCTGGATGATCGTATTACATGTCTGAGTTTGAGCTGTATGATTGTGCGGGTAGGTGCACACATCTTACATTTGTATGGTGCATATTCCTTGACGAACCCAAAACACTGTTGCGCGTGGCCAGTAAGTCGGCATCGAGGCAGGCTCGCTGTTGAAGGGTCACACTGTATATCCCACTTCCATTACTATCACAATGGTAGTAGCTTGTAAGTAAATTAGAAATTACGTTTAAAATATTTAATTAATTTATATATTATGTATACTAAAACGATGTATGGATATTAAACTAAGGAATACTTGTTATAAAATAAATAATTTGGATAAAACAGAGAAGGCGCTGTATGGTAAGATATAAATGTTTATTGAATATGCATCTTACAGTCTTGTTTAACTGGGAGAATTCGTTACAAAGACAGGCTTTAATTTGTTATCATTATGCACAGGCATCGTCACAAATGTGATCACACAAATCGCAACCAGTCCCTTTTCCCGGAGCAGAGCTCTGTCCGGGTCTGACTGACGCATCCCCTCCCTTTCCTCCTCCTCCTGAGTCCTCACAAATAAAACATAAAATTTCGGGTTTGTTTCAGGCTCGGGCCTGCAAATCAAGTTAATTGATCGGGCTCGGGTCGGGTCGGGCTGGATTTTTTAGGCCCGATCTTACCTCTACGGGGTTCACCCTGGACAGGTCGCCAGTCCATCGCAGGGCACATAGAGACAGACAACATATAGACAGACAACCATTCACACTCACATCCACACCTGCGGGCAATTTAGAGTCATCAGTTAACCCAAACAGCATGTCTTTGGACTGTGGGAGGAAGCCGGAGTACCCGGAGAAAACCCACGCTTACACGGGGAGAACATGCAAACTCCACACAGAAGAGTCCCAAGCCAGAATCCTGCGACCCTCTTGCTGTGAGGCGAGAGTATTAACCACTGCACCACCGTGCAGCCCAAGGCTCTAAATATAGAAAAATAATTATTTTTAATTTACTATTTCTTCTGTGCAGTGTATAATACTGCACATTTTAGCAAACTATAAAAGTTTGTTTTTTAGTTGTATTATCTACTCGGACATAAAATACGTAAAATATCTTCAGATGTTATGCTTATTTGTCTTAATGTTAAGCTCATGGTAGTCTAAGTCATGTGACATGAGGTCATCCTCCTCCTGTTAAGTTGTCCAGAATAGAATGTTTGATACTGACCATCAAAATATCTAATGGAAAAATCTACATACAGTATTTATTTTATTTGTTAATTTATTTGACAGTGACAATACATGTAGGCATTGTTAAACTTAAATAAAATGCAAACAATGCAATGTATGTATACAGGACTTCGAGCTGTAATTTGCAGACCTTGTCCCTAGTTAGGCTTTTAAGAAAAAATAATAATAATAATAATAATAATGAATTAATAAACATATCACTGTATTCTTGCTGGTTATTGGACCAAACATACATACATGAAAAACTGTATTTGTCTTCACCAGCATGATGCAGCAAAAGAAACGGTGTGACATCCTCGGCTGAAATAAGCTGTCAGTCATCAACAGCTGCTGCTACAGAACACCGTGTACCGGTCGCTCACAGCAGCAGCTCCTTACTAACTGCTGCCACGGCCACGACTGTGTGTCTGACTGTCAACGTTAGGTTAAAATCTGCTCCCTTGACAGGACGGATACCTGCACTGCCAGAACAATAGCGTTGATGTTGTAGATAATAACAGATGAGATGATGACATTATTCACTTGAATTAAACATTTTAAATTGTAATACATTCAGTATCAAAAGTGTCAGGAGCTGTAAAGTACTGAAAGCTGACATTAAGTCCTTTATTTAACTAAAAACCTTGCAATTATCTACTGTATTTATGTTTTTTTTTACTGCTGCTTTTGTTTAAATACAATTTAACACTCTGTTTAAGGGACCTTATCATCAATTCAGATCTTTCAATTACAGTCCCAGGTAATATACTAACTGACTTTGCAGCATTTCCGGGTATGTGATTTTTAGAAAGATTAGTGCTTTGCCCGTTCAGGGTGTCGCCGTCATTGTCATTAGGGGCATTGTCGTTCAGGGCATTGTCATTTGGGACATTGTCATTTGGGGCACTGTCGTTCGGGGCATTGTCATTAGGGGCATTGTCTTTTGGGGCATTGTCATTCAGGGAATTGTCTTTTGGGGTATTGTCATTCAGGGTATTGTCATTTGGGACATTGTCGTTCAGGACATTGTCATTCAGGGCATTGTCTTTTGGGGCATTGTCATTCAGGGCATTGTCTTTTGGGGCATTGTCGTTCAGGGCATTGTCATTCAGGGAATTGTCTTTTGGGGCATTGTCGTTCAGGGCATTGTCATTCAGGGAATTGTCATTAGGGGCATTGTCGTTCAGGGCATTGTCATTCAGGGCATTGTCTTTTGGGGCATTGTCATTCAGGGCATTGTCATTCAGGGCATTGTCTTTTGGGGCATTGTCGTTCAGGGTATTGTCATTTGGGACATTGTCTTTTGGGACATTGTCATTCAGGGAATTGTCATTCAGGGAATTGTCTTTTGGGGCATTGTCGTTCAGGGCATTGTCGTTCAGGGATTGTCATTTGGGACATTGTCTTTTGGGACATTGTCATTCAGGGAATTGTCTTTTGGGGCATTGTCATTCAGGGCATTGTCATTCAGGGCATTGTCTTTTGGGGCATTGTGGTTTGGGGCATTGTCGTTCAGGGCATTGTCTTTTGGGGCATTGTCATTCAGGGCATTGTCATTCAGGGCATTGTCTTTTGGGGCATTGTCGTTCAGGGCATTGTCATTCAGGGCATTGTTTTTTGGGGGATTGTGGTTTGGGGGATTGTTGTTAAGGGAATTTTTTTTTGGGGGATTTTTTTTTAGGGAATTTTATTTAGGGTTATTTTTTTTTGGGTTTTTTGGTTGTCATTTGGGACATTGTCATTTGGGACATTGTCATTTGGGACATTGTCATTTGGGGCATTGTCGTTTGGGGCATTGTCGTTTGGGGCATTGTTGTTGGAGGCACGTACCCATTCAGGACTTGGTTGCTTTGCTCCCAGTATCACTGTGTGCAGCATTACTGGAGGGCGTGCCCATTTGGAGCGTGTGGCGGATTGCTTGGCACTGCTTCTGAGGCATTACTGGTTACACTGCAGATTCAGATTTTACTCACAGAATATAAGACTTAAATATGATTAATACTGATTCATTAAACTATCCAGAATTACAGTATATTAGAACCAAAAGCCCCACCTTGAACAAATGTTCACTAAATTTTAGTACATTGTGTTAATAATGCCTCTCTTTTATTCTTCACTTGAATTAAACCTTTGAATGCAGGACTTTTACTGTGTGGTATTAATAGTTTTACAGTTAATACTTAATATTTTTACTAAATGATTATATTTTTTATTAAATAAGCTATAGACATCTATGATTCAGTCAGTCTCAGTCGGGATTGCCTCTTACACGGCTCTCAACACGGCAACAGCTGAGCAGATGACTAGCAGGTAGTACCCGGAGAAAACCCACGCTTATACAGGGAGAACATGCCACTGCACCACCGTGCAGCCCGCACAGACGTTGTTCCCTTCTTTATTCACAGTTTAGCAAAATTGAACATGCTGCATGTCCAAATTGTACCAAATCTGACACTTCACATCCTTCAGTCCACCGGAATGTACCACCAACGGGGAGTAGATCGGTTGAGCTGTTCTTGAGAAAGACTAGAAGAAGAAGAAGATAGTCCTTTATTAGTCCCGCTAGGGGAAATTCAATTTTTTCACTCTGTTAACTAATACACACACATGCACAAACAGGTCCATATACATGCAACAATTGGAGAGGTGTCAGAGTGAGGGGGCTGCTCCTGACAAGCGCCCCGAGCAGTTGGGGGTTTGGTGCCTTGCTCAGGGGCACCTCGGCAGTGCCCAAGAGGTAAACTGGCACCTCTCCAGCTACCAGTTCACACTCAGTTTTTTGGCCCATGTCGGGACTTGAACCGGTGACCCTCCGGTTCCCAAGCCAACTCCCTACAGACTGAGCTACTGCCGCCCCCATAATGTGTATGTGAAAGATATACCCACGGAAAGACAGACAGGTTCCTTGCTTTATAGTTACCAGATCATCTCTTCGTCCAGACCACCCACCATCTATAGTGTTCATCTGTCTTGTTGATCTCATTTGATTACATGGCAGCAGTTCAGACACACTTATTGTGGCTCACTTTAAGTGTGTCTTCATGGTGGGACATTACTGTCACTGCAGGTCCTTTGTTTCCCAGTCAGGATAGGTTGGTACTTTCTTCGGGGTCCTCTACTCCCACATCATCATATACATGCTCTCTGAATATACCAAATGTTCTGGTAAAACACCCAATAATGCTTGTGTTTATTAAGCCTTGCGTATTACAGTGCCAGTCGGAGCGTTAATTATGGGCTACTATTATCCGCTCAGGCATGGCAACTTACTGAAACAGCTACACAGAGGAGGAGCAAAGAGAGAAATTAAAAATATGGCTTCCGCAGCTGTTTCTGGGGTTCAAGTCATGAGATGTCAGAGAGTTTATTTGATTCGAGTTAAAAGTAAGGGTGATGTTATCTAGTTATAGAAGACGTTATCTATATGATACCTCCTCATTTCACTGCAGAAGCATAAATAGGGTGACAGCTGGCTGGAGGGAGATCACCAGGAGCCTGAAGGTTTACTGAGGCTACTGTTGGCTGTAATGTCATTTACAGTAAAAATATCACAGTATAATGTAATTAATATTGTTGGAAGAGAGCAAGTAGGACTCATCCATCTTTTAAGTGGGTACATCTATAGTCTGATCTAGAACTCACAGCTGATGTATGTGGTTTGTATTACTACATGGTGTAACAGAAGTGCATATTAAACAGTGTGTGGACAGGGAGTGTCTGATGTTATTAGGCTATACTGTAAGAGAATAAAACAACCACAAGTCTATCCTCCTAGCTTATTGGTTTGTTATTCTGTCAATAAGAAGACAAGTTGATTTTATTCAGCGTTACAATAAGTTAATTCTGTGTTATTATAAAAGTATGAGATGCATTTCTAGAGGGTTCAATGAAGCCCCTGAACCAACGCAAACTGTGTCTGGTCAACAGTGCAAACTGAGCAAAGAAGGACTCTTCAAAAAGGCAGACAGGCCTTCTTCCTTAGAAGGAGTTACTGCTTGGATTAAGATTTTATATAAAAAGCATCGGTTTGTAAAGTATAATACATTATAATCAATTAAACTACCGGACAGTAGGTAGATTAGTTTAAAATTAGCCTTTAGGATTGAGGAACTAAGTTATTATGTCAAGGGACCCATATCAATAATTACCCAAAAATGAATACTTTAACCTTACAATTAAAGTACATTGAGGTTTTTTTATAGTCTGGACACCCCCCAAAATAGGTTTTAGACAAAGTGATAAGAATTTAGAAAACCAAGGTAAATGTGATCCTCTCCAAAATGTGTTTATGAAATGCAACAGCCACCTATTTATTGGTTAAAACTATAAACAATTACCAACCTCAGCCACCATGTTGCCTACTAGCCAGGCATGATGGGAAATGTAGGCTGTTCCACTCGCTACAATGCTCAGCACTGGTATAGTGTGCATCTGAGCTGAGCAGACGGTGGTGAGGTGTCAGTGGTGTCTCTGCGGTAAAATAATCCTGTCCCTGACTACCGGCATACCTCATGTTTATCACATCGGTTAGCTGAGTTAGCTAGGTAGCTAGCCAGCTATAGTTTGTCAGTACAGTCAATCAGGCCCACCATGTGTTTTGCTATTTCCAACTTACCTGCATTTGGGAGGAGCAACCATTCTCATATATACATGCAAACTTAATATTGGTATCAGTTCAGAGATACAGTATCAGCCTGGCTCTGTAACAGAGATTTGTCACCTTTTCTATACACGGATCGTGCTTACTGACATGCATAGTCACCCCCCCAAAGGCCCATTCTGAGCCAGGAAAAAGCCTGTATATTATTTTGAACGTCCAAAATAGGAGATTGGTAGCATTTCTATTGCCTCTGCACAGCTTTGAACATTGTTCTGAATACAATACAGAGAGAGAGAGACTTCATTCTCTGCTCAGGTAGATATTACTCATCTATAACTTTACATAGACAGTAGTTGATGATTTATTAATGCTTAAATCATAGACTCAAGTAGACATTATTCCTCTATATCTTTACATAGACAATAGTTGTTGATGATTTATTAATGCTCTGGATATTGTATAGGCGACCTTCAAATCAGATTTGGCATGCAGGATTTATTCTACTCGTAATGGAGTATTTTTATTTTGAGATATTGTAAATAATTATTTTAATTACATTTATTTGACCATGGAACATACATCATTGTAATACAAATACAATATTGTGATTTGAAATAGAGAAGATGATGGATCCTAAGACCATTCCATCACTTAGAAAAGGGGTGATTGCGACAGGCTGGTTCAATCCTGCTCATGGCCAGTCAATCTGTCCCGTCCTTCACCCTAATGTTGCTTCGTCACTGGAACCCACCTTATAGCACAAATCTGCCCTGCACTGTGGACAGCATGCGGGAGCTTGTCCTTGAAGGATTATGAGGATAAAGAGAGCCAGAGCATGATTGCAGACATTAAAGGAACAGACCGACTCTTAGGGACATGCACTGTTTGCTGTTGTAACACACATCAGTTGAATAGCTGTGTGTTTAGTGCAATGAGAGGTCCAGAGGACTGGAAGCAAGGGAAAAAGTACACTGTGCAACTACTCCGAAGCAATGAGAGTAAAAGAATCAGTCACATGTTTGGGTTCATCCTAAAACTTTATGTAATAATAATGGTAATTATGCTTCAAAATAGCTATAATGCAGTCTCAACATAATCCTAAACACATTGTGACCATTAAAGGACAACGGATGCTTGGAAATTCCCTCAGCAGCCTTGTTGCTCTACCTGATTTGGTTTCCAATTTTCAGTGACTGATTAAGGTCACAGAGTGGGTAAATGTCCTGGTCACTGCTGAGATCAGAGACATCCGTTTGTCTGAGTACAGGTAGCTCAATCAGGCCAGGCGGATCCACTGTGTGTTGTCATCCCTTGTGGGAGTGGACCGACAAGCTCTACCTTCAGGTGGAGGATCACCAGCGCTGACACCAGCTAGCACAATCAAATAAGAGTGGTAGAGAAAGAGAAGACATCATCATCGCAGTCAGGATTCCCTGACACATCTGATGCTGAGCGTCCGCAGGTTTTCACCTCAAACATCTCCCCAAGGCCACGGAGAAAAAAAGAGACGTTGACGGCCACCTGCAAAGTAAGAAGCATAGCGGAGCATCAAGGGGATGGGTTTGGGGTGCTGCTGCATTTAAAAATGCTGACACAAACAACAGCTGCGAAATAAAATGGCGCACAGCTTCACGCTCTCCCCTGCTACATAATGCATGACGTACAGGACACCGTTTCTAAATGACAGATGAGCATTTCATCTGTGGAGGGATCAGCTGGTGGAGATGCTGCTGAATACTGTGATGAGCTGAAGGCAAGTGTGTATGGTGGCGGGTAGGGGTGGGTTCATAACCCCCTGCCTCCTGCAGAGCAAACTGAATTCAGAGACATCACAGTGGTTTTCTTCACAGCTCAACTTTGACTTCTTCTTAACCTTGAATGTGGAGTCAACAACATATTATAGATGGGATGGAAAGAAAAAAAATCACACCATTTTCTAAATAGGTCGATAAGGAGCTCCATGCAAAAATGTTTTTTTAATTGAGGTAGATTATGTGATCCATGCTGCTCATACAAATTCAACTTTAGTACAACAGTAGCTCCAGTACTCAAATATGATTCTATCAAAGAGCCTGTAAATAGGAATATCTGCACCTATTTAAACATAAAAAATGATCCAAAGTACGATTGTACAAAATATATATATATATATATATATATATATATATATATATATATATATATATATATATATATACACAGTATGAAAAAGTTACAATCTTAATCTAGACTATAAACAACACAGTTTAAACTGATAGATACAGGGAGAACAGCGGGCTGGATGATGTGGGTGATTACTGCTTTGAATTATATTTTTACATTTATTTTTTACTTGCTTTGTTTCACAATGCAGCTGAAAGAGTCAGACAGGCCACATCTTTGTCCAAGTACAACTCGTCCATTACAAGAAAGCTATTTATATATCACTGCCTTGACGAACATATCTGACGTTTGAGTGTTCAGTTAAATTAATAAATCTGTAAATTTATGCATTTAAACATTAGCAGTTTTTCCTATTACCAACTGTCCTTCTTGCATTTGGCAGCTTCAGCTGTGTTACTGTTAGTGTGACTATGCGTTTAACTATTTGTCTAAAAAAAATATCTGGTTCGATCCTCCTTTGTAAAATGTGCCGCCCTGCTGACAGTAGACTTGTCCATGTCTGTGATTGGTCAGATGCTGCAAACCCCGCCCCTTTCATGTGAACGCACTCATAGCCAGATGGAGAAACAGAGTTGATAACCAGCGTCATAGAACCGCTTAGTGCAGATGTCGCGATGGCTCTGTCCACCTTGTGAGGTCTCAGACAAACCACACAATTTTTCCTACGAAACTACAAAAAAAAAAAAAAAAAGTAAAGAAAAGAGCTTTTGTTCGAAATGTGTGGAGTAGCGTCACCTGCTGAGGCAGCAGTGTTGTCAACTTAGCGACTTTATCGTTTTATTTAACGAGTTTTCAGATGTTGGCGGTAAAGCTGTGTGCTTAGTTTGCAGCAAGCATGTGGCTGTATTCCGAGAAAACAACTTGAACCATCATTGGGAGACAAAACATGCAGAAAAATCCAGAAACCTGTCTGAAGATGAGAAGGAGAGGACAGCCGAGGGGCTGCTAGCTAAGATACTGAAGCAGCAAGGACTTTTTACAAAGCTGCATGCAACCAATGAAGGAAATGTAAGTGTTAATGTTGAGTTGAATGTTAAATGCAAGTGTTGATGTTAGTTAAATGTTAAATGTAAGTATTAATGTTAAGTTAAACGTTAAATGTAAGTGTTAATGTTAAATTAAATATTAAGTTTTGTTAATGGAAACATTGCTACCCAAAACAGTCAGTCCTATACGGTTCAAAGACTCCAACATATAATGTCATTTTCTTAATAATATGCTGTTTGGAGTGATTTTCAGTATAATAAATGCTACAAAATAAGTGCCCAGTATGTTTTCTATAGTGATTAAATAGAGGTTACATCTGACAGTATTTATTAGGCCCCCGGCAGTAATCTGAATTTCTCATGTGGCCCCACAGGAAAAATAATTGCCCACTCGTGTTACAGATCCCAAGGTCGTATGAGCATTTTTACTGTATTTTGGTGTATGTCCTGCAAAGTGCTATGTGGTTGTCAGGTTATTTGGGCTTTGACATTAGTTTCTGCCTAAACTTGAAAAGGGCTTGGAGGTGGACACAGAGGATGCTGTGGGCAACTCAGCTCTTCTTTTGCTTTTATTTCACAAGTTTGAGTTCACAGAATAATGGCAGGTGTATTTGCAGTTGTAGTTGTAGTTGTAGCATTGCAGAACATAGCGTAGCGTAGCGTAGCATAGCTTAGCTTAGCTTACACATAAAAACACAATATTAGTTATTGCTTACCGTTAATTTCTCAAACTGATCATTCTTTACTTTTTAAAGCAATATGTTTTAAATAAATTCAAGTTAAATACTTTATATTTGGATTTATTTGCTAATAACCCATGGTTCAAATGCTCAACTGAAACTGCAGTATCTTCAAGTTTCCAATAGTTTCAAATACTATAAATGGTATTGAATAAACAATAAATAAATTTACACCTAATTAAATCTCAACCACAAGTTTGTGCACCTTCACACACTCAATAATTAAACAACCGGATTAAATCATTAGAAGAAGAAGAAGAAGATCTATCCTTTATTAGTCCCACAATGGGGAAATTCAATTTACACTCTGTTAAACTCATACATGGTACATGCAGACCTGAAACACACACACATGCATTAATAGAGAGATGTCAGAGTGAGGGGGCTGCTCCTGACAAGCGCCCAGAGCAGTTGGGGGTTTGGTGCCTTGCTCAGGGGCACCTCAGCAGTGCCCAAGAGGTAAACTGGCACCTCTCCAGCTACCAATGGAGAGATGTCAGAGTGAGGGGGCTGCTCCTGACAAGCGCCCAGAGCAGTTGGGGGTTTGGTGCCTTGCTCAGTGGCACCTCGGCAGTGCCCAAGAGGTAAACTGGCACCTCTCCAGCTACCAGTTCACACTCAGTTTTTGGTCCATGTCGGGACTTGAACCGGTGACCCTCCGGTTCCCAAGCCAACTCCCTACAGACTGAGCTACTGCCGCCCCCAGCAAATAAGCAACCGATAGAAGCAAATAGAAGCAAATTAACGTGCGCAAGCACCTTTAACATCTCATCTAATTAAACACAGTGTCTGCCCTTGCAATTCAACACTGTAACACCACGTGAAACTATTGCGCAACACACGTTGCCAAACAAATTGGATGCAGAGCATGATGGCACATAAACAAAGATACGGATGCACTGTCAAGTTAAACATACGATCGATACTCTCCGGTTAAAAGTGAAATCAACCATTGTATACATTAAATAAATAAACGGTCACACCAATAGCGTCTCTGTAGCCTCCACACCGATGTCACCCTGCTGCATGGACATCTTTGTCTCAGCTCTTCCAAACCAAAGTGAAGGCAGCCTCCTTCAATTTACCTGATCATCATCCGCCTGACCTTTCAGCTCAGCGCTGCCCTTTCAGCTCAGCGCTGCCCTCAACTGGTATGCTACAAGAATTATTTTGGATGTTCTGGATTATGGCTCATGACTGCTATTGGTATTAAATGATGTTATAGTTACAAAAGAAAATATACTACAAAATTTAGAGAAAAAATCTCTTTTGTCGTAAGTCTACTTTTGACTTAACAGTGGTGGATTTTTGTTGTTCTCTCTTAAAGGTGTATGTGATACTTCATGCCTCAGAGTCGTGGTCAACGTCCTGATGAAAGTATGAACCACCTAAGTGCTTCCTCCATTAATGGGACAGAGCCGTCTGATGAAGTGTGGCTGAACTGGTTAATGGAAAACGTGAATCCTTTCAGAGCCATTTGAGAATGTGAAAATAAGGCCTCCTCTAAATTCTCACTGGATTTCATAAAGATGAGCTGGAATAACAAAGGACCCTGCGAGGGCAGTTTGCGCCGGCTGAAGGGAACGATTTTGCTTGACAAATTAGCCCCTCTTTGAGAACTTGCCGTACGGCTGATGGAAAATGACATAAATGGTCTTCAGCGAGCACGTATTCCTCAGAGCAAATCTAAAAGATAAACACAGATCTACCTTTGGCATGTCCTTTCAATAAATCATTGTCTGCGTGTCTGTCTGTGAGAGGTTTCACGCTGTGTGTGTCCTCACACACCTTTGATTCAGCTGTTGAGCGATCTTCAAAATTTGCCTTCACATCAACAACAGTCACCAATCGTCTGTTTCTTTGAGCGGAATGATGTCTGTATGTTGAAAAAGATACTAAATGATGTATGACTCTTTCTCACTCTGTCTGTGTCCGTCTGTCCTTCTTCCAGTCGCCATCATGTTGAAGGATGACTACTTTGTACGGGGAGCAGGCCTACCAGGGAGGTTTAAGGCAGAAAAAGTGGAGTTTCATTGGGGACCGAACAACGGATCTGAAGGCTCTGAGCACAGCATTAATGGCCACCGTTACCCTGTGGAGGTAAGCACAATATATGTCAACATATCAAAGAATCGACCATATGAGAGAGCGTAGTTACAGTTCCTTGATATAGGTGTACATAAGGATGATTATTTTGATGCTTCATCAATAGGTTTCATCTTTATAGTTTAAATAGCCTTTGCCAGTTACTGGAGTCTGGGCAGAGCTGTTGTTGGATGAGCAACCATGGCTGAGACACCTGTCCATCAAGCAAAACACCCCCACAGATTTAACACTGGACTATTTAGAGCCCAGTAACCTTTCCTGTAACAATATCATTCCAAAGTGTCAAAAGGTCATGGTTTGGTGCAAGCTGGGGAGGCTACAGCGGGACGACAAAGGCCAAATGCATCAGGATACATTTCTTTGCATTTAGAAAGTAGTGCACATGTCAAATCCTCTCACTGTGGACTGAGGTTACGTTTTGCTCACTGGCAACCATTATCATTATAAAGATAAGGAACATTTCAAACACTTGTGTATAACACTGTACGAATACTGAACACTCATAACAGGCTATACAACTGGAAAGCATCTCTTATGCTATGAAATAAAAAAAAAAAAAAAAAAGATATGGTTCTTTTGTTCCCATCCTGGAGATCAGTGCATCTGTTGGTCATTCAATTTGGAGATTGATGAACCTTTAGGGACTGGTCCTCATTTTCTTTGTGGCAGCACGGCCTCTTGAAAAAAAAAATATTAGAGCTCTTTTTCTCCATTTATAGGCTACATGGGGAGTTTTTGGACAGCCTTGTGTTAAGTTAGCCAATCACTATTGATTTACCCTTATAAGCTTGACTTGGCCTGTAGTTTTTATTCAGTAGCAGCACTCAGTGCCAATCCAATTATCAAAAACACGTAATAGCAGGACCACAGTACATGAAAATGAAACATGAAAATGTGCCTGTGAAATAATAACTGGAGCACTGGAAGGTTGAGGAAATGTTGAACTAAATTATTTTATTAACCAGCTGGGATCGGCTCCAGCCCCCCCCCCCCCCCCCCCCCCCCCGCGACCCCTAACGGGATAAGCGGTTGACAATGGATGGATGGATTTTATTAACCCTGACCACCACTTTCCCTTGACCAGAACCAAGTGGGTTTACATGCCTCCATTTATTGTGTGTTTGTATCTAACGGACTAAACAAGTCCTGAAACTGGACTAGTACTGAGGGAGCACACTGTAGATGGTAGCTACTCACAGGCTGCAACATGGTGCTATTGGGGCAAGCTGGCACCATCATTTACATCCACTAAAAGTGCTTGTATTTACCATGACAGGCTCTGATTGTTATTATAAGTGTCTGAAATCATGGAAAGAGTCTCACTCAAGGTCTCCTTCTGAAATAGAAAGAAAGAAAGAAAGAAAGATATTCCTTTATTAGTCCCACAGTGGGGAAATTCAGTTTTACACTCTGTTGTTCACACAGTACATATACATGTCAATGGAGAGATGTCAGAGTGAGGGGGCTGCTCCTGACAAGCGCCCAGAGCAGTTGGGGGTTTGGTGCCTTGCTCAGGGGCACCTCGGCAGTACCCAAGAGGTAAACTGGCACCTCTCCAGCAACCAGTTGGTCTTGGTCCATGGGGGATAATAGGGCGAGGGGACATATTTATGGGAAACAACGGTAGAATAGTGGAATACATCAATAGTGAAAATAAGAGTGTCAGCCAGTCTGAGTTTGTTGTGTTGAGGACAGAAAGTGTAACTTAGAGTTATCTAAAATATTTTCATGAGCGCTTTGAATTCGATGGCTGCCCAAGTTTATGGGGCAACTGTGCAACTGAAGGTAGACCATGTCGTCCACCAATTGGAAGGTCGGCGGTTCGATCCCCGGCTGCTCTGGTGACATGTGGATGTGTCCTTGAACAAGACACTTCACCTCAGTCATCAGTGTATGAATGTGTGAGTGAATGGGCGAATGCTGACATGTAGTGTGAAGTGCTTTGAGTGGTTGGAAGACTGGAAAAGCTCTTATACTGTAAATACAAGTCAATTTACCATTTCTACATTTTGCTAGTTTGTTTATTGAGATCCCTAATAGTTTTTACAGCTACTCTTTCTGGGATCCACACAGTTTACATGACGACAATACAGAAATACACATTCAACTACTCATCGCTTTACACTAGCATAGCACATTTCAGTGTACAAACAAAATAACACAAATGTAAAGAAAACAAACCTCCTCCAACTAAATCTACGATGATCTCACAGATTAATATCATCACTTAACACAGAATGCCCATGTAACCCTCACAAACCAAAGCATATTATTAATCAATAAAGTTTCTTTTTAAGTAATGTTCTTTTAGCATATTTTTTATAACCATGTGTGGCATTTTGTTGTCAGAATCGCTTTTTTATTGTCATTGTATTGCATACAACGAAATTAGAGTGTCATCTGACCTATTTATGAATGACTTCAACAATAAACATAATAGCATATAGTATATGGTAGCCTCATACACACATCTGTCTCTACATTTTAAGAAATGTCCTGTGAAATGATTTCTATAAAATTGACAAGCATTACACAGGTGGCGTTACAAAAGTAAGTGAACGGTGTGACATTAAGAGACACTTTTAGCATCCAGCTTAATCATCTACCAACTAAACATAATGCTTATATGTAAATATGAGTGTGTGTGTCTGTGTGTATATCTGCATGATGTTTATGTGCAGCTGTCAGTCTCTTGAATGCTGAAATGTCAGCCCTCTCTGTTTGGACTTCTAGAAAGCTGCATCTTTACTGTGGCTGGCCAAACACATGAATATGTATCGTTTGACATTTAGTAGATCAGCAAGCAGAGAGTTCAGCTTGATATCCAAACTCTTTTTGTCCCCCTTCCAGAACCTTTCCACAAAGTTGCATAACGGTGTCTTTGTGTCAGTGGCAGAGATAGCCTCGCATGGAGAATATGCATTTGTCCTCAGTATTTAGAAATATTGCTTACCTGTCTGCCAGAGAAGCCATCAAAGATTCTGCTGAAAACACAAAACCTCCTATATGAATGCAGGAGGCTTTGTGGGACTGCTGTTTTTAAATTGCTAGATTTATAATATGCCATCACAATTGATTCAGCAGCGAGACATCGGCGAGGAAAAGTTCCCATGTAGCACTTTTATGAAGTTCCAGTGAAAATCAAGCCTGTTGTCTCATATTGACTGAGCCTCAGTCGACTATGCTATTTCTCCAGAGACACACACATACACATGCATGCACGCACACACACACCTCTGCCTTGTGCCAGATTCAATATTGGCAATATTGCTCAGCTGATCTGTCCTTTAAGGCCACAACTGATACTGATATTTCTGCGGAGAAGCTGCTGAAATATGAGATTATGTGCTGAAATTTGATCGTTTCATGTCTAAATAACAAACCTGACCATGTTACAAAGCCTGGGTTGTGCAAACAGAATAATTGTAGACTTTATAGACGCATTTGTTAATGTCATTTAATAATATTCAAATTTAAAGCCATTAAAGACCAAAAAAGGACTTGGAGGTCTTAATTCAAAATGCTATTTTTATTAGTTGATGTCATTTTTAGTTTATTGATGCATTGTCATCAATTAATTGCAAAATTAATGAATTCATTTATATTATTATTATTATTTCAACTGAATTTTAAATCTAATGCAGATTTCCATGTTGTCCTTGATATGATCAGTGTGCTCTTGTCATGGCAACAAAGTTAATTTGCAAACAAATGAGTCACTTATGAACAGTCACATATTTTTTGGTCTTTGCAATAGCTTGCATTCTAATGTTTCACCCAGTGTACATGAACATGTAATGTAAAATGCCCATTAACATTTAAAATTAGTAATTTCCTAAACGGGAACTGCAAGGTCACTGTAATTTCTTGGATTTGGTTCTATTTACAAAGACAATGCAGACAGTTTTTAACTGGTACTCTTGCAGTGAATTCATATGTAATTACTAGCATAACCTTGAGAGCCAGAGAGACTCTTCAGCAAAGCTGACCTGCTATTAAAATGCCTTTCTGTTTGGAAAGTAGGTGAATGCTCACTTATGTGTAATAGATGAATAAAAAACACCCTCTGGTTCGCCTCTGTTGTATTTAATGCATTTTCTTAGTCTGGCCGAGATGAAAACAGTCACAGTTAACATGAGTCTTTGAAGTGAAGCAGTCCTAGACATTAGGGGTGGAGCGGTACGTGTTTTCATATTGAACCGAAGCTGCCTCCCACTGCAGACTCTGTTCAGTATGAATTTGAATGGTCAACGTGTTGTGAGCTGAGTGAGCTGAGGACTGTATCTCTGTCCGTCCGTTGTGCCTGCCCTGTATGAACCAGCACTACAGTTCAGATCAGGAACGATCAGCAGGTCAGAGTCTGATGATGGAGTATTACAAAATCAGAAATACTTTATTGATCCCTGGGAGGAAACCAAGTTACATTTATATAACATTACAGACATTGCTGTTATTAATTTATCTTTTATTATTGACCATACTGTATGTCAGTATTTGAGTTAAAACTTTCAAAACAAATGCAAGTTATTTTCTTCATTTTCTTTGTTTTCTATAAACTAACTGTGACCCCAAAACCGAGGTGCATACCGAACCGTGAATTTTGTATACCAATACACCCTTACTACATACAGTATGCATGTAGCAAAGCAGTAATAGTAACGGTGAGCTCTGGATGTCTCTTACAGTTCGAGACAGTTCTCTTCGACTATATCTTCTCTATCAAGTTCATAAATATCTGCCACTCTACCCAGCGACATCGACAGCATGTCCACGATGAGATTAAAAGTGCATAACATCTTCATTTATACAGACAATTATTAATTAATTAATTACACAGTAACTACTGTTTCATTTCCTGTTTCCTCTTTACAAGCACATATAAATGTGTGGATCCAAACTGTCTCAGAACAGCCTCTGTTTTCCCAGTAATCACTACCAAATCACACAGTGCTTTCCAGGAAAATCACAAGGACATTATCAGGAAATTACAGGACCAACAAATTTACTGTACCTTGAACACAGCATAGATTAACAGTCATTTATCTGCTATGTGTTAACAAAATATCCACATATATGTTTGCATGTGTGGTTACATTATTAAAGTTGACATGGCAGCTTTGTGATTCAGTAGCTAGTCCGTGCTTTGTTTTTAATATGTTTACTGACATCCTTACGTAATCATTTCAGTTTTTTTTTTGTAGCATCAGTCCTTAGTGATGCAAGTTTGTGCATATGAATATATAATGAATGCAAAAAAAAAAAAAAAAACAGAGCAGACTTCCTAATTCAGCCAGATTGTATTCATTTTATTCTGGTCATTTTATCATCTACTTTAAATAAGACTTCCACCATTAGTCTCTCGGTCACAACAATGTCTTGTTTCTCACTGAATTTGATTGTTTCCAGGGTATAAAACCTTCTGAAACTGTGAACAAATCTTGCTTTATTTCATCTGAAATACTGACATGAAATAACTATTTTAAGAAATCCAGCACACCCAACCCAACATCACTCAAAGCTCTGCTACCCACCTGTACCTGGGAGAACATCACATCATTATTTTTACATAAAGGATAAAATGCAAAGAAAAATATATTCAGGTTGTTTTTGTGTCTGTGGTCAGAGAATATTTCTCTGCAGTGAGTGACTGCAGTATCACGCTGTAACGCTCTCAGCATGGCCTCTGATGTTGCTTCATACAACCACAGCATCAGCAGTCTGATTGCCGTCCAGACCCTGTTTCAACTTCACTGTCTGCCTGCTACATTGCACAATGTTATCTCTGCAGGGACAGATTGGAAAACTACAATATGGACACACGGTTAGCCGACATAGTCAACAGAGGTCCTCCATTGTGTTTGAGTGGAAATCTCAACAGCACATATTCAACAAGGAATATGCAAATAAAACCAAAACCGTATGCGTGGTGAGATGTCACCAGAGGAAGGTGGTATAAAATTTTGAGCTATATGAACTGACAAAGACTTTATTGTATTTCAACATACAGTAGTTGATAGGACTTAAGAGAATAATTAAAACGTGCACACCCATGAGTATACTACCACACCACAACCAGCTACTGTATGATGTACGATACCACTGTAGTATACAGACCCTTCCAGTGTCTCACAGACAGGAATGATAATGACACAAGTGATTTAAGGGTGCTTTCACAAGCCTGCTTAGTCTAGTTTGGTTCCACAGTGCACAAATTTAAACAAACCAAATAAAGCAATAATATAAATTTGCTGAGGGTGGTGTATGAAGGAGCAGAGCTCGGCACTGATCAATTGATCTCCAGTTTTGTGGCCTTTATCTAACTTATTCTGGTCAAGCAAGCATCAGACTTCTGAAGAAGTCCAGGTTAGTCCTTTCCTGCTCATGTCAATCTGTCATTTTTGGTTTGCTGGGAAGCGGTCTGAGACCACCTCTCATAGGCTGTTTGATTAAAGTGGCTTGTGAAAGCAGCCGAAGAGTAAAGGGAAAGAACAGCCTCTGGGTAATTGCTGTTGCAGAACCTAGGCTGTCCCTGATACTTTTCAGCCTTTTAAAAAAAGGGAGGAAGTTAAAGATAAGGGGAAATCTAACCCATTAGACTACAGAAGAGGGGACACAACGTTCTTCATGACACCTCTCACCTTGCTAACCAAGGGACAGCAGCTCCTGGCCTATGACCTTTGATGCAGTGCATACTATTTTGTCCAGACATGTCCTGTCTTGTGCTGGAATCCCAGGACAGTGAAATGGCTTCATACTTTCTTGTAATATAGATTACTTTTCCATATGTCTTAAACAGAAAAGCCTTTGCTGCTGTCTTCAGTACTGTTGTGCTGACATTTTTTAGCTCTCCAACTGTTGAATTTTCAGACTATTTAAGACTAAAGGCAGGTGGCCACTTTATTTCTTGCAGAAGTGCACCGCTACTTCTTTTGTGTTTGGAAAGATTCAACTCAAAGTTGTTGGCTGCACACCAGTCCGCCAGGAATGAAACCTTATTTCTGTAAGCTGTTTTCATTGTTGTTAGGAATGGGGGAAATACATGTGGGAAATACAGTTCATTTGTGTCCAGTGAGTAGGTTATAACAGTGGAGACAAAACACATCTCTGAGGGCACCAATGTTAATAACCTGGGCCTTAGAGAACCTGTTACTTACTCTGAACACCTGCCTCCTCCCCTGGAGGAGCAGACGTTAAGACGACAGGTCGATAATCATTCAGGCGGTTTGGGTTAACTTTTTGAGGCACAGGAACAATACCTTTGCTGTTACAGAGGTTAGCTATAAATCATAGTATAGGAGCATACCCACCTGCACATCATTTCAGGGTGACGGCTGAGATTCAGTCGGGGCCTGTGGTGTACAAAGGAGGTTCCCAACCTCGTGTTGAGTAATTCAAAATGGAGGCATAGCAGGATCTAATGGGGAAGTAGCATGAAATGGAACCAAGCATATGTCAAACCTGCAGTAAAAATTATTCAACTCACTGGTTCAGAATGGACCTTCGGGCGGTGACTCTGCACTCCAGTAAGCATGATGGGTCCAGTAACAGTAAAGGCAATGAGTCACTGCTATACAGCCCGGATGATACTGGATGTATTTTGATTGGTTGATTAAAATGTATAGTGTAAATAATATAATAAATAATATAAATAATGTTATGGCTGAAAGAAAGAAAAGGGGATCTCAAAATATTTGAATATTTTACAAAATCAATCAAAAAGGATTTGCAAAACAGAAATGTCCAGCTTCTGAAAAGTATGTGCATTTATTCTCTCAAAACTTGGTCGAGGCTCCTTTAGCATGAATTATTTCATTCTGGCATGGAGTCAATCAAGCACAGTAATGTCATGGTCAGCAAACCAGTTAGTTATTGTTAGTAGTTAGTAGTTTAGGCACTGTGAGCAGGTGCCGAGTCCTGCTGGAATAGGAAATCAGCATCTTCATAAAGCTTGTCAGCAGATGGAAGCATGAAGTGCTCTAAAATGTCCTGGTAGGCGGCTGCGTTGACTTTGGACTTGATAAAACACAGTGGACCAACACCAGCAGATGACATGGCACCCAAAGTCATCATACTGTGGAAACTTCAAGCAGATTGGATTGTGCCTCTCCTCCCTCCAGGCTTGATTTCCAAATAAAATGCAAAATTTACTTTAATCTGAAAAAAGGACTTTGGACCATTGATTCAGGAGTAGTGTGATACTAGGAATGCGACAGCTGGAGCCCATTTCCTGAAGACATCTGTGAGTCCTGGCTCTTGATGCACTCACTCCAGCATCAGTCGTCCTTGTGAAGCTCTCCCAATGTCTTGAATTGGCTTTCCTTGACAGTCTTCTCCAGGCTGCGGTCATCCCTCCTCACATTTTCCTTCTAGTCAACTTTCCGTGAATATGCTTTGATACTGTACTCTAGAAACAGCCAGCCCTTCAGCAATGACCTGCTGTGGCTTACCCTCCTTGTGGAGGTCGTTGATAGTCGTGTTCTGGACTGTCAAAGCCTTCTCCATCATTGTGGTTGCGTGTACTGTACTAGATATATAGACCGATCAGCCATAACATCATTACCACTAGCCTGACCCATCAAGACACGAACCAATCCTTGAATGTATGCTGTGGTATCTGGCACCAAGCCATTAGATCCTTTAAGTCTTGTAAGGTATGAGGTGGGGCCTCCATTGATCAGACTTTTTTGTCCAGCACGTCCCACAGATGCCCAATTCGATTGATATCTGGAGAATTTGGAGGCCAAGTCAATACCTCAAACTTGTTGTGTTCCTCAAACTATTCTTGAACCATTGTTGCAGTGTATCATTATCCTGCTGAAAGAGGCCACTGCCATTAGGGAATACCATTTTGAGCAGTTAGCATAGTCCTTCCTCTGTCTGAAGATGGCGCAGTTTGTTTTTCAGGATTGCACATTTGAGCGTATCATGCAGGTGTGGAAGCTGCATAGTCAATGGAAGTGTCAGGTTTGGGTTGGAATGTATCCTTAGAGGATCCATTCTTTCATATTTAATGGACAAAATGCAAACTAGCAACAAAAGACAATAAAAAGTGACAGACAGACAGACAGACAGAGTGAGACCCAGTACACCCACTGGATACTTACTGTGTAAGGTTGGTTTTAGGTAACAGGTCAGCAGTCACCAACAACAACAGGATTCTTCATCTGGGGATCATTCTGTAAATATCCATAACACATTTTTCTGAAGTCCAGACACAAATTTTCAACACATTTTGATCCATTTCCTTTCGATTTCTGATCTTTCCATGCTCTCTTCTCCATGTCTTTCCTTTTTTCTTTTCCTATACTAGCAGTGCTGTTCAAATGTGTGAGCTGATTGCATGGCGTCCGGTGTTACTGCATCTTTCTCGCTCTGCTCATCCAAACAACTTCACACTTCACTCAGCACTTCCTTGGGTCCTCAGCAAAGCCACCATGTGTTCAGTCGATCACATGAACATTTGTTGAGAAAACTACTAATAAATATGACTGTGGTCTCTCCGGTCTCTCTTTCTTCATCTGTCCTTGAATGTACTGTAGGACGGAGAGCGAGCTGTACCCAGCATGCTGTTCTGTGGTGGAACAGTTAATATTGTAGCTAGAGATGGATAATGAGCTCTACCCAGCATGCTGTTCTGTGGTGTGACAGTTGATATTGTAGTAAGGGACAGAGAGCGAGATGTACCCAGCATGCAGTTCTGCATATAACAGTTAATATTGTAGCGAGAGACCTACATACCTACAGACCTGCAGACCAACAGACTCCTTTCATTTTGGTTAGACTGTTTTTCTTTTCTTTTTCTTTAAATTTCTTGACATGTCCTCCCTAATCTTTATTTGCTTTATTTCCCTTCTCTTTCCCTGCAATCCTCCCAGTACCTCTCTTATTGTGTTGCAGTGGGCGGAAGGGAAGAGGAGTGTGCTCCCTGTGAGTGCTCCGCATGAATGATGTATGATTTACAAACCTTGCCATTTAGTAATTGTAGCCTAATAGGGCCCTTGAATAGCATGATGAAGTAGGGACCTGCTGCTCCCCTACCTGCTGTTTTAAACAGTAATGCTCTGGTTAATATGCCAAGCACAGCTTTGCCAGGCAGTGCAGAACACATCTTTAGCTGGAGTGTGTCACTCATCCAGTGTGTGTGTGCGCCCTGTGCATTCATTCTACGGGTGAGAGCTTTGCATAGAAAGGCAAACATGTATGAACTGACACACACTCTCAACCAGAAGGTTGTGTGGTTGATTCTGAATCGTCAACCAAGCCCATGGGCTGAAACACTTACACTCAGGGCTTCCTTTGTTTGGAAGCCAATAGAAAATATATATACGGGCTTTATTCTGTTGTGTTTAGAGCAGATACTCTGCATATAGTGTTTACTGTTTGCACACTGCAGTATATTCTACAGTGTGCTACTATCGCGTTGCATTCCCAAAAATGACACAGTGAGGTACACTTAAGTTTTGATTGTTGGATTGATAGCACTGTTTTCCCACTACAGAAATGGATGATATACTCATAGCTGGGAAAAAAAAATGAAAACAAATCATGAAGAGTCATGTAACAGCACTGAAGCAAGACTGAAATAGCGACCACACAAAGCTGGTTACTGCCCCACAACCCCAGGACTTCTAGGGACCCAGGGCAGCTGCCTGGACATTGTGAATAACTGGTAAAATACACGTATAAGAACAGTGTCTCAAAGTCACGATTTGATTGATACTAGTTGGTGCATACCTTGAATTATTTCCTTAGTAGTAGTTCAGCGGTCCTGGGGATCCAACACAACAGCGTATTTATACATCAGGATGTCATGAGACATCCGTCATGAGCTAGTTGTTTTAAATCCTGAAAACAGAGCCATCCGGAGGTGCAGAAGTCTAGTTTTCTCTCTGAACACTTGAATTACACCATACTGAAAAGTTATTATGGAATTTTTGCCCAACAATGCTCAAAACATGCTGCTTACTAAAGCTTCAATAACAAATGAATCAATCTCATAATCTAGAACAGTAAGTTCTGAAAGCACTGATCCACATTTTCTGCTTGGCAGAAGTAGGACAGATGACTTGGCATTAAATTAAATATTTGTTTATAATAAAGTGTGATAATTGAATCAATGAGATGGTAAGTGAACATATCAGTGAAAATCAGCATAAAATAAATGAAATTAATGGATCTTTGAATAGTAAATGCAACTATCCTGAGGGCAATAGTGGGAAGAAATATGTGATTTTGATCTATCGGAATATGAGCGGATGTTCTACTTAAACCTATGAATTCAAATATTAATAATTCAGAGAGCTAGCCGACACCAACCCTTAATCATATCAGCAGATGAATTTGCCTTACTTTGTGCAGCGATGTTTCAGACAGTAACCAGTGGGGTCCAGCAGAAGTTCATTTCAGTTCCTGTTGTGGTCCTCAGCAGGCCTCAGGATACCGGCAAAAAGTCGTTAGAGCTGCAAATGTTGCTTAGAAGGAGGCCATAGCTGATCAGCAACACAAAGCACTTGAGTTCTTGATTATGATGGTTGTGTGCTGTGTTAATTTGTTAATTAATTATTTAAAATGAACTGTACAAGTGTATATGTGTTTAGAGCATTATGATACAAGTATACGTATGATGTCCATTCCTATGTCTCATAAGTTGTTTTTGGGCTGATACGATTTGTTACACAGATTTGGTGCTAAATTGAATCATATTTTACCTTTCGTGAATTAATAAAAATGATCAATAATCTCTCCAAATTACCGCATTAAGACACTAAGACCTTGAGGAACACCATAGAAAAGGCCATGATGTGATTTGGTATCAAAACCTTTTGACAAATGGAGAAAAAAAAAATGCATTTTTTGGCGACTGGATGGCGAGCATGTGTTGTGTTAACTACTCAGAAACCCGTTTATTGTCAATATAGCAGGGAAATTTGTCTGTGCTTTGAATCAATCACTTTGATTGTTTGTCACACTACAAAGGAGACAAGAATTAGTGAGCACACAGCTAGGAGACTATTTCGCAGGGAGGACCTTCAGTTAGCTGCTGTAGCAACTTGAATTCAGTCAACCAAACCCCAGTGATGGGGTGACAGCGGGCCGGTGGGTCTAACCTGTGTAACGGCAGTAACAGAGAGTTTGCTAGTACAGTACAGTTCTAGTACAGAGAGTTCAAAAACTGAACCGTGACCAATAAATCAATCAATAAAGAAAAAAAGGGATGTAATTAACTTTGATTTTACTGTCCCAGGGGCTTTCTAGAAGGACAACAACTACATGGAACAAGAAAAAAAGAGATCCATCAGCAGGAATCTCATGAAAATCCCGCTTTAGAATGCTGTTCACTTCAAGGATTTAGCAACCAGAGATATATTTATCCATTCAGCCTTAAACATGAAATCAATTATGAAATCTGGAACCTGCATTATATCAGAGACTAATGACACTAATATTTATCAGCCCTGTTGTATCAGCAAACTGGTGTATTTCTCTCAGGCTGCCTCCATGTCCATCCCCCCAGAGCAGGTGAGAGTGCTATCAGGGCTAGCTGGCCCAGGCGCTAAGCTATCCATTCTTAGCAACTGCCTCTTGCCAAGGCTCGTTTTTATCTCCCACCCCCTCCCCAGCCTCCCAGACGTGATAAACGAGGAGCAAAGGATGGAAAGATGGAGGAGGAAGGGCCCGGCGTGTGTGTGTGGCTCCAGAACTTGCTCTGCCAGCTTTTACCCACCTGCCTAGATAAGAGAGGCACTGTAAATTAACACGCGATAGGGGGGATGAGAGCATGGGCGGTGTGCGTCTGTGGATCGGTGGGGTTTGTGCACTCATTCACACACATATACACACAGGCTACCTCTCTTTGCTATGCCGTAGGTAGCGCAGATAAAGATGTGTCATTGATGAATGGGATTTTATTTCCCATCAACCTTTGCTGTGTGGGAAATGGAAAGCACATCCTGGTCCCTAAATCATCACATGAATAATGATAACACCGGGTAGCAGTTTTCATTTTGTCGCACTATTTGTCTGCAAAGCGCCATATGCAAACTGTTTGTTTCTATCAGCGCTTGTACTGCATGTGTGTGTGTGTGTGTCTTTTTTTTTAGGTTGCAGCGGAAAATGAATACTGAGCCTCCACAAACCGTAGCGCA
Source organism: Pterois miles (assembly GCA_947000775.1). Taxonomy (NCBI): domain Eukaryota; kingdom Metazoa; phylum Chordata; class Actinopteri; order Perciformes; family Scorpaenidae; genus Pterois; species Pterois miles. The sequence continues at coordinate 2,569,732 of CAMQGK010000355.1, forward strand.
GATGTATAAACTCATGTTTGTACTTTGTTTAATCACACTGGAGGGCAGTGAGCTCTTAAGTCTCCCGCCACTAACACAGAGGCAAAATTACAAGGAGAAAATTCACAGGTGCATCCCCCTGTTTAACTTACAATATGAGAAACACAAGGGTCACAAGTTCAATGCTTGGTGTCCTTCTCCGGGTTCTGCGGCTTCCTCCCACAGTCCAAAGACATGCAGGTTCGGTAGGTGTGAATGTGATCGGTTGTCTGTCTCTATGTGTCAGCCCTGTGGTAGGCTGTCCAGGGTGTACCCCACCCTTGTACCTTGCACATTGCGCATTAATACAGCTCAGTTTTTACTCGTGTATGTTTGGTACCTCTTGTCTGCCTGCAGTCATTTCCTGATTAGGAATTCCAAGAAACAGCATTGGAGTCAATGTGCTCAGTACAAACACCATTTGTCATTTGAACTAGTAAACTGACAACATGAACTTTTATTTGCCATATACTGTATTTGTCAAGTATCATAAACACTCCAGTGAACTGGCACTTTGAGGTTTTTATAACTGTCATGACTGTGCAACACATGACTGCTCATTACATCATGTCAAATCACATCAACAAAGGAATGTGCAGTCATGTGGGACGGTCCATGGGGATATAAGGTGGACAGACATAGTTAAGAGACTTGAAGTTAAATATACAGATACTACTTCCTCACTGGCATGGCAGCCAAAAGTGCAACACATTCTACTCACATACCCAGATCAACTTGACAGGGAGCAAAAGAAGCCTTAGGCTGCTATTGACCAGATATATTGATATAACATTCTTGTGCTATTCATTACTGGAAAACTACCTGGGCCCTGGTGTGTTGTGTGTCGGTCATTTCATTAATGCTGCACAAATCAGTATTTGTATATGAACAATGGATTAAATGAGTATGAATAATGTAGAAAGTTTCACTCACATTGGTTCACTCTCACTGCTCTCATCTACCTGGTTTAGCAGGCAAATGTTTTCAGTGAAAAACAGCTGTGATGAACCTACTGAACTACCTGACTGCCAGACCAGCCAGCGACTACCTGGTGAACATGGTGGAGCATTTAGCAGCTAAAGAGTTTGTGGAGACCAAGGCTGTGGTCAAAAAGTCAAAAAATTACGTCTTACCACTTTTCCTTGACCTTGGTGGAAAACATCATGAGGTCAGGGAAAGGTGTGAAGGAGAATTAGGAATCAGGAAAAGACAACCGTGGTGTTAAGGAAATCTGACTGCACTTTCACTCATGATGATGTGACGGTGGCGGATGTTAGTGATGAGGGCCTGCCGTGGTGAAACTACAACGTTCTGAAGATGGACTACAAAAGGTGCTGCTTCCCCCCTGTGGTCCTTAATAATTTAGCTTTTTAAATGACAGGCTGCTAAAGAGAGATACTACAGGTCCTTCTGCTGCTAGAACACTTTACATCAACATATAACAAGGGATGATCTGACCTAACGAGGTCAACCGCTGAAAAATAGCATTTCATTACCAAGGTTGGAGCTGAAATACAGTATAACCTTTAGGCAACCACAAAGTTCATATGATGAATAATGAGAAGAACTATTAAATGTGTATTTCTTCCAAATCCTTTGACTGAATGATATGCTAGATATACTGTTGATAGGAGACATTGTTTGTTTTCATGAACAGCAGAATGGTGCGTCACTTTAGAAGTTGTGGCTGGTCCAGCGTTTCCTCTGCTTGGGGCAGCTGTGGCTCAGTGGTAGAGCAGGTCGGCCCGGAAGGTCAGTGGTTTGATCCAGGTCGGCTCCTTGCATGGCACCCTCTGATATGTGTGTGTGAATGGCTGAATGCTGACATGCTTTGAGTGGTCGGATGGCTAAAAAGGAGCTATATAAATGCAAGTCCATTTACCATTTATGTTAAAGCAGATAAGAAAGGGAGCATTGAATCACCTTTCCTCAGCATTTAGAGAATTCGAACAGCTCTTATCATTGCGGCTACTTACAGTTAGGCCCAGAAATATTTGGACAGTGACACAAGTTTTGTTCTTTTAGCTATTTACGAACAGATCAAACACATTCACATTCACATATTTACATCCAAATTGGAGGAAGGGTTTAGGAATTATAGCTCTTTAATATGTTGCCGCCTCTTTTTCAAAGGACCAAAAGTAATTGGACAATTGACTCAGAAGGCTGCATGGGCTCTTCCCTTGTTAACCTTTTATCAATTAAGCAGTTAAAAGGTCTGGAGTTTCCATGTGTGGCATTTGGAAGCTGTTGCTGTGAACCCATAACATGCGGTCAAAGGAGCTCTGAAGTGAAACAGGCCATCCTTAGCCTGAAAAAAGAGGAAATCCATCAGAGAGATAGCAGAAATGTTGACCAAATCAAAAGTTTGGTACATTCTGAGAAAAACAGAGCGCACTGGTAAGCTTGGGAACTCAAAAAGGCCTGGATGCCCACTGAAGACAGTGGTGGATGATCGCAGGATCCCTTCCATGGTAAAAAAAAAAAAATAAAATAAAATAAAATAAAAACCTTCACAACATCCACCCAAGTGAAGGCCACTCTCCAGGAAGTAAAGTAGGTGTATCAGTATCTAAGTCTACCATAAAGAGAAGACTTAATGAGAGTAAATACAGAGGGTTCACCACAAGGTGCAAACCATTAATTAGCCTCAAAAATAGAAAGGCCAGATTAGACTTTGCCAAAAAACACCTGATAAAGCCAGCCCAGTACTGGGACAGCATTCTTTGGACACATGAGGCTAAAACAACCTGTACCAGAAAGATGGGAAGAAGAAAGTATGGGGAAGAACTGGAGCAGCTCACCACATCTTCTGTAAAACATGGTGGAGGGCATGCATGGCTTCCTGTGGCACTGGGTCATTAGTGTTTATTGATGATGTGACAGAAGACAGAAGCAGTTGGATGAATTTTCAAGTGTACAGGGATATATTTTCTACTCAGATTCAGCCAAATGCAGCAAAGTTGACAGGACTGCGTTTCACAGTAGATGTACAATGACTCAAAACATACTGTGAAGGCAACCCAGAAGTTTTTTTAAGGCAAAGAAGTGGAATATCCTGCAATGACCGAGTCGATCACCAGATCTCAACCTGATCAAGCAAACATTTCACTTGCTCAAGACAAAACTTAAGGCAGAAAGATCCACAAACAAGCAACAACTGAAGACAACTGCAGTAAAGGCCTGGCAAAGCATCACAAAGTAAGTAAATCCAGCATTTGGTGATGTCCGTGGGTTCCAGACTTCAGGCAGTCATTGCCTGCAAAGGATTCTCAACAAAGTTTTTAAAACATTTTACTTATGGTATTGTTAATTTGTCTAATTACTTCTGAGCCCCTGAATTGAGGAGACTTTGTAAAAAAAGGGTTACAATCCCTAAATGTTTCATAGGATATGTATGTTCAGCCCCTTTTAATTAAACCTGAAAATCTGCACCTCATTGCATCTTAGTTGTTTCATTTCAAATCCAATGTGGTAGCATCCAGATCCTAAATCATTTAGATTGTGTCACTGTCCACATATTCCTGGTCCTAACTGTAGATACTTCAGGGTCATTTCACTCCATTAAGAAACTTCCTAAGCAAAAAAGACGTTTGACTGCAGCTCAAAACAGAGCTATGTGAATGTTGGTTCATCAGGTGGACACAAATGTGCTAATGTTGTTCTGTGTCTGCTGGATGTGTAGATACCCTAATGTTAGTTAACAAGTTCAACATTTCATGAGATGATAACCGATCGGTGCCCTTCCAACTTACTGCACTGCCGAAAAATCATTGTTAATGTAAATTTAGTTAAATAGAAAAATGTATCCTGTAAGAATGATATTAACTGAAATAATAAAGTTCTTGAAATGGGATGTTCAGACTGGGCCCATCTACAAGACAGGACTTTAAAAAAGCCCTTATTGTTGTAGGTGACTGTGCATTAGTGGTGCATTTTCATTGATAAACTGGCAGTTACACAAATTGCCACATCAGCTGACACACGATATGAATATTTGGCCTTTAGGGTCTGTGCACCTGGGACTGTTGCCCACTTTTTCAGATTTGTAATCCAGCCTTGCATGTTGTCAACTTAATTTCATACAAATAACATCTTTTTTTAATGAATTATTATGAACTTTTACTGCAACATTTGTCACTCTTGTAAATTGTCAATGTTCCTCTTATCTTCTGTTGGTTGGTTTCAGTCCATTTCACAACGCATGTGAAAATCAACTTGTGATTTGAAACTTGCTCTCATCACAGTGATATATCTTGTTTCTGTATCAAAGCAAACTTGCATTGCATGTTAACACACTTGAGAAGTGTGGACTCATTTTCAAAGTTCATGTGCTGGTGAGAGGCTCTGAAATCAAACATATGAGCTGTTGAACAGAGCAGCATCCTGTTAGTGACAAATCTAGAAGACAAACCAGCAAACATGGAGGCTTCATGGATGACTGCAATAATTAACTATGTGCTGTTGGTATTTTTGTCATGATCAGTGCCATCTTCCCTGTTTTTACATCAATGTATGCATGACACGATATGACAATAAGGCATGGATAAAGCAACGTAGTGTATATACAGAGCTTTTGTTTATGAAAAGTGGTGACTATGGACACAAGAGACAGTTATGGGATAATGATAAATGTTTAAATATAGAGAAACAGCAGCACAAATAAAGATGAGTATCAGCAAATTGACTCAGTAATGTCAGTTACACAACAATAACTAGCTACGAGTATGTTGAACTGAAGTGTGCATTTTATTCCTTATGGATTTAACTTTGAATTTGCATGACCAAGTTGTGTTTTGCAGAAAATGTAATTTAAGTTTAAGTCCTCTGTTTTTTGGCCATAAGACATTTCAAAAACATATTTCAAACAGAAAACCCCCTTCATACTTTTCCTCCACCTTCAACTGTCTACCGGGACACCTCTAATACTTCAGGATGGAAATTTGAAGCAGCATTTGTGGGGCCGGTGGTGCTGCCTCAACCCACCCAGAGTGCTGTGAGACTGGACACGGCAGCCTGTGATCTATCCCTCCCCTGGGGGACTGACACATCTGAGGCAACATAAGCAAGGTTTTTTGTTTGGAGTGTACAGTCACATTTTTACCTGCTTCTAAAAGAGCATCTGTATACAAACTCATATACTGCAAAAATGGCTACTTTCAATTGGCACCTTTGTTGTGTCAATGAAATGGAGATTCACCTTGTGAAAAATGTTATAGGTCTGCTTCGGGAAGCACTCTGTAAAAAGAGGATCAAGTTCCTTCAGCTCTTTTATCAGTACCTTCAAAAATACATAAAATGGATTTGTGAATGTTTCTGCCATCGTGAGGTTGAATAAAAGTACTTGGTTGAGGTTAAAGGAGGGAAAGATTGTGTTCATGATTTAAAAACACAATCCCAAGATTGATTATTTTCCCAGAGCATTCATCCACTTACAAAGTCCTCATCAGTAGATGAGTTTGCTGAGTTGTGATGGAGATGGAACTGTTGACTTTCAAGCTGAATAGCTTTTCATCAGTGGCCCTTGGTGGTCTGTCGTGGTGTATATGTTGAGCATGAAGTTTCATTTCCCAAACTTTCAGTTGTGTCACAGACATGTGGAGCAGCAGTAGTACTTGGTTCAAGTCCCCACACAGACCAAGCAAAGATTGTGAACTGGTAGATTCCAAGGTCCCCTTAAGTAAAGCAAGTAACGAGGATAACATGAAAATGGTCATGGTTAATACTGTAACACGGTCACGATTAGGTTTAGAGAACACACCCACTTGGTTAGGGTTAGAAAAACATCATGGGTTGGGTTCAAATAAGTACTCTTGTAATGTAGCCTATAATTATGTGACTTAACATGTGACATAACGTTGCAGTAAAAATTACTTGACTTTGGTCTTAAAATTGTATTTTGTCGGAAAATGTGCATCATTTTGGCCTTTGAGCAAGTCAACAAGTATTGTTGTGTGACTGGAACATAATCATTGATGCAAAAGACTCATATCTTGTGTGCATGTCTTAATTGTGTATTCACTGCAAGAACCATGCCATTAACGACTTTTTAGCAATGTTACTGAGGGAAAACAGATGATATTGTCGTTTGTCCACCTAGTCAGATGCAGTTTGGGGAGCTTTGATCGAGCATCTGCCATACCACCTAGACATGATGGACCCCCCTCAGGACCTTATGAAGAGGATATGAGGATATTAGGAGAGAAGAATGGAGTGGAAGGCATGGGTGCAGAATAAGAGAGCAGAACAGGAGGACAGAGTTTGGTGGGTAGTTATAGGAAGTACGGGAAGTGGCATGTATGGTCGTACTCCCAAAATTCAACAGCAAGAACCATGGCATCAACAAGGTACAATTCAATACTTTTATTGAAGAAAATCACAGATGATGCTTGTGGTTAGTCCACTTAGTCAGATGCAGTTTGGGGAGCTTCGAGGGAGGAGGTTGGGGAGGATCTGACCCCCAAAACCTCCAATTACGAGATACTGGATTGAGCTGATCTGAGGTTTTTGACATCTGAGTGGATGGAGCAGTAACACACTTGGTAAGGCCAGCAGCCCATGTTTGTTTTATGTGGTCTGGGCTGCATTAGAGGAGGCTGATGTAGCAGCTCATCTGCTGTTCTGTTCTGCTGTATCTGGATAGCTGGTATGGATGCATGCTGACGGCAAGTAATGGAAGGGGAAGGCAAAGGGAATTTGATGAAGGCTCTTGGATAAAAAGGACTTGAGAAGTGAAGTTAATTAAAGATGGCCAGAGGACAGGTCTGGGCTACCAGTTAGAAGCTTAGAGAAGAATCAGATTAATTAGATAATGATGGTATGCTTTTGAAGGCCATCACAGAACAAGTTATGGTAAACAAAAATGGTTATGGTAAGGAGATCAAAAAACAAAACGATAAGTGGTCATGGAAGTAGTGGAAACTCTTCCAAACTGTCCAGTTAAGATAAATGGGTATCAAGGCTGGAGCTCTGGGAGGCAACAACAGCGGGATTTATGGGTTGAATGTTGGGGAACCTGTGTTGGATCGGTGACTGCGAAAGGGGTAAAGCTTCTGAACTTCTGGAATGAGAAGTGAGAAAGGGTCAAAACGGTATTAACATGACAGGAGTGTGAGCTGCATGGTGAATGTAGTATTGAGTGATGGAACCATATAATAGTTGAGGTACTGTAGATTCTTTGTGGATTATATCAACGACTACTTAGAGTGACTAGTGCAATTGCTTGAAGTAGGCACTGCTGTCATGGTCCCAGATGTCCTGGCTTGAGAGAGTTGTTGTGGTTACTGGGAGTAGGAGGTGGGGTGCTGTCATCGGGGTTTAGGTGTCCTGACTAGAAGGAGCTGCTGCTGTTGGTGGGAATAGGCAGTGGGGTACTGGCATCACAGAGCTGGATGTCCTGGCTGGAGAAGATGCTGAGTTGCTGGGAGTAGGAGGTTGGGCACTGGAGTCATGGTGCCAGATGTCCTGGCTAGAGCAAGCTGCCGTGGTTGCTGGGAGTAGACGGCAAGGGGTGCTGCTGTCCTGCTGTCCGATGGTTTGGATGGTTTTTGATGCCTCGGCCAGAGCGGGTTTGCTGTGGTTAATGGAGATAGGCGGCAGAGGATGCTGGCAACCTGTTGCTAGGTTTTGAATGAAACATTGATGACGTGATGTAGTGCGGCTGCAGCACTGAATGAATTAGTGAGGACCAGTTGAATTGATGGTGCTCATCTGATGAGGGAGGTCAGCATGGAAGAGATTATGTTGAGGCTGGCTGGACTCACTTTTCTGGACGGTATTTGGATTACAGGAAGTATCTCTCAGCATGGATGCGGCGGGCAGAGAAGTATTTGGCTTGGTCTGCAGGTCTGCTGGCCTGGACTGATGGAAAATGTGAATGTGGTCATCCTGATTTTGATTGAATACTTTGTTATCCGGTGGGGATGGTTAGATGAAGTCAGTACTCAAGAAAAGGTGAGTGGACGGATCAACTCACAAACTTGTAGCAGAATAGTGCACAGTCAGAGTATCGCGCATTTCCAGCAGGATATATTATTGCACTTAGCCATGATAGTGCATAATTACTAGTGAGTGTTCATTTCTTTTAGGGCACATGGATAAAAACTGTTGGTGCAAGTCTTGATGAACATATTGTGCCTCCCAGAGGGCAGCAGAGTGAACAGGAGTCCTGGATTATGTTTGTGACTTGCTGCAGGTATCGGGCTTTGTACATGTCAGCAAGAGAGGTTAGTTGTGTGTTTAAGATGTCCTGTGCTTATTTAATGACTCTCTGTAGTGCTTTTTTGTCTGCCACAGTGCAGCTTGTGAACCGCACCAGCATGTCAAGAGAGAGAATACTTTCAATGGACACCAGCAGCTGCAGAGATAGGTTCGCCGTCCTCAATGACCTTAAAAAGTAAAGGTGCTGCTGTGCCTTTTTCACAAGTGACTTGGTGTTAACAGTCCATGTGAGGTCCTGAGAGATGTATGTGCCCAGGAATCTGAAACTACTGACTCTCTCACCATGTCTATTCTGATGTATGCAGGAGCAGGTTCCTCTCTCTTCCTCCTGAAGTCGATTAGCAGTTCTTTTGTTTTGGAGGGGTTGAGTGCCAAGTTGTTATCAAAGCACCATACCGTCAGTTTTTGGACTTCATCCATGTAGGCAAACTCATCGTCGTTTTGCACCAGTCCCGCTACAGTTGTGTCGTCCGCAAACTTAATGATTGTGTTTGTATTAGCGCTTGGTGTGCAGTCATGGGTGTACAGAGTGAAGAGCAGAGGACTCAGCATGCAACCCCGTGGGGCTCCAGTGCTGAGTGTCAGGATCGAGGAGTGATGGGACACCAACCAGATTGATTGTGGGCAATCTGTTAAAAAGTCGTTAATCCATCTGCATGTGTGCTGAGTGACACACAGGTCGTGAAGTTTTGACACCATTCTGCTGGTTATGATGGTGTTAAATGCAGAACTAAAATCCACACAGCATTCAACGTAACATAAACAACATTCTCACATAAGAGCTAGGATGTTCCCGGTGAGTCAGTGCAATGTGGAGAACAGAGTTGGTGGCATCTCCTGTCCACCTGTTCGCTCTGTTTTCAAATTGGTGTTGGTCCAGAGTGGGAGGGAAGATTTTATGTGTTTTAGGACCAGCCTCTCAAAGCATTTCATTACAGTAGAGGTAAGAGCCACAGGTCTGTAGTCATTTAAGCTGCTGATAGACGGTTTCTTGGGCACAGGAATACTGGTGGCAGATTTAAAGCATTTGCGGATAGTGTATGTTGACAAAGAGGTTAAAGATATTACTAAATTAATTGGCCAGCTGGTCAGCACAGTCCCTGAGTACAGGGAGGGTACTCAGGGGCCAGGAGGGCCAGGAGCCTTCCTGTGGTTCACGCCATAGAGCACCCTCCTGACACCCTCTTTGCTCATAGTAAGTGCCAGGTCATTAGAAGAAGGTGGTGGTGTGGGCCCAGTTTCTGTAGTCACCTCAAAACGGGCAAAGAAGTGGTTAAGCTCCATAGCAAACAGGATGCTACTGGTGCTTGAGGTTGGATCCTTGCTGCTCTTGAAGTCAGTGAGATGCTGGATACCTTGCAAGACACACCTAGGGTCCCTCTTACTGAAGTGTCCCTCAATCTTCCCCTTATAGGCTGCTTTTGCCTCTTTGATGCCTTTCTTTAGGTTGGCACTGGCATCATGTATAATTCCTTGTTTTCAGACCTAAAGGCTATATCGCGGTCTCTTAGCAGTCGCTTGACATCCCCACAGTCATGCATGGTTTGTTGTTCTGATAACAACTGATCTGTTTGTCGACAGTGATGTTATCAAAACAGTTCAGGATGTAAAACAGGACATTGGCTGCATAGACTGCTACATCTTTTTGTGCAAATAGATCCCAATGAGTGCGCTCAAAGCAGTCCTGGAGTTGAGTGGTTGCATCCTTCGGCCAAATCGTTATATTTCTCACATTAGGTGTTGTTTTCCTGATGAAAGAGGGATAGGTGGTCAGACTGACCTAAGTGAGGATGTGTGGAGGCTTTGTCTCCTCCCCTAATGTTGCTGTATAGGATCTAGTTTGTTTTGACTTCTCGTCGGACATGTATGGTAGATTTTAGGGATGGACAGTTTTTCGATTTGTATGGTTAAAGTTCTCAGTCAGTAAAAATCCCATCAGGATGAGTGGTCTGCAGTTTACCAATGACTGTCAGCAAGGTGTTTAGTGATAACTTCACATTAGCACTAGGCGGAAGGTACACAGCCATGACAATAACAACAGTGAACGCCCGTGGCAGGTAAAACGGCCGGCATATTAGTATAATAAACTAAATCTGGTGAAAAGTGGCTTTCAATGTTGCATTTGTACACCAGCTGTTATTACAGTAGATGCATGTCTCCTGTCAGCCCGGTGTGCTGTGCGGCCTGCCATTTTGTTGCTGAGCAATTTGCCATTTGTCAGGAAGATGCTGGGTAACAGACTTTCTTTAGCCTGGTTTGAATACCGGCCCAGGAGCCTCGCTTCTGCCCCCTTTCCTGGCTCTCCCTCCTGCATCTTCTGTCCGGTATTGTGACCCCGCCAGGCGACTGATCTCCGGTAGGACGTATTCGTTGTGGTAATTCCTGATGAGATGTAATTCACCACACAACGTCCCAATCTTTAACAGGTCTTGCCGGTTACATATACATGTTGATGACTCTGTGTGCTTTTGTATATGAAATGAAAGGTGAATGGTCATCTGTCTGAACGGATGCAGCAGCACGTCAGTGACAGGAGAGAGGGAATGTTGAATGGATGGATGCAGAGGGGCTGTTCTGTTACACTGACAGACAGAGCTGATGAAAAACACCATTTGTTTTCTCCTGCAGCACAGCACAAGTAGGTAAATCAGTGTGACTGGGTGTTTCAGGCTAACACATGGAGGTGCTCTGTACATAACCTTATTATGGTGATGGAGGTTGTTTTTTTCTGTGCCGTTGATCTTATTAGTAATGGTATCCTTGGAGTTTTTTCTTGTCTTATTGTTATATCCAGCCTCTCTGCCTTTATGCTGCTGGTGCTCCCCTCATTTATTGCCCTTTCTTTCTTATTCTCCCTCTCCTTTTTTTGTTCTGTCTCTTTCTTTCTCTGCCAGCTACATTCCATTAAACCTTCAAAGATAACTGATGACTGCCAGGCTGCACTCCCTTGTTTTTTTATATTTATTTCTCTTTTATTTATGATTGGCCTTCCCTCCAGATAGGGAGCACATGCCATTCCTAACATAATGTTATATTTCCTGATGCCTGTCCTCAATGACACAAAAAAACAGTCATTCTTTAAAATCCCAATGCTACCTAGAGGGCAAATAGATGCTGTCCCAGTTGCCGAACCCGTTCCATACCATTTTTAATAATCTGGCTTGCTGACAGGGGTGGCCCCCACCACCATTTTTGTGTTTTTTTTTTTTTTTTTTTTGGGCAAAAGCAATATTTTGCCCCCTCCCCCACCTTGCTTTTATGAAAAAGTAACACTCATGAAATTGAAAAAGCCACAGCTGACTTTCAAGGCCATTTCTCATGTAATGCATTTCAATTGGGTTTTTAAGATAGATTGCGCGAGGTCACAGCGTGCTCTAAACATATCTCATAACCCAGATTGTACAGCCCTGTCCCCGCGTCTCCGATCTGTTTGGTAAGATGCGGCGGTGAGGGAGATGAAAGGCAGCGTGTGTTGCATCAGTGGCCGGCAACACTGCATCGCATGACCTTCTTTGATGGACGCCCTTTATCCAGCTGCGAGAGGGAACGAGAATTCAAAACCCCATAGCGTGGCTCAGATCGAGAGAAAGACTGCATCAACCCTTCTTCTTGATGTCCTCGCTCTCTCCTCTCAGCAAGGACGTGCACTCCACGCAGCGCATTCTGTTGTCTGTTTTCACACAAAGCCTTGCTTATGTCGCCTCAGATCTGTCAGTCCCTCTGGGGGGATCACGGGCCGCCGTGCCCGGTCTCTCAGCTGTCTCTGCGGGGTCGTGGCAGCATCGCCGGCCCCTGTGTACCTCCTGCTTTACATTTTCATCCTGAGGCAGCAGAGCTGTCCCAGGAGACACTTGAAGGTGGATGGAAAGAATGAAGGGGGGTTCTCAGAGGTTTCTGTCAGAACACGTGTTTTTGAATCGTTGTCTTAAGATTGGAAACATAGGAGAGACTTACATGACATTTCCTGTGGGCGGAGGTCTGCCTCAGAACTGTTCACAAATTGTTTCTTATACTACTTTTTTTGTCTGTGACATATTTCATTGAAGTGCATGGTGTAGTGCTGCAGTCACATTGCTGTTTCCAACACATGGATTTCATGCATGTCCTAAGTGTAAGCTGTTAAAATGAAAAACAACACTACACTACAGGAGAGACCTACACATATTACAGTATAATCACAATCTTGATATCTGCTTCCACACTTAATTAAAGTGAACTGGCTGAGATATTGACATTTTGTGATTAAACTTCCAGGGATCTTTAACAGCAACATTTGAAGAGTGCTGAAACAATGTTATTGTTTGATTGATTTGTTTATTTAGATAAAAAAATAATGACATTTACCAAATAAGTACTAAGCCTGCGTGTGGCCTGTACATAATTATTTGGCTGGAATTTGGAGCCTGAGAAATATTTCCATATGCTGATCAGTGTAAAACAGTCTTATTAGATATGTTTGTGTGTACAAATGCATCATGGCCATAGTGGGAGACATGTGATGAGAACCATGTGAGATTTACCAGAAGACATGTTACTTAATGATGGAAATGGCTACTTGATATTTAAGAAAGCATTATGTTAAGAGAAGCTCTTAAGAAGCTGGTCTACATTGAATGTATAGCTAAGAAGTGATTATTTATGTCTTTGATGAGATCTGGTATTTTAATCAGGACATCATCACAAACCCATGCAGGTCTACGTTCCCTGATTTACCTCTTACTCACTACAGTATTATTTTCAATAGATTCGTGTGTACTCTAACTATATTGGGTAGGTCTGATCATTTATTTAGAATATCTCCTGCGGGGTGGTGTGTGTGTGTGTGTGTGTGTGTGTGTGTGTGTGTTTGCCATCGGGTTGTAACTGTAACATGTGGGTACAGTAATAAGGCTCATAACTCTTTCTAGTGCTGTGATGTTTGCGTCTATGAATCTCTGTCTTTTGTCATCACCCCGTCTACAAATCACATTAAAGCAGAATATTCGGAAAGCTTAGTTGTCTGATATACAATTAGCTGAGAAATAGCCAAAAGATCTTCTTTATCTGTATATTTCCTTATTACTTGATGAGAGAGGGGAAAATGCTGACTCCCCTTGGGTGGACGTATTCTCTTTACTCTGATAAGAAATGAAGCAAAACTAATCTTTCCTTTGGGGGAAGTGTACTTTCAGTTTTGGTGAGAGATGGTGAAAATGTTGCTTTTCTCCAGGTGGATGTACTCCCTCTGCTTTGATGAGAAATAGTGGAAAAGTTGACTTTATTTTGGGAAGAAGTGTTTCCTCAAATCAAATAATGAAAAATAGTTCACAAAGTTCACTGAGTGGATAAAGGATAGGAAACTGTCAGAGTGTTGCTATCTATCTCTACTTTAATTTTTCTGTAAAATGGCAATTAAAACACCGGGCATTTGCATAGTTTGTACAAAGTAAAAGTACATAAACTTAATAATTGTGTTGTACATGGAAACATACTGATGAGTTGACTTAGAGACCTGTTGTCTTTACCTCACAGAGCTTAGCCTTAAATGCTTTGTCATTTTTACTCTTCATTCATGTAAAATACTGTCACTTTAGTCCAAATATTGAGAGGGATACTGTATGTCCAGTTTGGTTTTAGCTGCCTGCAAACATGGTGAGAAAAATAACAGCTGCATTTGAAAATAAAATACATAACGGGAGCTTTTGAACAACGTGTATCTTACAATAAAGGGCTTGACTTTAGAAAAGTGAAATAAAAAGTGTAGCTTGAGTTTCCCTCTTTCCTTTTTTGTTAACTCCGTTTCACATTTTAACCGTCTTTGTTTCCCTCTTCCACTTCTTAGAAGTGAGCTCTCGCTGGTCCTGCCAGGATTTCACTTTGAACTGGAGCGACTGTAAATAATAAATCAAATTGGTTCAGACTGTTAAGATGACAAATGGAGTCAACAAAATAGAAGAAAAAGGGAAAATTAAGTTACTGTTTTTATTGCATTGTTCTAGAATGAAGCACTTTATTATAATATACATATTTTTAATAAGCTTTCCCTTATGTATTTTATTTTTAAATGCAGACCTTGAAATGAGAAAAGCACATTCATTTATTATTAGAGTACTTATTAGTTATAATCCCTCCAGTTCAATGTGAAAACTGACAGTAAATATTGTTGAAATCTTTTTGAATGACTTTCTTTATTTGGATTTGAGAGTCAGTTTGTGACCTTTGCTTCAGGGCATCTTCTCTAAATTACCATATCACACTATTCTTCTGACTCGTCTGTCTCTCATTCATCTCCACTGTGTTTATGTGTACTGACGCGACTCACAATGGCATCAGAATGCACCGATTTGACTGGCTCAGTAGCATCATGTGAGATTATTATATTTTATGTGAATTGCTGTTATTTATTCAATAACAATCTGGTTGTTCTTTTTCTTTCATTTTTAGTTGCAATTTGAGGTGTTACAGCTGGAGCTTGTTACAGTTTTCCCCGGTCTCCCCTACTGTAACTGTTACTGAAACACACTCATAATAAATACAGGTTTTAACGAGTACCTGCTTCTTGGCAATTTGGATTTGGTTCTAATTTGGAAATGAGTTTTGGTTCCCAACCAAAGGCTTGTTCTGGGTCCAGATAAGACGGCTCCTGGGTCTGGACCTGGACCACGGTCCGCTTATTAGTGACCTTGGGTTTAAAATCTAGTAAATGGACTTTAAATTATTTTGTGCTGCTTCCAAAGAAGCATGAATATCCAGTGATTATAATAATGCTGGAATGACGGACAAAACACGTACTCTGACAATTGCTGGTCAAAAACACTGTAACTCCAGTTTACCACCACCACCAGACCTACCCGGGGGGGGGGGGGGGCACCGGGGGGAGGGGCCCGGGGCCGGAAAAAAAAAAAAAAACCCCCCGAAAAAACAGGGGGGGGGGGAACGGGGAACCCCCCGGGCCCCCCCCCTCTGAGTTTTATTATTTTAATAAATATTAGCAATATGACACATGCAAGTATCTGACATACTCAGTTATTTTAAAAACTTTTTTTTTTTTCATTTACTGAAAAGTTAGTTTTGGACAACATTTCTGCTTGACAGCGATAATATACTACCGGAACAAATTTACATATCAAATTGTCATATAAACCTTGTCGCCCATGCAAGGGAAGATTACCAGACTGCTGCATGGTCCAGGCTACTAAGGCCCCCCATTGAGCTGGGATTAGGGTCCATAGCTGAGCATTCAAACGCAATCAGTGTTTCTGCATAATAATTCATAAAAAGTAGTTTTTAGGGGCATGTTTCCTTAAATGGAACATTTTGAAATATCAGTTGTGATAGTCAAAGTTGCTTGAAAATCAGCTCCGTTCAGACTTTCAACCTCCAATGAGGAACAGTACTGTGTACCCAAATCCAGACGATGAAATTCCAAAAATCTGCAGGTGCATGTTTTTCAACAGGATTTGCCACCACATGCGTAAGTGGATCCATATCGATTGTCTTTTCCTAGATTCAGTTCATTGCTGCAGCCTATATATGTGGACCTTTTTCAATTTCCTGGCCACTATCTTGGCCTAGACAGGCAGTTTGTAAAGACTGAAGGGTCAGGGCCACAGGGTGTACCTTAAATGACTGATCTTCCTCATCACCTTCAGTCAGGCCATCAGTAACCTCAGGGCTTGTTTTGTTGGAGTGAGGATGAGTTAGACGGCAGCGTGAAATGAAGTCAGGCCACTGTGCATCCATCCCTGTTCCTCCTCTCATGATGCCACTCACCTGATTGCCTCACAGGAATTCATTTATACAGTATGTAAAACACAGAAGCCCAGATTACAGGACTGCCACTGTCTGTGATGTGATGCGCCACACACACACACACACACGCAGGAAAAGAGAGCGTCAGCCTCCTCTCAGCCTTCACTCAGTGAGTCAGTAGAGGCCTGATCTCAGTCAGACATACAGCTGTTGTTGGTCTGAGCTCCGGTAAGCCTGTGCATTAAAACAGCAGTGGGAAGACAGACAACAACACAAACTGTCAAACTTTTCCTCAAACTTGAGGCCATTGTTTACTTTTATTGTACTTTACTATTGTTGTCTAGTGAGAAATGAGGACAAAAATAGGACTTCAAGGATTTTACTTTCATCGACACGAAAACAGCGACAAAATGTGCAATAATCACATCAAATAAGTGACAGTGATAACCCATAAAAACAAATTTGCTCATGTGTTTGCCTATGCCAACAGGAGATTTGGCTTTTGTCGAGACTGTCTGTCTATCGATGTCCTCCGCAGCGTTTCAGGACCTGGGACAGCGCCCAGCTGCTGGCATACATTGATGGTGCTGCTTTTAGGTTCCACAGACGTTTATCGCCGAGCTCTACTTCCAAAATGACCCTTTTATTTCTGATCTGATACCCCTGTTAGGAGGAATGCATCATGCATTAGTGCCATCCAGAACTGTTCTGAATTATTTTTAAAAATGACTGCTGATTTGCCAGATCAGTCATTAAGGTACAAAATGTGCTTTGTGTGAGGGAGACAGAGGTCATACTCAAAAGAGAATAGTGCTGGCGGTTGGTAGGAAACAGGAAACAAAGTGTCTTGTATCTAAGTCACAAGCTTTTTTTGCACCATCTATCTACCCCGACCTCCTCTCTAAAAGGCTTTTTGGCACTATTAATGTTACTCTACTTTCACCTTAGTTACTGGCAGACAAGAGTCATAATTCACACAGCTGCAAGGTAAACATAAGTTGTGTTTAGGCAAACAAATGACAAATGCTGTTACTATTCTTATGAGGACAATTTCATTATATGTATCTTAAATACAATGTTAACATGCGGCCCTGTGCTGCATGTTGCATTCAGTATGTCTGAGTGGTGACCAGTTCACATCCCATCTCAAACGTTTTTTTTTTTTTTTCATGATTTAACCAACAACACGTTGGTTTTGACTTTGAAAATAATCATATTGAAAAATGATGGCTGTGAAGGTAATGTGAGCAGATTAGGGCTGCACAATTCTGCCCAAAATTATGTTTGACCAATAATAAGATCACAATTATTTATCACAGTTGACATTGATTTTAGGGACAGAATAATTTCATTGTGCTTTCACATTTAAATAGACAGATCGCTGCCTTCACTTCCATGCGGTGCTAAATTCCTGCTAATGTATAAATCATTGCGTCCAAATAAGACTGGTCCTTATTCACAGTGCATCTCATGGAAGAAATAAGACTTAAAACAATTTTCTTCCTCTCCTGAATTCAGTGCATGTGTTTTCCTTTTGCCCATCTGCTACAGTATGTTATTGTTCTACTCTGCTCTGCAGCCACAGCATTCAGGGAAGGTTTTCAAAGGCAGTCGCTATAGGGTGCACGCCAGTGATGTACAGGTCCCACGGGCTGGGCGAGTTTGGGTGGGCTTACTTGAAAATATTGCGGGCTTTGGGTGGGTGGGTCAAAAAGTGACCAGCATTCCAAATAAGTTATTAATAACTTACAGAAACATAGCATGCAATAGTCCATCTTCTCTTCCTGTCTCACACACACACACACACACACACACACACACACACACACGCACACACACCCCGCCGTGGTGGCGGCACATCATTTGAGAACATTCTACACTACCAACCACCCTGTCAAGAAGTTGTGGTTATTTCTGGGAGATCCTATTGCAACGTTTATGAAGTGTTTGATTTGTGGATGTCATGCCCTGTGTAATTATTATCTACTGTTCAGAAAAACAAAAAAGAGATTTCAGAGAAAAGCAGACAGAAGGGTCTGCAATATTTGTTTGGAGAATATATCAGGATGTCAAACTGACTGAGCAGTGAAAACTGGATAAAGATAGAAGCTGAAGATAAAGATAGAAGCTGAAGCTACAGATCACAGTGTAGAAGTGAACCAGCATCACCAGGTGATCCAGACAGAAGACAATGAAATGATGTAACAACGCTGTTCCTGTGAAGCCAGAAGGTCTTTATTCACTGTTACAAATATTATAAAGTAAAAGCAGCATGTGTCTACATTCAGCATACCTTCGGTAGCTAGCGTAGCACAGAAGTGCTGACACTAGTTAACAATGTGCTAATGTACTCTGCGCCACAGGTTTGTATGTAGAAATGTAATATTTTAGAAGTGAATACCTCCTTCTAACCTCTCCGGGTAATGAGTATCACTATTACACAACATTTTACACAACACCCAAGACTAGCTCTAAATCGACTAAACCAGCCTGAAAATGAAGAAAACCTGAAACGATTGCATGATAGTCTACGGAGAGGAGTTGTCGAGCCCTGCTCAGAGGTGGCTATGCTATGCTATGATTGGCCAGTCTGGATTCAAGGGGCGGGACTTAGCGAAGCATCAAGGGTTAAAGAGAACGGAGCATTGTGTCCTGAACAAGAGTATTTTGCTTCAGCTGCGTCAGCGGGTTGAACACATGTTGTCTTTGACATTGATATTTTATATTGTTATATTATTATATTTATATTTGAAATTCACGTTATCTTCCATTTTAAAGATTGTGTGTGGATTTGGCCAGTTTTCAAAGATAGGACTGATCCAGACGTTGTTCTCTGAGTTCCTGCTTGAGGAGAGCTGCTCACAGTGATAGATAATAGAATCATGTAACATCATAGAATGAATGCATGTACATTTAGTTATAAGGTGGGTTGTTAGCTTTAAATCAGCTCGTCCTCCCCTCCCTCAGAAACCACTTAGAACATCTATAATAATGATGCATTAAGGTGTCAGCAGTGCAGGCTGCCTTATTCATCACGGCAGCCTGTTCATGGTGAGCGTGTGTCTCCTGTGCTTACCTTTCCACATATTAATGCTTCATTGAGTACATTACACTACATCACATCTGTGTTTGATGATGATATCACATCCACACACTCACGCTGCGTCAATTTGATCCACTGTTGTTGCCCTTTTTCTCTCGCTTTTTTTTTTTTTTTATGGATTTAGCTCGGTAGCTAGTAAAATTATTAATCCTACAAAGCTCTCAGTTGTTTCTCCAGCGAGCTTGACTGGCCATCAGTGAACACAAAACCAGTTCTATTTAAATCACTGAACAAACCAGTGACTCCGGCGCCTGAAACCAGGCAAAGCACCATTGGTCGGTTGATTAGCTCTTTAGTCCAGACTAAAATATCACACTGGATGGTTTGTGACATTTGATGCAGTAATTCATGATTCCTGCATGATGAGTCTCAATGACTCAAAGTATATGGTAAATACACATCTACATGGACTGGCACATTCTTTGGGTTTTTATGTAGATATACAGGAGTGGTGTCTGTCTGAGTCTATGACATCGCAGCATTAAGATGGCATCATCAACTGTGGTCTATGTAAAGATATGGAGGAGTAATGTATCCCAGAGTCTTTACTACCTGAGTGTACGATACCACAGCATTAATATATCTTCATCAACTGTTGTCTACGTGAAGATGAAGAGGAGTGGTGTCTGCTTGGGCCTATGATATCAGCGTTAATGTGTCATCATCAACAATCTATGTGAAGATATAGAGGTGTCATGTCTACCTGTGTCTGTCATGGTTCTGGGTTTTTGTGGAAGTTAGTTTCATGTTCCGGTGTATTGTTGGTTCTGTAATTCTGTAATGCTGTTGTGGGCTGCACGGTGCTGCAGTGCTGAGCACTCTCACCTCACAGCAAGAGGGTTGTAGGTTCACATCCGGCTTGGGGCTCTTCTGTGTGGAGTTTGCATGTTCTCCCCGGGTAAGCGTGGGTTTTCTCCGGGTGCTCCGGCTTCCTCCCACAGTCCAAAGACATGCAATTTAGGTTAATTGAAGACTCTAAATCGCCCGTAGGTGTGAATGTGAGTGTGGTTATCTGTCTCTATGTGCCTATGTCTATGGGATCGACTCCAGCCCCCTGCGACCCCTAACGGGATAAGCGGTCGAAGATGGTTGGGTTTGCTGTTGTATTCATTCATTCTAGTGTTCCTGATTATTTTGTCATTCACCTCTTGTGTCATGTCTTGTTTAACTTCCTGTCATGGTCCTGGGTTTCTGTCAATGTTTGTTTCCTGTTTTATTTTGAAAGTCACTTGTGTCATTTCTAGTTTTACTTCCTGCTTTTATCTGTTTCCCACCTTTTTGTGATTGTCTGCCCCGCCTTGATTTATTCCACCTGGGTGTCATCAGCCAGCACTCCTGGTGTATTTAAGCCGTCTTGCACTGCAAGATGTTGCGTTGCGTTGCGTCTTGTGTCTGTGCTGTCTTTGAGACATGTGACTGTGTCATCCTGCTGTGATCCTCCTGATCCTTGTGCCTCTTGTGTCCTCTGGTTGGTAATTTGTTCTTTTTGGTCTCAGTTTAGTTTTTGGTGCGTTTTCCTTTGTACTTTGTTTTGGACTCTTGCTAAAGATAAAGCTCACTTTTTGTTAAATTTACCTGTCTGCCTGGCTTATTCCATTTGGGTCTACTGCAAGACATTAACTCATCACACATTCATGCTTCTGAGACAGTGAATCCCAAAATCTTTGGTGCTCCCTTGACTTTTAATTTAGTGCTATCAGGTTGATATTGTTGGGCAACAACTGCAGAAAACTCAGAAAAAGCATCCTCTGGACCCAGCAGAGCCGAATCAAACAGCCACATAACTACTGTAGTTCATGCTTATGTACGTTTTTAGTTGCTTTAATAGAATATAAAATATAAACATTGTAGTGGTGGGATGGTTCATAAAATTCACGATGCGGTTCGGGGTCACGGTTTTCGGTTCAGATTGGTGTATTTATGGTACAGCAAGGAAGCCAATTTCCAACTTCAATTTAGACATGCATTTCATTTATTTGGCAGTCAACAACTGTTTGTCTTCACAACAGTAAACATCAGGAACAAAACACTTCTTCATTGCCACATCGTATGGCTGCTATGACTTCTTACATAAAAGAAAAGTGCCGCTGTGTTATTTAAAATAATTAATAAATAAAAACAAATCATCAACAGAAAGGTCAGCATCAGGTCAGCCAGCACTAGAGCTTTTTTTTAACAACAGTAACATCTACTGGGCCAGCATTATATGAGGAAAATCTGCCATGTGCAATAACACTGCTCCTTATTGCAATGCTGATATGACTTATGATAAAGAAACAAATATTGATGTGTGCATATTAGCTATACTTATGTCAGCCTGGTTGTTTATAAAATCAGAACCAGATTAGAATTGAATATTTAAATCCAACTAGGACACATGTTGTTTCTAGAGCAGCAACAGTAATGTTTACAACAGCAAAGTCACCATAGAAACTCATTAATATCTTACTGGAAACAATCTAACATATCAATAAAATCATATTCCTGAGTGAAGTTTATAAAGACTGAAGAACACAAACATCAGACAGTATCAGTCCTTCCTCCTGTCCTCCTGTCCTCTGTCCTCCTGTCCTCTGTCCTCCTGTCCTCTGTCCTCCTGTCCTCTGTCTTCCTGTCCTCTCCCCTCCCTCTGCTGATGTGAACCACTACAGGTCCTGCTGTTAGAAAGGAGGAGCTGCTTTGTCTCAGCCAGCTGATGAGTTTACTACTAAAATACATGACAAACTAACCTAAACAGTCAGACCACAGAGCCTACTGTTAGCTTTAGTTTACTACTAAGATACATGACAAACTAACCTAAACAGTCAGATCACAGAGCCTACTGTTAGCTTTAGTTTACTACTAAGATACATGACAAACTAACCTAAACAGTCAGACCACAGAGCCTACTGCCAGCTTTAGTTTACTACTAAGATACATGACAAACTAACCTAAACAGTCAGACTACAGAGCCTACTGCCAGCTTTAGTTTACTACTAAGATACATGACAAACTAACCTAAACAGTCAGACTACAGAGCCTACTGCCAGCTTTAGTTTACTACTAAGATACATGACAAACTAACCTAAACAGTCAGACTACAGAGCCTACTGCCAGATTTAGTTTACCACTAAGATACATGACAAACTAACCTAAACAGTCAGACTACAGAGCCTACTGCCAGCTTTAGTTTACTACTAAGATACATGACAAACTAACCTAAACAGTCAGACCACAGAGCCTACTGCCAGCTTTAGTTTACTACTAAGATACATGACAAACTAACCTAAACAGTTAGACCACAGAGCCTACTGTTAGCTTTAGTTTACTACTAAGATACATGACAAACTAACCTAAACAGTCAGACCACAGAGCCTACTGCCAGCTTTAGTTTACTACTAAGATACATGACAAACTAACCTAAACAGTTAGACCACAGAGCCTACTGTTAGCTTTAGTTTACTACTAAGATACATGACAAACTAACCTAAACAGTTAGACCACAGAGCGTACTGCAGCTTTAGTTTACTACTAAGATACATGACAAACTAACCTAAACAGTCAGACCACAGAGCCTACTGTTAGCTTTAGTTTACTACTAAGATACATGAAAAACTAACTAAACAGTAGATAAGAGCCTACTGTTAGCTTTAGTTTACTACTAAGATACATGACAAACTAACCTAAACAGTCAGACCACAGAGCCTACGCAGCTTTAGTTTACTACTAAGATACATGACAAACTAACCTAAACAGTCAGACTACAGAGCCTACTGCCAGCTTTAGTTTACTACTAAGATACATGACAAACTAACCTAAACAGTCAGACTACAGAGCCTACTGCCAGCTTTAGTTTACTACTAAGATACATGACAAACTAACCTAAACAGTCAGACTACAGAGCCTACTGCCAGATTTAGTTTACCACTAAGATACATGACAAACTAACCTAAACAGTTAGACCACAGAGCCTACTGTTAGCTTTAGTTTACTACTAAGATACATGACAAACTAACCTAAACAGTCAGACCACAGAGCCTACTGCCAGCTTTAGTTTACTACTAAGATACATGACAAACTAACCTAAACAGTTAGACCACAGAGCCTACTGTTAGCTTTAGTTTACTACTAAGATACATGACAAACTAACCTAAACAGTCAGACCACAGAGCCTACTGCCAGCTTTAGTTTACTACTAAGATACATGACAAACTAACCTAAACAGTTAGACCACAGAGCCTACTGTTAGCTTTAGTTTACTACTAAGATACATGACAAACTAACCTAAACAGTTAGACCACAGAGCCTACTGCCAGCTTTAGTTTACTACTAAGATACATGACAAACTAACCTAAACAGTCAGACTACAGAGCCTACTGCCAGCTTTAGTTTACTACTAAGATACATGACAAACTAACCTAAACAATTAGACCACAGAGCCTACTGCCAGCTGATGAGTTTACTACTAAGATATATGACAAACTAACCTAAACAGTTAGACCACAGAGTCTACTGCCAGCTTTAGTTTACTAAGATACATGACAAACTAGCCTAAACAGTCAGACTACAGAGCCTACTGCCAGCTTTAGTTTCAGCTTATGTAGCTGAGGGTTACGTTGCTCCTAAACATTATGAGGACAATATATTAATAACATGGATGCTCTGTAGTTAGGACCTTTGTCAATAACAGCTCATCACTACTTCACTATAAACTCCCCGAACACAACCACTGATTACTGTTAGCCAGTGAGCTAACATGCGGTAGCGAGTTATTAGCTGTGGTAGTGTGAACACAGTGGTGTTGGTTGAGAGACATACGCAGTAAAATCTGGAAACTGAGCCAATCACAACACACAACCTCAGCTTCAGTTACACTGCACATGTGTTATACCTCATACCCCGGTCCACCGTGTGCCAGCCTCTTTCCATAGGACTTGATCTCTAGTGTGACAATAAACGCAACAAAAAAGTATACAATCGGACTCACATCCTATTTCAAATGAACTGAACGGTACATACACAAACTGAACTGTGACTAGCAAACCGAACGGTTTGTTTTTTTACCCGGACCGTTCCCACCCCTAGAACATAGTCATCATGATGTCACGCATTGGCTTGTGGACTAACAAGTTTAAATTTATATTGGGACACAACAATAACAGTTAAACGCTACAAATGTTGGACTGTTTCCAGAAATGCAGAACAAGTTGCATCATAGGTACACGGGAGGGCTCTGATTGGTTCTCAGGAGCTAGCCGAGTCACTTCCTCTTCACTGTTTTGTTTTTCTTCAGTGTGTTATAGGTGTTTGGCTCTGTGGGATGATGTTCTGGACAGGACACCCAGAGTGTTCCTGTTCACTCTGGGTGGACGGAGCTGTTTTAACCAGGGCCTTCGACCCAGCCTGCAGCCTTCCTCCAGCTCTGATTATAGGCTGCTGCTTAGTCGACAGCAGGCCTCAGACTGGATGGGTGATGATGTCTTTGGACCTCATGTGAAGATGTAAAAGTAGGAAAGTGGACCCTGTTTGCCTCGGGAGGGACTGAGGGTTCCCCTCCCCAAAGAGTTTTTTTGAGCAGAACATAAATCAGTTGTTTGGTGTTGAGATGGCTCGCCTCTAGGCTCAGCAGCGTCTCTCCCTCTCAGGCGTTTGAACTCCAGGAAGGGAGGTGCTGTTCTCGGCCTCCTGAGGCTGGTCGCCAGCAGGGAGGCAGGCTTCCTCCTCCTCTCCCTCACTACTCCTCCCAGTGCACCATTTACCAACCTTTGTCTGCCTCTTTGTCTTTCTTTACCCTCACTCTATCGCTACAAATTATATCTCTTGCTGCCTCCCATTTTTCCCAATATCCTGGCAGATCATAGGAATCACAAGGAGGTGAGAGCAGACAGACAGAGCGCTCACATATTTTGACAGATTCATTATGGTGCCAGTGGGGAATATTGATATGTTAGCAGACACAGTTCAAAGACATTTCAAAGACAAACATGAGCACAAAGTAGTGACTCCCAGCATTACAACAAAATAGAGTTCACTAGAGAAGGAGTCAATTACAGACCTGAGCCACATAAATGTCTGCCTGTGGCTGTATTAATGAGCAGTGCAGCAGAGTGATTGAAGACTGTTACGTTTCTGATAACAAATTTATCCCGAACAACTTATGAAACAACTCCTTCCTCTTCAGCTCATGCTGTGGCTCTGTATGGGATCGGCACTGAACGCAGCTGAGTTAGAAAGTTGTTACTGCAGATAATTGATCACTTTCACAGCTATGGAGCTGTCACCGTTTTGATCACGTTGAGTTTGTAAGACATTTACAAAATGACACTTAATAGGACAGTGTAATATACAGAAGGTCTACATGAGTGCATTTATTGTGCCTATTCAAAGGGACATCCATGAATATCACAAAAAACTGTCTTTGTCAGTGCTTGTGCACATCCATCTGGGTATCTGAAGTTCCTACCAACCCACTGACTGAAATAAGACGAACCAGTCAGTTTATTGTCGGCTGTCTAGACCAGAAAGCATTCAAAGAGCCAATCATATTTGGTTCCCATTCCTACGTCTATGCCACATGAAGCTCTCTGAAATATTCAATAATTAAAGGTGACCAGGTCAGTTAATGAGTAATCACTCTGACTGGACATTTTGCTTATGAACTAAATTTAGTTTGGTATTAATGAACCATTCAACAGCAGAGAGGAAGA
Organism: Pterois miles; assembly: GCA_947000775.1. Taxonomy (NCBI): domain Eukaryota; kingdom Metazoa; phylum Chordata; class Actinopteri; order Perciformes; family Scorpaenidae; genus Pterois; species Pterois miles. The sequence goes on from CAMQGK010000355.1 coordinate 2,595,490, forward strand.
CTGAGATGTCATCTTATAAATTTAGGCCTGGTTTAATTCAGGTTTAGAATTTATGGATGAATTTCCAAATTCAAATAGTAATTATGCATTTTGTGAACTGACCTTATTTATTAATTGACTATAAATTTGTTTAGTCTAGTCATCAAACTCTTTCTCCTCTGAAAATACATCTATCCATCACCCTCGCTGAGTAGAAGGTAGATGGGAGGTGGTGCTGTTTGGAGTAGAGTGTAGGCAGAGTCTGTCTGGATCTCGCAGCGTTCTGGATCTCCTGGGTTTCCAATGGTGCAACCCGGATTGAGTTGTTTCTCTCCCTCAGTGGCTCTCTTTGTTGTCCTCAGGCAGCATTATATATGGTCAGCTGGCATGTTACCTCAATGCATTTTTACATCTCCATCTCTGTGTGGCGCAGCATGTCTGTGCCATTTCTTCAGACCCCCCTCTCGTAGCTGGAGGGGTCATTCTGTTCAAAATGTTCTGAACTTAAAGTCTTTCTTTAAAGTCTCTTTCTTCACACTGGCTGGACGTTGTGGATACAGTGGAGCCACATCAGGTCTCAGCAGCTGGCTGTTTCCGCTGTCAGGGCAGAGCTGCAGGGCTACCGGGCAGCAAGAGAGATGGTTTAGGAGGACAGGATTCAGTTCTTTAGCCATATTGGAGCATGTCTGAAGGTTCAGGTTCTCTTGTCAGGTAGGCTGGGTGCCGATATCAGCCAGGTGTGACATGCCTGGTCCCTGGTCCTCAGCAGATAGCAGCCTGTGTCCCTGGTACTATTCTTTCTTATCCCAAAGAGGGTAAAAAGCAGAGCTACACAGCTCCAAGAGCCGAAAAACCACCAAGACTAGCTGTGACTACTTCTTATTGTCAGCTGAGAAAGGGGTTTGGCATTTAGTTGGCAGGAAAACAACATTCTCCTGCCATCTGATAACTATACTGATGTATTTTTCAGTTAAACTTCATTTGCAGGATTAAACTAGTTAATTTGCTTCACAAAATTAAGTCTTCCATATTTGAAATCTGGGCTTCATCTGCTTCAAATACATAAAAAGACTTCAGGATATAAAGCACTGAATAAAACCTAATCAACTGAATTAAAATGAATCAACCAATTAAACAACACAAATAAACCTTGTTTTCAAAATATGCAGGCGTACAAACACCACACAGACAAACGTGCAGTTCAATATATAAGCGCACGTCACATGAAACTAAACGAAAGGCTGATTATTATCATGAACTTAATTCTACATGTTCTAAGCATATGTAAAAAAATACATATATATGGTTCACAACATTAAAAAAAGCGTAATATACTTCAGAGACAGATTACAATATATGTCAAATATATGATGAAGTGAGGCACTACGTGTGCACCTGACTTTCTGTTTAAGATCACATATGCATATAATATGCACATGTAAAAATATTTATTTATTTTATCTAAACTTGCTTTGGTTGAATTAGTTATGTCAACAACTTCCTATTATTATAACCTGTTAGCACATTAATTCATGTACATTTTAATGGTAGAATCAGATTGCTCTGACTCTTAATGTCTCTGGATGTTTTCACATTGGGGAGAGGCATTTGACCCGTTGATCTGTACCTCAAAAACACTTGGTCAGGACGGTATGAAGCTGTTGCTGTTTTTCTTCTGTGAGCTTAACCAGGCTGGTTGTAAATCAAGAGTCTCACCACTTAGTGCTCTGAGAGGTCAGGTAAACAGTTTCTGGAGGACGTGTAAGAATTAAGGTATACTGTAGATTCATCTTGTTTTCATTATCGCATTTCATATTCTTAATCTTTAAGTCATCATTCGCTACATAACGCACTTAATTTAATGAGACACCTACAGTCCCCCTGTAGCTGCAGTGATGTGTCCCATCTGTTCACAGTTGGTGCCACGGCTAGCCATCGTCAAGCAGATACTGACCAATCGGCAGCAGTGTAACGATGTTGATGGCGATCCTCCGCCTGCACTGTCTGTCCTCAAGTCTTGTCAGACACTCTTGTTGTTGTGTTTGTATGCTGGAAGCCCCTCTTATAAATATGGAGGAGGTGGTGCAGTGGGCCAAATGCTAAATGAGCAGTGACACACATATGAATCATTTTAACTTTGACAGGAAGCCCTGTACTCGGAGACTCCTGATTGGAGCATAATGTTTAAGGAGATGAGGCAGGTATGAAGGGGCATGTACAAAGTCTGATCTGACATGAGGTATCCAATGAAGGGAGTGATGTTCATCAGCACAATACACACCCATTATAAACTCAGAAAAAGTCTGAAAACAGCATAAAAGTTAAACTATAATTCAAAAACTGTAAAAGATATCAAAAAGCTGAATCAGAGCTTAGTAGTTCAAAGTCTTGTAACCTGCTTAAAGTTTAAATGAAGTCTGTAGCTGAAACTCTGTGGAAGCAGTAGCATTTCAAAGGAGTATGTTTAAGAGGATTTTAAGATGTGTTTTTTTTTTTCCATTTTACATTGTAAAAAAAATTGAAAAAAGGAGGAACAAGAAAATTCACTGCACTAATGTCCCTAACGAGGTGGATATCTTGTGCTTAAATATGCAGAAGTAGTTAAAGGCCAAAACACGTAGAGAAGATAGATCAACAAACCCTCCGATCTATCTACGCCGCCTGCGTCTGCAGCGCTTGGCGGCTGTGGAACCTGTTATTTTTTATTTCAGTGTCCACGTTAACAGGTTTGAGCAGCCACACAGCCCACAAGTTTCAAAGACTTTGGTGTTCACTCGGCAAAAGGGGGATTACCAAAGACAATATCAAGTTGCATAATGACGGCTCCAGCTTTTTGGAGCCTGACCTATACTAGGTTTTAGAAGTATGGTTCTTGTGATTCCACCAGTTTTATAGACGTGCTATAATAAAACATTGTTGGCTCTTTAAATTTCAAATGTCCCAACAGGCTCCATCCAGGAGCTGACTTATAGTATAGTAAGAGTAGACTGATGGTCAATCAATTATGGCCAATTTCCTGATAAGCCCCACCCTTGGTGAATTTTATTGGTCAGTATCTTCAAAACAAGTTGCAATATCATGATGTTTTATGGAGCTTTTGGTAAGATTATTCAAATAATGATCCACAGAAAATGTGGTAGCAATCAGATGTATGCTTGAGAAGATGTTAAAAATTGAGTGTTTTTCAAAAAATTCAAAATGAAAATCTAGCCAGGCAGGTCCATGTGGCTTTTTAGTAGAGCACATTGAGCTGGACGTATGTGTCAAATTTAAAGTCAATCAGACTTCCAGCGTGAGGGGCTTCCCAAAATCACGTTTTTCGGCATTCATTACCGCACCACCATGTAACCGACTGGGGTCATATATTTTTGGAAAGCACTTGCACATCATTTCCAGTTATTGTGCCAAGTTTGATGTTTCTAGCTCATTCCAGGTCACTGCAATTTGAACTGATGGCACAGACAACAAATAAGAATATATCAGCACAAACATAGAGGGGTTCTGCCCCTTCAAGGGCTTGAACCCTAATAAAACAGTTGCAGTCCTCTGAGCCCTCCACTGCTCACATCCAGCACAACCTCTGTTTCACCAGTCAACCCGACCCACTACATCACAGGCTAAATGTTGCCTTCTGTATAAGCCTTAGCTTACGGCTAACAGCAACAGTAGCTGCTTTCAGCACGGATAAATGGATTAACGCTCACAGACGACTTTGACTGTTGGATTTATTACTTTTATGAAGTCTCTGAATAAACACTGTGTTCCAAGCTGGGTTACAAACTATCTTAATGGAATACGATCAATCCTCGTTAGAAAGCTTGTGGTGAAGAAGCAGCTGCAAATTAAAATAAGTGTCTACATTGCATCATTCCGGAGACAGTTTAAAAAAGTAACTACAGTAATTTTCTGTTGTATAAGACAGCGTCAACCTCTATTAACTATTAATTCATGGAGCCATGTAAGTCACTACATTTTCCACAACACAAACGTGCATATATTTCAGAATAAAAGCTGTGCTAAATAACGAATTAAGGAAATCTATCCACAGAGAAAAATGCTAGCTTTCATTTTGAAATGGAAATAGAAAATATTAACTTTTTTCATGTCTGTGATATATTCTGCAGATAAAGACACTAAAATTGTACTAATGTTACTGGTATGATGTCAATATACTGTAATAAAATATTTTTGTTGTCTATCATTGCTATGAACTGCCTGCAGCATGCAGAAAACATGGACAAGATCTCAAATCTCTGGAAGAGACGCAGCTGACATGCTGCTGCTGTTCCCTGTGTGGCCCCGTCCACATTTTAAAGTCTTGTGCTCCATGTCACTCAGCTTTAACTGTCACAGATGGCTGAATCTGAACGTTGCCTTCATATCATCATCAGTCACCACTGTCCCATTTCACTACGTGAGAAAGTGCCCATCACCTTCATAAGAGCAAATACTGCTGTTTGAACTGACTGCACTTGTTCTCACTGCTACACTCGCAGCCACAATCCTGCACGCTGATTTAAATTAATAACCGTTTGGAAGAATGTGTTGTTCCAGTTGAGTTGTCTCGGCAATAAATTCACCAAACAGACTCTCCATCAGGCTGTTTGACAACTGTTTACTTTGCAAGCAGATCAAGTAGCGATGCACAGTGCTCTTGATGTGAGGATTAGGAAGCTGGAGAAAACGCCAGACAAGTGATATTGACAGTGTTGATCTTGGTGAAGAGAAAGACCCCAGAATGCTTTAGACATGGAGGAAGGCGTTCCTGCATATGAGTCTATAAACACGAGCACACTCAGGCACGATAACGTTGTGCCTAAATGCGTCATACCTCCAAATCACCATGACAACGAATAGTGCTTGACTGTTTGACCAGTTGTGTGTGCATGTGTGTTTGTTCTCTTTTTTTTTTTCACTGAGCAATAAAATGTCAGCCAGGTCCATTTCACAGTATTACCGACTTCAGACTGCAACCTGGTTATCTCTTCAACACCAATAGCAGACTGACAATTTTTTTGATCAATATTTCTATATACGTTTCAATAAATATGATGAGTTCAATTGACCCTTCACTAAGTCCCACCCTTTGAACGGCAATCATATTGTAGCATCGGCCAGCTCTGATCCGGGTCAGACAACTCTCCGGCTCTGCCGTTTCAGGTTTTCTTCATTGTCCTCATGTGACTCCAGACCTCTAAAAATAGTTTAAATTAATAAATGCAATATTTAGTCCAGTTAAAGTAACATTTACTAAAAACTATATGGTGCAGTTAAATTACTTAAATTAAATGGGAATCTAACCAGTTGTCCTTGATAACTTACTTTTGAACAAATCGCCATCCCTAGCTGTCAGTAGTACAAAAAACACACAATATATTTAAAAAAAAACTGTCATTTATTAATTTATGTTCTTACGTAATTTATACATTATGCATAATGAGAGCACTCACTCACTGTCACTAATCATCAACTGCTTATCCGGAGTCAGGATGCAGAGGCAACAGCTCCAGCAGGGGACCAGCAGCGGCTCTACTGCAAGTCCCTCATGGATGACTGAGCTTCAAACCCTATCTTTAAGACAGATGCCATCCATGCTGCCTGCTGTTCCGATTTTCTGGCCAATCTCACGTTCCATTGTGCCCTCACTCATGAACAAGACCCCAAGGTACTTGAACTCCTTCACTTGGACTAAGGATTCAATCCCTACCTGGAGTAGGCAGTCCATTGGTTTCCTGCTGAGAACCATAACCTCAGATTTACAGGTGCTGATCCTCATCCCAGCCACTTCACACTCACACAGCTACGAACCAATCAAATGAGTGTAGTTGTCACAAAACAATGATGCCAACAGGACTACATCATCTGCAAAAAGCAGCGATGAGATCTTCAGCACACTGATCTGCAAACCATCTTCCCTCCCAACTACGCTTCGATATCCTGTACAAGAATATCACAAACAGAATTGGTGGCAAAGTGCAGCACTGGCGGAGCCCAACTCCCACCAGAAATAAGTCTGACTTACTGCCTAGAACCTGAACACAGCTCTCACTTTGAACGTACAGGGATTGAATAGCCCTGAGAAGTGACCCCCTCACCCCATAGCACCTCCCACAGTATTCCCTGGGAGACAAGGTCATACGCCTTCTCCAAGTCCACAAAACACTCCCAGGCCCCCTCCAGGATCTGAGGGAGTGTGAAGAGCTGGTCCATTGTTCCCCGGCCAGGATGGAATCCATATTGTTCCTCTTTGATTCGAGGTTCAACTATCAGCCAAACCCTCCTTTCCAGCACACTGTAGTATACTTTACCAGGGAGGCTGAGTAATGTGATACTTGACAAATTGACTCTCTGGTCCCCCTTTTTTGAACAGGAGAACCACCATCCCTGTCTGCCACTCTTTAGGCGCTGTCCCCAACTTCCATGCAATGTTGAAGAAATGTGTCATCCTTAGCAGCCCCTCAACACCCAAAGCATTCAGCATTTCTGGCTGATTCTGACTATCTCAGTGATGTTTGAAGGTTACTGCCCTTTCAGACACCTAAGACCTTTAGACCACAGCTCACTGCTGCAGCCTCAGCAATGGAAGCTTTTAACATTACCCATGGAGGTTCAAGAAAAGTTGGCTGAAAAGTTGTGTTTATGTTGAGTTGAGAATCTCTTAGACAGGGGCCTCCTCCAGATATTCCCAGTTCACCTGCACTACATGTTTGGGCTTACCAGGTCTGTCCAAAGTCTTCCCTCACTCTCTGACCCAACTCATCACTAGATAGACTTATGAGCATCCTTATGTTTTAACATTGTTTGTTATGGACCGTCCATGACTAGCACAGAAGTCCAATAACAAATGACCACTCGCATTTAGATCAGGGAGGCAATTCCTCACAATCATGCCTCCCCAGGTGCCTTCATCGTTGCCGTACATACAGGACTCCATTCAGGGTCTCCAAGAAGGCCAAATACTCTGAACTGCTGTTGAGTGCATATGCACAGACAACAGTTAGAGTTTTTGTGAGTATCCCCACACTCGCCTAGCACCTCACACGTGGTCAACTCCAGCGAAGAATAGAGTCCAGCCCCTATGCAGGAGTACAGTTGGATGGTTGAAATGGGTTCTCCTGTTTGCTCTCCCCTTCATGGTTGCTTCCTTTAAATTGGTGCCATTCCTTCCCTCTGCTGGCTGGAGGCCATTTAACACATCAATGTTATTGTGCCCTGGGTGGTGCTTCAGCTTCTGGAGCTTGGAGGTTCCAGGAAGTGTGGGGTGACTCCAGTTTGCTTCGTGTGCATTGTTCCAGCTGCTCGCCTACCATACAGATCATTTTGGTCTAGCTGATCTTCAGGCCCTGTGAGTTTTTGCAGCTCTGGCCATATACACAAACCACACTCGTAATCGTTTGTCCAGATGCATGGGTCATTGCCAGTTTGTCTGTCCATTCAGGGTGCTCATTCCAGAAGATGCAAGTTGGGCTGCTGGCCCGTCCGGCCCCGGCTGCCATTTTTCCAAGATGTCAGCTGTCTTTCCAGCTATCCTCACTCTCTTTCTGGTAGTCATCCAGCTTGTTCGTGGAAGTCACTGGCCAAGCCAATTTCATTTTGATGGAAACATTTCTCCCAGATTACAGTAACATATTTAAACACAATTAAATTTGAAGCAAAATAGAACTATTTTAGTGAAGACAACATTGTGGTTTATTATAAGTATTTCTGTTTGTCTTTCTTTAATTTGATGTGAAGGTTAAATAATCTGTGTCCTCCAATCTAACTATGTGCTTCTGTCTCTCACAGATGCAGATCTACATGTACAACTCTGATGACTTTGACAGCCTCAGTGCTGCGCTCAGGGAGAAGAGGATCATCGCCGCCATGGCCGTGTTTTTTCAGGTAGGATCCTATTGTTTTTTTATTTTTTTTTCCTCAGCCTGTTTGTGTTTGTATTACAAAAAGATGAGGGATAGGGCAGTTTAAAGAAGTTGGACTTCATGGCTTATGGTTTGAGAATTAAACTTTTGCTATTATTTGTTTATCATTGTGCCAGGGTTTATTTGTTTGTGACACCTTAACAAAATCCAAAATTGAAACCATATGACTGAGGGAAGGTTATCAACCTACACTTAGTCAGCATCTATGAAAGTGGTAAAGAAATAAAACTTTTGTCAATGCTAAATAAACTATACAAATAAATACATACACCAATCGATTATTCAATTTCTTTTTATCATTATTATTATGGGTTAGTTAAGTTAGTTATCCAATTTATTTTCATCCATCTATCTGTAACCACTTATCCTGATCAGGGTTGTGGGGGGCTGGAGCCGATCCCGACTGATATTGGAGGGGTACACCCTGGACAGGTTGCCAGACTATCACAGCGCTGACACATAGAGACAGGCAACCATTCACACTCACATTCACAGCTATGGGCAATTTAGAGTTGACAGTTAAACTAACCTGCATGTCTTTGGACTGTGGGAGGAAGCTGGAGAACCTGGAGAAAACTCACACTTACACATGCAAAGTCCACACAGGAGGACCCCAAGTTGGATCTGAACCTGCGACCCTCTTGCTGTGAGGCGACAGTGATAACCACTGCACAGTGCAGCCCCCAATTTATGTTATCATACTAAAATAAATTAAAACTAATGGAGTAAATCACTCAACAAGTCAGTTTCCTATATACAGTATGTGTATAAAAAAACGCCTCAATCAAGTATAGTGAACCACTGGGTTTGTCTGCTCCTTCAGAGGGTGTATTGTTGATCTCAGTGTGATTTTTGCTGTTGTTTTTTCTGGAAGCTAAACACAGATTTTCTGTGCTGTGTTCAGTGTTGCAATGGTGTGAGATGGTGAGCTGTAAAACCTGGAGATCAAAATCAAAATCTAGCCACAAGAGAAGTCCTGTCAGACTTGCTGAGTGGAGCTGTGGGTGGACTGGCATCATCGTCAGCTCTATCACTCTCAATTGGCAGGAATAAAAAGTTAATTTGAGGCTATCAATTACCTAAGTGGGCTTTTACTTGGACCATTAACACCCAGGTAATATTTCCCCCTTCCACTTCAGTCTCTCTCTGTCTACAGTCTCTCTTTCACTCCCTTGCTTTCAGGCTATATATGTCATGTGCAAACATGACATATCATAGGTTCACACTGTGGACAAAAGTGACTCGAATCTGTTTTTTTGACGCATATCTGTTTTATTTTTCATAATAGTGGGAACAGCACAAATCACAGGGAATTTGATCCTTTCATTTCTGATTTAGGCCACTTTCATATGTGGTCCTAAATCAGATACAGGTTTGATTTTTTGCATTACATCCTCAGTCATATCAGAATTCATGTCACTCTAGATTGACATTCATCACAATTCTGCACTTTGAAGTCATTCACAACGTCACAATCCCACCTCTCCTGGCTCCGACTCTGCATCCGTACAGAAGTAGCGGCTATTGTGCCACAAAAAGTCGTAATTAAAAGTGTGGATCTCTTTCTCCTCATTCTCATTATCATATGATCACAAAGTCACTGGCCTCCACTGCACATCAACTCATAAATGAATTGCTGACTTCAGTGTCCTCCCTGCCTACTTCTGAGCAGCAGCGTACTGTGTGTTACTTCTTTGTTACCGTCTTTTGTGCATGTGGGTCTGTTTAGAATCTGATATATAAAAAATGTGAATGGCCCAAAGTAAACCACTAAATCAAAGCCAAACACTAAGGCTTGCAGTGTGAAAGCAGTCATAAAGACACCCATTTATCTCTTCTTCGTTATCTGTCCCAATGCAATGCAAGCAACCTTTGTAACTGATTTTATGCTCCATTGCTATTATCAGCTCCATGTTTTTATATGAATTGCTTCACTCGTCACCTCCTTCCCCTGTTGCTTTTCAGACCATTGTTGCAATGTACTGGGAACACTGGTAAAAAAGGTAACTTTGCTTTGTTTGTCCCTCCTCAGCCACCATAGCTCTTAGTGTAAAGCAGCTTTGTGTGCACTTCACATCACCTCAGTTCTTGATTCATGATATACAGTAGTACATGGTGTCAGAAAACTGTCAAGCACCTACTTATAAACATTGTAGTTAAGGCTACTCCGCAGTTTGAACATCCGAAGCTTGACCGGGATGCTGCTGACTTATATCAGGAGTTTGACAGATTCAGAGGTCATACTACATTCATGTTTGATGGACCACTGTCAGAGCTAGCTACTAAGCAGAAGGTAGGCTGGCTGGGCACGTTGGTAGGCGAACAAGGTAGCTAAATTTACAACATGCTGGACGGTGAGAATGAGGATACTATTAAAATACTGGATAAGTTTACCAGCTACATTGGACCAAGGAAAAACAAGAATGGTGCTTGTCATTCTTTTAAGCACAGGAAACAAGTGACAAGGGAGAGTTTTGACTACTTTGTGAAAAATTTTAAGCTGCTTTTAATGGACTGTGAATACACTGAACCGGACGACATGCTGATCAACGCAATCATCGCCAGAGTCTGTGAAAAAGACTGGACGGAGGTGAGGATCTTTAGCTTGCCAAAGCCTTAGAAATTCCACAGCAGTATGAGATGTCAAAGGAACAGATGAAAACAGTCAGAGAAGTTGCTGTATGCTTTCAAGTGTCTACAGTGGTAGATAAACCCAAGGTCAGCCAAAATAAGAAGCCATTATCCAGATCGTTCAAAGTTACCGCAACAGAATCTAACTGCTAACTGTGCAGGCTGTGGCAAGCACTCAGACCACAGGTGGAATAAAAGCAAGTCCAGCTAAAGGCTCAATGTGTTCTACTGTCACAAACCCAGTCACTGGATGGCAGTGTGTCGTAGCGTACAGAGCACACACTCCAAGTGGGGTCACCAGTAAATGAGCAGACAGATGAGGAAATTCAACCAACCAACCAAGTCGTGTCTCCTGTAGACTCCTTAACTGTTGACAAGTGGTCAGTGTGTCTTACCATACAGTCACAACAGGTCCCATTCAGGATAGGTGCTACATGTAACACAACAACAGTGTTACGCTTCTACTCCAATCACAAGCTGAAACCTCTTACTACAGTGGATTAACAGTCCACTATAAAGGTTGTGACATGACTGCTGATTTTGAGATTGTGAACATAGTACAAGAAAGCGTGCTCAGTGGAACCATAGCTGAAGCCACAGGTCTGATCGTCAGGCTAGACTCACCGCAAAAGGCTGCTGAAACACAAAAAAACAATACAGCCAAAGACAACACACCTCCAGAGACTGTCCCAGAGGGTCTAAGTGACTTTCCAGGGACGTAGCCAGGAAGATACACTTTAAAACTACAGCCAAATGTTAAAGACATTGTGCATCCTGTGTGCAGGCCACTTGCAGCATCAAAGAAAATATTGTACAGAAATTACAGGAAATGGAAGAAAATGGCTAAATCACAGAATGAGTCAGCTCCATGGTGGCTGTCACACAGGGAGGAACAACGAGAATTTGCATAGATCCCAGCAATCTAAATAAAGTCATCAAAAGAGAACACTACCTCATGCACACCACCGAGGAGGCTGTCCTCCATGCCAGGTCCCAAAATATCCTCTGTCCTGGGTGCTAAATCTGGATTTCTCCAGATAGAACTGGATGATGACTCATTGTTTTTCACTACGTTCAACACACCAGTTGGCATATTCAGGTGGCTCAGGCTACGATTTGGACTAAAAATGCCCGAGAGATTTTCCAGCATATCATGAATGGAATGCTGGAAGGCATACCGGGTGTCATGGCCATTATGGATAACATTCTGATTGTAGGAGCGAGGCCTCCTGCAGGACAGCCGTCCTGTTGGCTTTTCTTCCAGGTCCCTGACAGATGCTGAAACTATGCGCAAATAGAGATGGAAATGCTCTCTATTGTTCACGCATGCACCAAGTTTCATCATTGCATGTTTGGAAAACAGGTTGCAGTCTATAATGACCACAGACCGTGCAAAGACATGACACAAGAAATCACTGTACTCTACCCCCATGCACATACACAGGATATGCCTGCGCAGTGCAGTGTTACGATTTAAATGTCAGGTACAGAAGAGAAAAAAAAGACATGGACCTAAACATCATCCAGCACATAATCCAGCAGGGGTGGCCGGAGCATAGGAGAGACGTTCCTGTTACAGTTCAGACATACTGGGACTCAAGGAGCCAGCTAACAGTATGTGACAGAGTGGTGTACAAAGGACTGCGCATAGTGTTGCCACCCACCATGCGTCACCACATCAGGGCTCATACATCAGTTTCATTTGGGGATTGTGAAAAGCAAGCAGAGTGTGTGAAGTGCTTTATTGGCCAGGTATGAGGGCTGAGATAGAAGACATGCTGAGAAACTGTAGTAAGCATGCAGTTTCAAAACAGACTGCTAAGACTGCCACTAATGCCAACAGGAACTCCAGAACTCCCCTTTGAGCAGGTTGCCTCTGACATTTTGAGTGGGAAGGAAAGCACTATGTGGTGCTAATGGACTACTCCTCAAGGTTCATTGAAGTAGATGAGCTGAAAGACCAGCGTAGTCGCTCTGTCATTTAAACACTAAAAGCTCTGTTTAGCAGACATGGCATCCCTGCTGTCTGAAGAACAGACAACGGCCACCATTATGCTGCAGAGGAGTTCAGAGACTTTTGTGAGAGCGATGGCATCTCACACCACACATCATCACCTCACTCCCCTCACTCCAATGGAGAGACCGGATGAGCAGTGCAAATTGTTAAAAGACTGGAACAAAGTTCACCACAAACACCGGGCACTGCTTGACTACAGAACCACCCCATGGCAATCAGGAGGTTTGTCCCCTACACAACTGCTAAAGGGTAGAAGACCCAGAAACAAACTGCCTGCAGATCAAGAGCTGCTCATCACTGAGGCCTACAACTCCTGCCATATTAAGCATGTGCTAGACAGGTCCAAATCTTCCCGGATGTCAAGAGAAGAGCATCTTAACACTGCCGGCTGCTGAGACCTGGTGAAGAAGCCAAGGTGGAACCACATCCTGGCAAACAAAGGTTGTCTCCAGCTGCTGTTGTTGCACAGAGCTTCGCCATCATCTACGCAAGAGAATGGCAGCTGCAAAACATCCTCGTCACTTCTCAAGCGACGAGCTCTGGACTTAGGTTGCTGATGCTGCATCCAGTCAAGCAGTGTTTCCTCCACATACTGGTAAAGTGTCAGCTTCACCTGCTAAGAATCCCCTGAGCTCAAGCACAGCCCTCAGGGCCATACGCCACCAATGAGGTTGAGTTGTGAATCCCCCTCAAGGACTGGATTTGTGACTGTTAATACATAGTTAAATATTGCAGTTGAGAAAGTACTGTAATTTACTTTGACTAAAGTTATGGCAAGAATTATGGCAGTAAGTTGTTTAGCATTTTTACGGCAATATTAACTTGTTAATATAAAGTTTAAAACTGGTGGCTTGATTTATATTTGTGAAGTCAAAATAAGCTAATGTTGGCTTTATAGTTTAATGCTGTGTTATTATTCACTGAGTTCAGTATGTTCTTTGAAGGAGGGGTCAGGTAAGGTATTGTTTGGTGCTAGTTAAAAAAGTGACTTTGCCTTGTATGTCCCTCCTCAGCCACCATAGCTCTGACTCTGCATTTTTTACATTAAGTTTCACAAGCAGCAGAATAAAGTAGCTTTGTGTGCTGTGCAGTTCTTGAGTCATAATATGTTACAGTTGTAATTTCATGTTTCATACTGTTTTCCCCACACAATCAAGTCTGTAATAGTCATCACTGTCAATGTGACTGTAATTTGCTCTGTCTTGTATTGTAAGTGAAATGTATTGTGACTTGTTGATGACCACTCAATAACCAGTCAAATAAACTAAAAATGTTAAAATTAATTAAAAATGTTACTGTGTAGAGAACAAGAGTAAGAGATGTTATGATGCAGGTGAAGGTCTGTTCACGTCAGTAAACGTTGTCAAGCTCAGTGCCCATATTCCAGTTGTAATCAGCTGAGAAACACGTCATAGTGTAAATAAACACTGGATACATGTAATCAGAAAAATCATAGACTGGGTTTCACTGATGAAAACAGTTGTATTCATATGCAGTACGTGTATGCATCAGAAAGGCTAATAGCAGAGCAAGTGACAGAGCAACATAAAATACTGTATGTCACCACCTTCACATGTGAAACTTGATCACACTTGAAATGTGATGAAGGTTATTACATGTTGTAACTGGTCGTCTGTCTCTGATTGAAGTACCCTCAGTGAACATACAGTACAATAGAAACCCATGTACAATGTGTCCCAGGCCAACACAACAGCACAGTCAAACCAACAACTTTGTAATTACCTGTTGTTTGAATAGCAGTATGTCTTGAATTTTGGGGGAAATATATTTACACCTGTTGAACTGCCCCCTGCCTCATTCATATGTGTTTTAATCTCGTTATCAGTCTTGTTTTCTGTTCGTGCCTCCATTCATTTGTAAGCATTTCCTTCCCCTTCCATCAGAGTGTTTCTGCAGCAACTACATTGCTGCTCCTGTGTCATGTATTAATTAAATCATCACACTCGTGTTACAGGACAAATTGGGCCCATCATCTCAGCTGAACTTGGTAATCACACTTTTATGGCCCAGCATTGCATTGCACCACAGCTTCTGATTGCAATAGATGACAGTTGTAAATGGCTATCATTGCCCTTTTATTTGCTTATTTACAGCACTGCATGTCTCCAGTGTTTTCCACACTCTCAGCTAGAGGCAGCAACATGCAAAACCAAGGCTCAGCTTGAATTACAATATGCTGAAAGGCTATTATGAAGTCTTTGCTCAATGATGCTGAAACACTCTGCCTGCTGCAGGTTTAAGTTAACATGAGAATCCCACTGAGTCTCATGATCTTGGGGTATCTGCACCTCATTATATTATATTACAGAGTAGAGTGAGAGGCAGAGGAGGGAGAGGAAGGGAGATACAGAACAAAGAGGATGAAGGAAAAGCTTTGTTGGACTTGACTCTGCTTACTGAGGAGCCTATTTAGACAAGGACAAAGAGTCATGTAGACAATAAATCTAAAGACAACTTTCAAAACAGCCTCATTCTAATGGCATTGATTGATATTATGGCTAAGATGATGAAACACATGAAGCAGTGAGTTTTTCTCTACTTGGAAAGATGTAGTGGGTGGGGATTTCAGTCGAGGCTGTCCTCCCAAGAAGAACAACAGCATCAGTCATCTCTGCAAGTGCCCCAAAACAACATGTGTTTACATTCAAGTGACAACTGGAGCAAAGGAGGGCTTGAGGCGATGTTATCCCAGAGCCACAAAGTCCAAAGGACGCATCGGACAGCACAATCAATGTCACGTGTTAAACACGGGAACAAGCAGCAAGTAAAAACTGAGGTAGTGTCAACGCAGCATTAAACAGAACTCTGCAGTCCATTACATCGACACCGTCTCAAGGCAGTTTGTGAAATAGTCACAAAATTGAATCTGTTTGATTAGTGTAAATAGACACAAATTTCACCTTTTTTTTGTGATGTTCAGCAACAACTTTGAACAAAATTCCCAAAAATTCAAATGTCAAAATAAAACTGCTTAGTTAGACTTAGGAAAATATTTACTTGGCTAGGTTTAGGAAACAACACAACTTAGTGAAGTTCTGTAACTTAAATGCCATCCATCCATCCATCATCAACCGCTTATCCCGTTAGGGGTCGTGGGGGGGCTGGAGCAGATCCCAGCTGGCATTGGGCAAAGGCGGGGTTCACCCTGGACAGGTCGCCAGTCCATTGCAGGGCAGAGACAGACAACATAGAGACAGACAACCATTCACGCTCACATTCACACCTACGGGCAATTTAGAGTCATCAATTAACCTAAACTGCATGTCTTTGGACTGTGGGAGGAAGCCGGAGTACCCGGAGAAAACCCACGCTAACACGGGGAGAACATGCAAACTCCACACAGAAGAGTCCCAAGCCGGATTCGACCCTCTTGCTGCGAGGCGAGAGTGCTAACCACTGCACCACCGTGCAGCCCTACAGAAGTGACATGACAAATAAATCAACTTTGACTTCTGGTTTCACATGCTCCTGGTGAAAGTCCTGTTTTGTGACCCACCCATCCACCCTGAACCTCCCTATGCAGTGTTCTCTATACTTCCAGGTTCATAATTATGTGGATTACATACAAACTGATTTCATGCTGACCATCATGAAAAAAATAAATAAATAAATAAATTGATGTCTATGTACATGAATCACCCTACATACAGGCCACTCTTTGTGCACTCACATAGTGAGGTCCCAACTGGTGCAAAGGCTTTTGCTTCAA
The DNA here is from genome assembly GCA_947000775.1 of Pterois miles. Taxonomy (NCBI): domain Eukaryota; kingdom Metazoa; phylum Chordata; class Actinopteri; order Perciformes; family Scorpaenidae; genus Pterois; species Pterois miles. The sequence continues at coordinate 2,611,766 of CAMQGK010000355.1, forward strand.
ATTAAATAAATTATTTTTGTAATAATAAAAATAAAAATACTTTATGACCCAGGGAAACCTGACAGAAAAGCAGGCAGGGATTCTCACTTCATAGACATCTTGTTATTTGTTGCTCTGTTTCCTTAAAGTTGTCAAAGCAAACGATAAGAAGACAACAAATCACACAAATCCGGCTGTTCATGTAATCTGCACCTTATTTTATCATGGAAACCATCAACCAATCATGTCACTAGTGCTACTTGACCCCAGTACTGAAATTCTGTTGAAAGTGCAAGAGGAAACCATTTGCTTTTAATCAAAATAGATGAATACCAGAAAGACATTCTGAATAAGTTCAGTAAGTTCAGTCGTGATGAATTCATTCCTAGACAACCTCGAGGTTCATTTGAATTGGCTCCATATTTGAGAGGGACTGTTCTTCACATTAAAGGTAGCAGTGTCGAAGTGGAGGTACTCAGCAGGAGTAAGAACAGCATGATGAAAGGTATGGTTTGAAGTCATAGGACACCTCATACCACTTCATTCTGCATTAAATCCAACCCCCCCCCCCCTCCCCCCGAATGACGGTAATTAGGCAGTATATGCCGACACTGCTAAACCTCCACTGAGCTGCTCCCAATACAGCGCAGTGCATACCACTTGAGGAAACATTGGCCTCAGCAGTTATGCAGCGCAACAGAATTCATTACATGTAATTTGCTGTCAGTTGTTTTATAGAAATTTGACAGGAATTTCAGAAGATATTTCATTACTGGTGTTTAAACCCATGAATCTTTTGTTCCTCACCGTGATGGGGTGATGAAAGCCAGTGCTCCTGTGTGCTTTGTCTTGGCCGTCCCTTCCCTGCATGACCGCTGCCCTACTTATTACACACCATCGCTCAGACTGAAGAATCGGCTGCCACCACCATTTGTCTCCACGACAAAAAAAGGATCCCTTTTTGCTGATATTGAAATGTGATTGTTTTCCTGTGCAGGACAACAAGGCCACTGAAAGAGAATCATGTCCATGTTTGCTTCCTTGTAATGCTTTGGGGAAGAAACAGTCAAGCACTGCATACTTCTCATCTTTAAACCATTATTAACCAATAATTTTAAAAGTAATGAATCTCTCACACAATGATCGAGTCATCAACTAGCTTATCACAGTCAGATAAAAGTTGCTCATAGGAACGCACAGGCTGTATAATGTGAGTAAGATATACTGGTTGACTCAGTGACCCCTATACACCTTTTTACATGAACATGTGTATCCAGATTCTATCTAGATATGATTTAACCTGATTACGAGAAGCTTGACAATTCACTCAGCTTACGATACGATACGATACATGATATTTGGTTCAAAATCTCGACAATAATTTTAACAAAATGTGAATGATGAAAATAAATGACTGAAAAAGTAGTCTTTTATTCAAGAGACATACAATGCAAATCAATGCTGTTGTTTGCCCCGTAGTTCTATTGTGTCATAGCTAGTAACATGGTTCACACGACTGTTGTTCACACCAGCTGTGTATCAGCTGCGTTTCTGCTGCTGCTGCTCTTTCTACACAGAGTTTGACTTTCATAATGGCCACTTCATGTCATTATAAATGTCATTTATATTTAATTTAGACAGAATAAGGTCAAAAAACATGTGGTAATTTGTAAATAATAGTGATAACCCACAATCCTGTACTACAATTATTCATTCTATAATCTTTACTTTTTTCATGTCCATGACATTTGCTACAGATTTATATTTCTAGACATCAAAATAGTAGTAATGTTGTTGATATGATGTCAATATTCAGTCAGAAGATGACCTTCACTCTTTGACATATTCTACGGATGTCTAGACTTTGAAACTGTAGTAATGTTGCTCATATGATGTGAATGTACTGTCAAACGATCACGACTGCTGTCTGTTGCTGCCGTAACATGCATGTGACCTTGAATCTGAGACGGGCGTCCCATGCGAGCTGTGTTGCTGCTCTAACCTGTTAACATGGATGCCGAACAGGTAACACAGCTGCAACGTGCTCCTGACACATCTGGTCTGGCCCAGGGCTAACTCTGATCTTTACCGTCGGGTGGCGGTGTGTCAGGCCTCTCCAGTCCAGCTTTCACTGGACTGCCGCAGAGGTCTATCTGGCATTTCCCCCAACTGGCTCTGACTGCTCTGTCCCCCTCGTGGCGATTAACGCTACCTCATTAATGTTATGATTCAGGTTTAAATCTGAAATACTGCCAAATAGGCATGTCTGCTTTTCACTTGCCACCAAATCACCTGCCACCTCTCAGTCTGCCAACTCTCTAGGCCCATATGTGTGAAATATGACACCTGCTCCTTAAGATGTCTTCACTTTCAGATTGTAGCGTCCATCATCCAACTATCTATTGATAACATGCCACTGATTTGGCAAAATGAACTAAATGGGTTTTATTTCTTGGGCGGCGGGTACGTAATGTAGTCGTGTGTTCCTGACCACGTTGTTACGGTAACAATGAGTATGGTGACAAGCCTAACCAGAGCAGACCTTGTTGACCTGCTTCACCTACTGGTCTGAACTCAGAGCGCCCTTGTTTTTTCAAATAAAGCACTTAAAAAAAAACGAGAGAATGCAGATCAGTGCTTGTATGATTATGTGAACCTATTATGCCTTGATATTGCGATTCAGTCTCGACAACACCTGTACTTTCATATGGTTGAGCGCTATCTGATTGCAATCTGATCCCACAAAGCACATTTGATGCCAGGTGTAAAGGGGATCAATGATGTTCCATTTCAACATGGTGTTAGTCCTAATTCTGGATCACCAGAAGAATGACACAAAGGCTTGGGATATATCTGTTCCATACTAACATGATATTTAGTTCACTAAAACATTATGTGAGTTTTTTTAGTGAAACAGTACAGTATGCAAACGCTGGACACTACAGTGGCATAAATACCCCACCAGCATAGTGAAGACGGTTAATTGTGACAACATTCATCATAGACGTTGACGAAGAGCTCTGTAATGTCATAACACTTACATTTATTTGCTTTTTAAGTATAGGATGCCACTTAGGCGTAATACATTTTTAAAATGCATTCAGACTTTATGAGTCTCACGATTATCATTTGGTCATTGAAGGTTGGCACGGGTTACTATGGTTACACATCCCCAACTGGCAACAAGGCTCTTAGGACGTGAGGACATTCAGTAAATTACTGCTCACTTGATCCGTAAAGATACATACTACCATTTAGACACAAAAGTATATTATGATAGCACACATACTGAGTATGTACTGTAGAGTATCGGACGCAGACCAGGTTTCCTTTTGTCAGTTCTAAGACTAACAGGTAAGGAATAACAAAACAATGCCAGAGTTCCTGGCCCACCTCTCTCCAGATCTTCCACCAGCTGGTGAACTGGTTGATGTAATTAGTAACTCTGCACTCTAGTGTGTCTCCTTTGAAAGAAGTCCAACCATTACATCCATTACACCATAGATTTATCAGCAGTTAGTGCTGCCAAAGGCAACGGGGGAGATGAGTGTCTGTAAGACACAGATGGAGGTGAAGGAAGTCAAGAGAAAGAGGATACATAGTGAAGGATCTCGGATGGATGACAGTGAGAGGAAGGGACGGGTGATGAGAGAGAGAGAGAAAAGTGGTGGAGGAGAGAAATATGAGGACATGTTACATTGTACCACAATTTCTTTTTTTCTGATTTATCACTGCAGTGGTCTGTCCCCGGAGAGACAGAGGGAGATGAAGCTGTGGGGATGAATGAAGAGAAAGAGGGAGGGTTGCAGGATTTGAAGAGGGATAAAGGGGCAGATAGAGAGAGTAGGACATTGTGATGTGAGGCCCGGTGGCTGAGGATCTCAGGGGACGAGCCTTCGGGCTTTCAGAGACAAACATTAATAATGAAACGCTAATTCCCTCTGTCCTCCTTTCTTTCTCTCCTCCTCACTGTCTCTCTGTATGTCATTTTCTCTCTGTGTCTCCATAGCCGCCTTTATTTCTCTTAATCTTCTTTCCTTTACACACACTTTTTTTTTTTTTATTCACCCACTTTCTGTCAAGCCTCGTACCAAAAACAAGCTCTTTATTGCAGTACCAGTTATTAACTTCTGCTATTCGGAATGATTACACAATGTGTGTGTGTGTGTGTGTGTGTGTGTGTGTGTGTGTGTGTGTGTGTGTGTGTGTGTGTGTGTGTGTGTGTGTGTGTGGGTGAGTTAAAAACTCTCTAACATTGCCACAATTAAAGTTTTTCTACTTCCCTTAGGTCACTTTCTCATTCAGTGTTTCACTTTCTTTATCAGCTGTACAAACTCACATTGTCCATAAGGGGGCGATCACATAGAGACTAGCAGAGCACATAGCTCTGATCTCCTGGCGCTTTTTTTACATTAAAAACCATCTGACTCAATGCGTAACACCACTCTTTAATGTTACAGTCAGGCAGCCTCAGACAAAGGCTCTACTTCCACCTGGTATTAATATCTACTTTTAACATTGCAATCCGGTTACTAAGGGATTGGCCAGACTGCATGTGGAGGTGGAGAGGAGACCTTCAACTGAAACGTAAAAATTTAAAAAAGCCCATACAGCAGCATCACTTCAGGAAACTGTTGAGGGCCTGCTATGACGTGCTAAATCAGGGTTAACCAAGGAAGGGGCTGCTGAGCTACACTAGTAACAGCAAGCGGTCTCCACTGGATCTTATTACTGATCACATAATCTTAACATAAAGGTTACCGGTTGCCTGTTGCTGGGGGGGGGAAAAAATGTAAGGTACAGGGGGGGTACACCGCTCAGTCCAAAAGAATTAAATAATAAACTAATCAAAAGCCAAACTTTCATGTCCTTACGTTGCTCTCCTTTGACAATGTCCCACATAATTTTAGTTGGGTGGGAGAGGTTGAGTTTAGGGGGCCGTCCTTTGACATGGGCTGCACCAGATTTGTTAACAAGACTGCCAGTTCTGATGACGTAATCTGCACATGCATCCAATCATATTGTGGGCAGATTTGACGCCCGGAAGGCTGGGGCGCGGTCCGGCGGGAGGGGGGGGCGCGGGGGGGAGAGGGGGGGGGGGGGGGGGGTGGGGGGGGGTGGGTGGTTGGGGTGGAGGGGGGGGGTGGGGTTGGCGGAGGGGGGTGTGGGGGGGCGGGGGGGGTGGAGTTGGCGGAGGGGATGGGGGTGAAGTAGGCCGGCAGGTGAGCACGGAGCGGGGGCCCCGGCCGGGGTGGGGGGGGGCGAGCCCTGGGGTGGGGAAAAGTGGCAAAGGGGTTGCTCGCGGGGTGGGGGTGGTTGTGGGAGAGGTAAAAAAGAGAGAAAGAGAGAAAGAGAGTACAAAGAGAACAAGATGAATAAAAAAAGGGATAAGATGACTAATAGTTAAAAGAAAAATAGCAAGAAATACTAAAAAGGAAAATAAATAATAAAATAAGGACAAAGAAAAAGAAAACATAAACAGAAAACACTAAATAAATAAAGGGAGGGGGTATATGGAAAAACACACAGTGAGAAAGGAATAGAAGTGAAAGGGCTTTAAAAGAGTAAAGAATCAGAGAAAAGAAAAAAATCAATGGAAGAGAAGGGGCTAAAGGGAGTAGGAAAATAAAAGGAGGGAATGAATAAATTGAAGTAAAAGGAGAAGGAAGAAATGGAAACTGAAAAATGGACGAAAGAAAGAGGGGAAAGGGGTGTTAAATAGACAAGGGAAGACAACAGGTGGAAAAATCAGGGGGAGTGAATCAAAAAGGGAGGGAAAAACAGAAAAGACAGGAAGTAAAGCGAAAAAAGAGAGAAGAAAATAAAAAGGAAAAACAAAGAAGAACGGACAGGAAGTGAGTGAAATAAAAAATAATAGAAAGAAACTAGTAAAAAAAAGAATTAAATAATAAAAATCAAAAGCAACTATAAGCCTACCGTGACAGGTTACGGTTGCCTGTTGCTGTCCCTCCCCTTTCACTTCGTTGCTCCGACAATGTCCCACATAACGTTTTGACATGGGCTGCACCACATTTGTTAACAAGACTGCCAGTTCTGATGACGTAATTTGCACATGCATCCAATCATATTGTGGGCAGATTTTACGCCCCCGAACAACGAAACTGCATTGTACTTTTCGAGGGAACCGTATTTTGTCATGTATTACGTTTGTTTTTGACATATCACAAATACATTTGGGATGACAGTTCATGGAAGTCTATGTAGGGAGGAGGTTGGGTTGGTGAAACAGGACTTTCACCCAGAACACTGGTGTTCGTGTTTCCCTTGACAATGTAGTTTAGTTGTGTTTAGCACCATTTCATACAGGTGTAGTTCAAAAGTTAGGCCAACCAGATCTGCCAACTTCTCATCAAACTTACCCATTTTGCATCCAGAGCCAGCAGCTTGTGTGGATCTAACTGAACATGTAGTTATAAAAGCTGAGAGGAGCCTTCTGTGTTGGATGACTGCACATAACCAAAATCACCATGATCACATCCCTTTAAGTGAATCCTCCCATCAATTATATGGCAGTGGTTACTTTTGTTTGCCACTTTAGTTGACAGAAACATGTAGCGCACCTGCAAAGCATTTGGAACGACGGTGTAGTTAGGAAACATTCTACATTAAATACAGTGGTGCATGCTATTAATCAGTAGTGCCTCTAAAAGCAGCCATTACACGCTTTTTAGTGATGGCTACAGCAATCTGGAGCATGCCATAAAACCTTGACCCAAGGTGAGGCACATCTTAACAAAGTCAACATTAGGTGATACATAGATAGGTTAAAGGAATACTTCAACTACAAAATGCCTGTTTGTATATCAATCCTTGTGTTACCTTGAATTCACCTTGTGTTACCTTGAATTCAAGAAGAACTGTTACCCAGCTCAGGAAGCAGTGCAGTTCTCATGTGCAAACAGCCAGAGAAGTTGGTAGTGAGCAGCAGGCACAGTTTGGATTTGGGAGAGGGGCCTCTGTCAAGCAGCCAGTCCCTTGTGTGTTGCACAGCCATATGAGTAAATAGAGTGAAAATATATTAGTTTTTTCCCAGTGATTAATTAAATTATATCAAATTGTTAGACATATTGTCCACAAAATGGCTTGCTTTGGAATAGGATTTGTTTATGTGCTTGATAGAGAAATAAAAGACCCGTCTGTGTTTTGTTCAGTGTGCTTTTGCCGTGGTCCAAGCATGCAGGCAGTGTAATTACAAAGTAATCACAGTAATTCTTCAAACCAACCTATGGATGCAGGCAGGGGCTTTGCAGTAGTTTGGGTTTGTCTGGATTATACACAAGAAGTTTCTCATTGTATAAAACATAACACCTCTTTCAGATTCTGAATATATATACGTTTATGTTTAAAATCAATTCACAGTTTGCGTATGGGACCTTCATGTGTGTTGGATAATGCATTGGGTAAAAAGGAAGATGTTAAGTATGCATGGATACTAAAGCCAGCAACCCAAATATCCTGACTACAAATAATATCATGAGTAAAACTCAGCGAATAGCATTAAATCCATACATGCACATTAACAGAAGTCAAAGTAAAATAGTCTTGTTTAGCCATGTGAAACTGCTATGTTAATGCTGTAGGCCCAGTTACTTTAGCAGTCCACAGAAGAAAAGGAGATTTCTTTGTGAACTAATTCAAAAGATGTAAGTCTTTGCTGTGTCCAAATCCAGTTGGGCAGTGTGGAGGAAGTCAGTCACTTGAATCCATTGTTCCTGCACAGTTAGCAGCTTGGTGCTAACTTACTTTGTCCCAGTTGCTCTTAACTGGCAGGCTTTGTTTCAGCTTTTGGTGATAAACTTAAGTCTGGATTAGAAGTGTAACTGAGCTAAGTAGGAATTTTTAAAGCAGGCAGGACTTCTTAAGAAGATGTCTGTTGGTAACAGGACATAATACAGAGTTGCAGAGATGACATCTTATAGGGCAGCAGGTTCCTGCTTTTTTTGTTTCTTGTTGGGATGTTGGAAGCATCATTTTGGATTTGCTGTAGTCTGCCCACAGTCTACTCAGGTAGACCAGTGAGGGGGGCATTGCAGTAGTCCAACCAAATATCTTGTCAATGTTGGACTGGAAGAAGTTGTGGGACATCCAGCTGTTTATGTATTTATTGCATCTGACCAGCAATTCTGGGACAGGGTCAGGTTTAACTGTGTGTCATCAACATAATGATGGTAACTTGCTTGCTTCAGATTTAGCAGCCGATATGCAGCACAGTCCCGCATGGAGCTAACAGCTAATGTTAACCGACTCTCATCCTGCTGATTTCAACACAGATTCGCAATTATCAGGGAAGAATAGGGTGCATCTCCTGGACACATTTATAGTGACTTTATTGCATCCCAAACACATTTTCCATGATCCCCAGGATGACGGCATACATTAAGCTCGAGCCCTCTCAGATTTTCAGAATTTTGGCATCGACTACGTATTGGTTCTAGTGACATCCCTGGAGCCATTCAAATATCCTATCCGCCTTTCTAGATTATAATTCTTAATATATTAATTAATATTATTATTATTAACAGTGGAAAGGGGGAGAGGGGTTGCTGTGGCAAGAACTCGGCCTTATAGGCAGCACTCAGGTGAGCTACCGGGGCGCCCTAATCCACCTTTCAAAAGGCTCTTCCAAGGAGAGGTTTCTTACTTGCAATAAACTTTTCTCATCTAAATCAAGACGTGTCCATGAAACACGTCTGAAAGATTACTACAAAACACGTCACTGTGATTTGAATGAGAGTAACATGTGGTCATACCTAAACAACAAAACAGGTCATTTGTATGTGCATACAGTATAAGCAAACACTTAACCACAGAGGTGGCCAATCAGAAAGCACTGTGTGAATCTTTTTGAGTGGTCATGTGTGGTGTTTTTGAAGGCACGGGTGTATTTAGCCTTTTACGTATTGTTTTTATGCTTTGGTTTTATTTATTTCCATTCTCCATGACAGCAATAATGCCTAATTGAAAACAATGAAAATGCGTTACTATGACATCAGGCACTCACTTCAGATCGAGAGAGCCTTGCAGAGCTTGTCGATTGCTGGTGTTTGTTCCTCCTAATTGCACTGCACTTGTTGCACTCTGTGCTTTTCAACTGTTTTTCCTCTCCATCTCTGTCACTTCTTTCACCTTTTCTTTCTTCTGATTTAGCACAGAGCTTTTTTAACCAAAAATACTCAGCATTTAAAGCACCAGGGTATATGATTCAGGTCGATCTATTGGCAGAAATGAGCATATAATCACCTGAAACTAAGAATAATTGAGTTTTCAGTACCTTAGAATGAGCCATTCATATCTACATAGGAAGTGAGTCCTCTTCATGGAGCTGGCCGCCATATAGTAACCCAGAACGAACAAACCAAACCCCAGCTCTATTTGTACTTTACCTGAAGGCCACCACAGGTTCTCAGACACACTTGGAAACAGAGGGATACTCGTTTGGTTCCAGTCTGAAACCTCACCATTGGATGCCACTAAAACCTAAACACTGGCCGTTTAAATGTGTTATTCCAGTTAAATGGACACATTTACTGACACTTGTGCATAGCTGTGTACATCAAAAATACTAGATTAGTGGACACTTCATGCTTTCAGGGAATTGAGTACAGAGTACAAAATATAGTAGGTAGTACTATCAAATGCATCAAGATACAAAGAGGACTAAAATTAAATGGCAGCAATTTACCTCACCATGAAATGCACCAATTTATATCTTGAAAAAAATGCCATTATAAGTTGTTGGACACTGCTACTAGAAAAACAAAAGAAAAGCATCATGTGTGATTTACATATCACAGATCATTTACATATCTTTTTTGTGTTCCTCAGGTGGGAGGGAAGGACAATCCAGCTGTTGACCCCATCATCCATGGCCTGAAGGGTGTGGTCCATCATGGTGAGTGCCAGTCGTAGTGCCCAGTCATGCAATGATATTGATTTTTGTTATTGACTGCCAGAATTGTAGGACTTCTGATTGTCATAACAGAAGTTATCTGAAGATGCTTTTCATATAGAGCAGGTATAGACCGCACTCAGAGATCCACAGCCACCACAATAATAGCACAAAAGCTTGAAGCAGTAATACAAATAGGACTAATAACAATAATCAATAGCAGTGGATACTAGAAATAGCAGTAATAACAGCAGTGATGATATAAATAGTAGTAACAAAAGCAGTAATAGTAGCAGAAATAACAATATATAGTCTAGAAGTAAGAAATCATGGACTAATGGACTGCAAATAGAATATATTACAAGAATAATATTGAAAATTGAAACCCTCTGGATGGTAGGCAACATTCTTATCAAATTATAATGGAAAACTATGTAGGATGATATCGTCCATTAAAGTCAATACCAGTTCTGCCATTGGTGGCCAGAAGATATGGGACACTGCTGTTTTCAGTAGTACTGCTGCACTTAAGATTGTGTAATCAGCCACCAGCCTTTGGTTGATCAGTCTAGCTGATCTGCTGTAACACATTTTCTATTGAAATATGGACTTAAGCACCTCATCAGTCCAGGATTCAGTTCACTCTGTTTGCTGGGACACACAGTGATTTTATCCAGTCTGACCAGCACTTGAACTGGAAAGCCTTGACTCAGCAGATTTACCTCATTGACTGTACATTTGAGGAACTGCTGCCAATCAAAAATAGAAAAAAGAGAAAGAAAATCTGGTATCTATTGCAGAACTGTAATAAACCTGTCCAATCATTTCATTTCACCTACCTGTCTGCCTGTCTTCATGCACTCTGCCCGTGCGCTCATTTCTCATCACCAGAGGCTTCCACAAGCTGCTAGCCTGACAACCGTGATAGCCATGTCTGGCGTTCACGTTCATTTTTAAATGTTTATGTTGGTAATGATAATTTGGGGGGAGTGTCTTTGGAGGGAGGCCTGAAGGGACGGACTGTCAGTGTCGATGACTTGGTAAAATTCCCCCTATATTTAGGGACTTTGGAGCTAGTGCTGCTAGCTGCTGCACGCTGGAAAAGAGTCTGCAATACTTTTTTTTTTTCAGCTGGATCATTTTTAAAAATATAGTGTACTCTTGCTAGTTTCTCAAGATCACCCACCCTGCCTTTAACTAATAAATTCAATTTGCAGCTGCAAAGCTTTTAGAGCAAAATGCTATTCTTCTCATGAGCAACGGCATATTTGAAAACTGAACAAATCCATCAACCCCAAACTCCAAAAGCAAACAGACAGATAACAGTAATTCAATGGGAAAATGTAGTAAGATAAGTTAGAGTAAGATAGAGTTAAACATTAATATTAACATTAAACTGTTTCAATGTAAATATTGAAATGAAGTAGAAAAAAGGAAACTGTACAACAATACAATAAAAGCACAGAGAGACTTCACATCACTCCTCTCTATCTTTACATAGACAATAGTTATTTGCAGCTATATTAATGCTCTGGATTCAGAGTATTTCTTCCACCACTATGTTGCAGTTAACACTTTAATCATGTACACTGGTTGTATAGCTATGAATGATGATGACACAACCTCACAGAGCATGGTAAACGAGACAGAGTCTGTGTTTCAAAACGAGGATTTCAAAACGAGATGTGGAGGAAATGTGCCTGACGACAGCATATGTAAAATTATGCTTGGTTCATTATGGAACGGTGATGATACAAAATAGTCTATGGAAAACTGCCACAGTCTAGGGAATTAATGGGAAACACTGGCTGTATTAGTGCTGTACTTTTTCATTCATTCGTCGTCAACCGCTTATCCCGTTAGGGGTCGCGGGGGGCTGGAGCCGATCCCAGGTAGCATTGGGTGAAGGCGGGGTTCACCCTGGACAGGTCGCCTGTCCATCCACATAGAGACAGACAACATATAGACAGACAACCATTCACACTCACATCCACACCTACGGGCAATTTAGAGTCATCAGTTAACCTAAATTGCATGTTTTTGGACGGTGGGAGGAAGCCGGAGTACCCGGAGAAAACCCACGCTTACACAGGGAGAACATACAAAATCCACACAGAAGAGTCCCAAGCCGGAATCGAACCCGCAACCCTCTTGCTGTGAGGTGACAGCGCTAACCACTGCACCACCGTGCAGCCCTGCTGTACTTTTATGTAGGTTAAATTAAAGCACAGTTCTAGTGAATAACAATGTGGGTTTTATTTTCATAGTTTTGGCAATCATTAGGCTATCTGTAAAAATAAAACACAAACTCAAGTTCCTAGCTGAGATGTGGGAACACTGTGCCATCGGCAAAAATAAAAAAAAAAAAAGTCAGACAGGACGACTTATTTGAGAGAGAACAGTAAATTAGGCTATTACTCAAACTGTCTGTTATGAATCACAGTATGCAGACCTGAAAGCTGCATCCACGCTTCCTTCCATAGACCCACTTCCTGCTTTGATATACAGCACTTACCATAGTTTTTCTGCACAATGAGGGATTACTACTGACATTTAAAGTGTGCTCACTCTCTCCAAGCTCTCAATTACTTTGGTGGGTATAATGTTATCCAAGAAAAATTACCTTTGCACACCTATATACAAACGTGTTAAGGAATAAGTGATGAATCAACTTCCCGCTTCTGTAAACTATCGACTACTTGTTATCACTTGTTATATGAAAATGTCTGACTAAGGTCCTGCACCAAAACGTAGCTATGTATTAAATTCAAGTGTCAACAGTGTGCATGGAGCTGTTTCCCAGCACAGTTTTATCATAAGGTGAGTGAAGCTAACTCTGGTCCCGTCCCAGTGTGTCTTTAAATTAGAGCCTCAGTTTTACAAAATACACTTCCTGGTTCTCAGAACCAGCCATCCATAAGAGCCACAGAGGCTATAGCTTCTCACTTCAAATCACAGCGGCCATGAATTACAGTCTGAGCAGCTTTATATAGAACATTAATCTACTCATCTGCACTGCTGACCATCAACTACAGATGGCAAAGTGAGTCCACAACATGGGCAGTGCTTTGGAGGAAGTAAATCTGCACACTATAGGATCCGTGTGAAAAGCAAAGCATCAGGTGTTATTTTAATTAACAAGGTCACTATGAGGCCATTACATGATGTTGCACTTAAGTGAAAAGATACAAAGGAAACTCAACTGTAGGTAAGACGTTAGTTGTATAAATATCTAATATTTTATCATACTTTAGCTGCAGGGTGCTCTAGCTTTGATTTTGCTCCTCATCAAGAAATCGTAGCCTTTTGCATGATTTAGTGCCTCACATACAGTGTTCACACAATAAATTAGGACTTCTGGGATGATTCAGTGTTTTTTTTTTATAACAAATTAAAATAATTTACATCGTGTTTTGTTAGCACTGTATGCCCTCAGTCAAAAACAGTTGTCTCCTGCACGCAGCCCTGAAGTGCATCCCTGTCATGATCAAAACATTTATCCTAAAGCAATGTTCTGTCTTGTCCCCCCAAAGGGCCCCCGCTCGCCTCGCAACAACAGAATGGCTTCAGAGTGAATGTTAGAACTTCAGCATACACAAATAAAAAACTTTGATAAACCCCACCGCATGATACTTGCACTTTATCTCCTGCTCAGCTGACTTGGGAAAACTCCTTCGCCTCCATAACTCATCTTACACAAAGACCACTCAAGTTCAATCAAGGCCACGTTCCCATCGCTCCCACAGGGAAGGTGGTTGGCTAATTTGCTCCATCTCCGCCGGTGCTACTCTATGGAGCAGCGGGTGGTTAAATTTTTCACAGCACTCTCTTCTCTTGTTGCTGGGCTTGTCTGGTGGACATGCACCACAGGTCTGACTCCTCTGTCTTTGTACCCCATGCATTGATGCATTTTACATGAAACCTTGCTGGAACAAATGCCCTCTGACTAGTTAGCCAGTGAGCGGCTCCATGCCATCCCTGTGAAATCAGCCTGGTAAAATGGCTGAGTCTGATTTACATATGAGGACTCATGAAAGGCTTTGGTAGCGAAGAGAGGAGCCCATTGTCTACACAGGCTTTGCAGGGACTTTGGAGGTGGATGCAAAACCTGATAATGATGTGCTGGGATGATAATGAGAACGAGGATGAGGAGCACAGTGATAGAGCTCTCTTACATTTCATTGTACTGTTAGTAGTAGTCAATTATGTATATTGTCTAGAGACGACATCATCACTATTACAGAGATCATTATCATGACAGTGAAAATTGTTCAAAATTCAAACATTCACTATAATACTCAGGTATTAAAAAAGAAAGAGTAGATAAAGATCCTGCTGTATTACTCATCATAAACACCATAGAGGTGATGACTGGAGATGTGTGTCTCCTTTCGGCAATGTCTGTCAACAGCATTGATAGATGATATACAATGTACATAGTACTGTATATCCTCAATATAAATGTACTGTAAGTCATAATGTCAAAGCAACATTACGGATTTCTTGGGAAATAATATACGTTGTAATATGTATAAAACAATAACATACTTGGGGGGGGATTGCTCTGCATTTGTGGTTGCTAATCTTGTGCAGATAAGACATAACGAAACTGTGTAATCCTCACAGCACCCACAGAGGGTGAAATGCACTCCTAATTGTGCTGCCAACCAGACAGCATCTTGGTGCTCCTGTGCTATTTGCACATATTTAAAATACATCATATGCAGCCATTTGGTGCCAAATCAGTCCCTTTCTATGCAAATGAGCCTCACTACAAAAGCAGTTACAAAGATCAGTGCTGATAGCCACACGCAGTTACAGTGAGATTATTAGTGTCTTTAGAGGGTTGGTGGAAACTGAAGCACATTTAAACTTATTATTATTTATTTCGGGATGCAATGACAGTGGTGTCATTAAAAAAATAATGAATAAAGCTCCCCTTCAGGCCAATTTTTAAAATACATGAGAGGAAGATTAGTTTTAAACAATCAATGAAGTTGCTGCTGTCCTCTGCTGCTCCACAGCCACCACAACCAACAACGATAATCACAATCATCATTATAGAGTATTATCATTTTCTTTGCATCATTTACATTATCAATATCATGTGCATCTTTATTATTACTTGCTATCACCAACATGATCATTTGCAGCAAATCCTCAGTATATTTCATGGCAATCGAGCCATCAGGTTATTGTGAGAATATCCAAATGCACAGGGTTCATCCTCTGATGCAACTTTTGACATTTGAAGATTTGTTCAGATCTGTTCAGAAACCCCCTTATTGTCTATCATCTGAATGCCCTGGATCTCAGTGGTGCCAAGTGTCAAAAATGGTCTACAATGAAATGGCTATCATGGAGAGTAACATCATCACACATGAATACAATTGGGCTCACTGGATCACTGGTCTCAGCTTTACAGTGATACCCAGTTTATGTAAATCAAGACTGGGTAGGGACCCCAGTATGCAGAAATATACTGCATGCAAAAACAGCATGTGATTATCATGAAGTGGGCATGTCTGTAAGGGGAGACTTGTGGGTACCCATAGAACCCATTTTCACTCACATATCTTGAGGTGACCCCTGTGAAAATGGCAATGCCAGTTTTTCCCTTGCCAATATTTACCATACCTCTGGAGCGTCAGAACTGAGCCCGCAGGTCTCAGAAGGTTCATATCGATACCAAATTTCAAAGCAATCTGGAAAGTAGTTTTTGAGATAGAGAAAAAGAAATATCCAAGGGAAATAACGTTAGTTCATCTTGTTGTTGAAGAAGAGAATGAGGATTCTGTTCATTGAGTTTAAGATGCAGTGCAGTGCACCTGAAAGTCTACAGGAAATGTCTGCGGATCAAACCAAAAACTGTAAAGAATTTTAAAGCACCTGCTTGTCCAAAATAAGGGTCTTAAAAAAATCATCACAAACGACCATCATGCCAAAACTGCTGAAGTACACACTAAAATCAAGATAGAGGCTGTGAATGAAATCCTAAAAAAAAGGAACATAAGAAAGTAAAGATGACAGAGAAATAGATGTCTGTCCCAAATTTCTGGAAATCCTATTGAAGAGAGGATGAAAAGAAACTCACCATAGAAGCACTGTGCAGTGGAACCAGATCAGATCTGATGTAAAAGAGAGCTCTTTGGGATTAAAACTAGAGGAATGGTAGACATACTGGTACAGTTGTTGGCCCACAGACGGAGAGAAAAAGGGAGAATCTCTCTTCTTTGAATGCCTACAGAAGTGCCACGAGGTCGACACACTACCTCAGATCAGGGGAAACCACCATACGCATCGTTCAACCGTTAGCATTAATTGCCAGTCAGGGTTGCAAAGTGTCAAGTCAGTGGAGACTTTGTGCAGTGAGTGAGATAGTGAATTAATGTACTTGTAATATGTGCTGGTGAGGAGGAATGGCTTCATTTCAGCACTGTGACATGAGAGTAACGTGAGCACAGGCAGATAAACAGAGAAAATGACACAGTGCTGACACAGAGGGGGTGTAAATATACAGCATTATGCTGCAGGTTAGCAAAAACAACATACCAAAAGGCTCACTCTCTGTCCCTCTATGCAGTGTACTCTACTGGACATAACCCAGACACACACTTCTGAAAGCATAATTGCTTTAATTAATTTAATAATTAATTTGAAATCTCAGGACATGCAGTGCTGCTATACTTTGCTTGCTCGTGTCTCTTTTCTCCGGTACAGTGGACTGGATTTCACACATTTTGCAGAATCACATGCAGACATGCAGTTTCCCACTTAGACAGATGAAGTCTGCAATGTCACTCGCTTTCTGTCTCAGGTCAAACACTGGGTGGACTTCAGGTGACAGATACTGGATATTTCTTTTGGTCATATCACAGAATCCATGGTCTGGTCTTTAGAAAGGGGTTGTGTCTAGAAGGTTACCACATATTTAACCATGAGAAAATATCTGAAAACTCTTGTGAGACTCACTGCTCAACAGCCAATATTGGAGGTCGATGTCTAGCCTTAACCATTCAAGGTCAGTGTCTGATGTGAACTATAGGAGGTCAATGCTTGATTAACCATTGAAGGTCAGTGACTGACCTAACTATTGGAGGTCAATGCCTTAACGCATAACTTTCATAAAATTCAAGGTCAGTGCCTAACCTTAAACATTAGAAGTAAGTGCCTAACATTAATAATTCAAGGTCAGTGCCTAACCTTAATTATTAGAGGTCAATGCCTAGCCTTAACAATTCAATACCTAACTTTAAACATGAGAGGTCAATGTCTAACCTTATACATTTGCAGTTTTTCAAATTAAGGGTTGCCATCCTAACACAACCTTAGAGAGGAGAACACGGCAAGTGTTAGATATGAGAGGTCTGTCATGCTGTCGGAGGCAAATGACATGTTCATCCCACTGACGTCATTTTCAGTCAACACAGACACGGTGATTGTTGCCAGGGGCAGTTAGTTAATGTTTGTCAAGTAGGTCAAAGAGACATGTGTCCATCTGTCTGTGTCCAATTTCACTGTAGAGCAGAGCCCAGTCCTTATTTATTTATTATTATTATTATTATTTTATATATAATTTATCTTAGCTTAGTTTAGCATAAAGATTGGAAACGGGGGAACCTGCTAGCCTGGCTCTGTCCAAAATTCAGAAGTACACTGACCAAGACATCAGTTTAATTAGCACTAAAACAGAAATCTAAAATGATTTCTCCTTTTTGAATGATTTTTTTAAAACTTTGGACAGAACATAGTTGTTTCCCTCTGCTTCCAGTTTTACAGTTTAAGCTAAGCTCCATATGTAACACACGGACCTGAGACTGTGATTTCTCATCTACTGTAACTCTGGAGAAAAAGTGAATAAGCATATTTCCTAACCCACCCAAATTAGTCTTTTAAAAGTTACTCTTGAATCCCACTAACAAAAGAAAAGCAAACGAAATACACCAAAATGGGTGTAGAAAGGGATGCAGTGATTTAAAAAGTATTGACTGTTGTCCCTGCAGCTCTGGCTCCTTGGGTGACCAACAAGATATTAGCCCCAACACACACACCCGGTTAGCAGCTCTATGTTCTGTACACTGTAACACAATCAGTCTTGTTCTTGGACTG
The DNA here is from genome assembly GCA_947000775.1 of Pterois miles. NCBI lineage: Eukaryota > Metazoa > Chordata > Actinopteri > Perciformes > Scorpaenidae > Pterois > Pterois miles. The sequence goes on from CAMQGK010000355.1 coordinate 2,629,764, forward strand.
TAATCGAACATTTCAGACACACACATCAAGAAAAGACATTTGAAATGCTCCAGTATCTGGACCAACCATTTCCACACACACTGAGATAACTAAACTAGTTTAATCAAAATGTTCTCATTTACTTGTTTCTTAATGTAAGAAGATCAAACAGGGAAATCTAATGAAAGAAAAACACTAATTTATGCACAACTAATGCCATGGCTAATATGCTAATGCTGAGAGAAGTAGCATTCATGACCATAAAGCACACTTTGTTTAATTTCATTAAAACATCATTGTCAAAGGTGTAACAATAGATGCATGCCATATACTGTACATACAAAAATACAACCTAAAATCCTAATAAATCCCCAAATTTCCCATCTGTTGATATGACTGGATAGGAAGTCACTAGCTTGTAGTGTGTTTGCAGTAAAGTCTGCATACAAAGTTCTCATACAGGCATAAAATGCCACCTCATTTCATGTGCAACTGCAGTAATATTAACTGCAGTGCAGATAAATGAGTCCCTGGTTCTTTTGTCCTTGAAACTACCCTCAAACACATAGGGATTTAGAAGTGAAATATCTCAGACTGAAAATAAGAAGAAAAACACATCATGACTTCCCTGTGCCTGTATGGCTTTTCCAAGATCCACTTCGGAAATCCCAGTTCAGAAATCAAGGAAATCAATAACTCTCCTGTATTTACAGTCATTCATCATAGATGTTTAATGGCTGTGTGCTCATGGTAACAGAGAGGCAAACACCAAATTTATTCTGACACCAGCACTTACTGTAGGCAGCAAACAGGGACTGTTTGATGAGGAATATAATCATTTTCAGCCATGCATGGAAGTCTAACGTTCTCCCAAAAAGGGTCAAATAGAAAAACTATATGTTGTTTTAATAATAATCTATACACTATTTTTATTTAGTAAGGATGCAGACCTGATTTGATTACCAATCCTTCATGTAGAATGGTAATTGTAATTATTCTAATTATTAATTACATGGTTATAATTTATTGAGACGTTCCCTTCTTTCATTAGTTTTGCAAATGCAGTGACATGAAATTTTTGACCAGATGATGGCTCATCAAGACAGGATCACCAAAGTGATTAAAATCCATCCAAAGGGGGAAGCCTACTTAATATAATATAATATAATATAATATAATATAATATAATATAATATGTCTAGAGCATTCCATTGCAATCTGTACAATAGAGGTAAAAAGGTTATGCCACTTCATCAAGTAGATGTTGAGGTATTTCACTGGTTCAGTGTAAATTTTGGCCGACTGGTGCCAGATTTAAAGCCAAGGGATCACTGAAGTCAGTATGGTTTATCCTCTGGGACCATGAATATATCAGTAGAAAATTTCATGGCAATCCATCCAGTAGCTGCTGAGATACTGAAGAATGTGTTGGTTTTATCAAACATGTGAAAGATGTTCAACATTAAAAATATGGCTAACTCTGGTTGGGTCAGGCCCGGCCTTGTTATTTTGCTTTAGCTGCCAAATCAGACTTTGGCACAAAATGTTTTCAATAAAAAAGGCATGATGTTACCAGACATGTTAAATGATCATTTTGTGCAGGAAAAGCAACCCTCAGGTTGGCTACTTAACAAGCCTGCATCTGTATTTGCTCTTCTTCAGCTGTCTGCCAGTTTAATTTCCTCCCCTTGTATTACAGGAGCTTTGGAAACACGCTGTAATCTTTAAACTGCCATGTTGTTAAGCTTCTTAAGGAAGAGCACAACGTCATCAACAACATATGCACAACATATGCCATTTTTTTTTCCATTCGGGGTATGGATTTATTGCACTCCAGATACACTACTTTCAATATGCTGATGTAAGTAGTGCACAGTTCCCCCCCCTGGTCTGTATAGCTGTAACACATTATTGACTTTTCTTTTCCGAACACAGGCTTTTATAAAAATGTTATATTCATATGGAGTGATGGCAAGTTCTTCTGGGGTTAAAGGATAAAAATAATGAGAGATTTTAGTATTTTTTTTTCTTTTGTGGAAAGGAAATTGCTGAAGTGTGTTGGAATTCAAAGGGTTTCATTTCTTAAGAGCATTTCTTCGGGCACAAGCATTGATCATCATTGATGAGATGTGATTGCAGTGGGACAGGTGCTACTCACAAGAGCTGCGTTTTACGAGATCGTACCAAACAACCTGAAAATGATCTCACACAACAGGTTTCACTCTTTTTTTCCTCCCGTCACCTATCAAATCTAACACTCTCTGAATATCACAAAACTCCATCTGTCTCTTTCCTGCTTAAAAACCTTTTCATTCACTTTTACCACAGACATTGTCATTAACCTGACATGTCAGATCGTTTCTTCCACAGAACCATCTGAGAGGCCGTCATTGGAAACGGTTTGGAAAGTGCAGGCACTTTAAAAACATACTTGGCTGGGAATTGAATGAACCATCTGTTAATCAAACACTTGCTGAAGCCAGTCGGGAGAAGAGCAAAAACATCTTTTCCATCTAGAAAAGCCTTCAGTACCGTTCTTTACTTTTCTTTCAATGTAGAAATACTTTCTTTCTGCTGGAGCAAGTGTAATCTCACCCCCCTTTCTTTCGTAGCTGGAGGGAGTCACATTTGAAGTCTTTTCTTTTTTAAGCCTCTTTTGCTTCGTAGTTGCTGGAACCAAGTCTTCAGCACATTGTGCATCTTGCAGTGGGGGTGCAGGGTACAGGTCATAGGTTAGGATGCAGGAACCAGAGGCAGGAGGGCAGAGCAGCAAGACAGATTATTCTTCGGGTCCTGGCTTCTCAGGTCGGCTGTATGCCGAGCTCAGCATTTTATAAGCAGTTGGGCTCGCAGTGGGCCTGTGGTCCACAGAGCTGGAGGAGCTGTTTCCCTCCCTCTGGCTAGTGAGGCTCATGGTGGCAGCATTGCCAGGCCTTGTTCGATTCAGGGTGTCTTATCTTAAAGTCTCTTTCTTTTAATAGTTGCAGGGTGCGACCTTCAGCACCTTCAGGTGGCACAAAGTGGCAGCAAGGGTGGGTGGCCCAGTGGGTCCTATATATATATATATATATATATATATATATATATATATATATATATATATATATATATATATACAGCATAGCATGTATAATAATATCCGCCAGAGGCTGAGATGCAGCTGTTCGAAGAATAAAAGAGTCATAAATGCCAAAATTAATAATAAACTATCTGCGTCTCCATTCTGCTCTATATGCTACATATTAATGTAACAGAATACACAAATTACCCGAATTATAGACAGATCTATTGTGCTCTAGATGATCAGTGTGTTACACATTCACACATCGTCATTTTTGTTTTGTTTTTCCAGTTGTCCTGTCTGTATTTGGCAGCTTCAATTCTTGTGATTTTTAGTCACGATTGTGTGTTTAACTCCTTCATATTAGTCTAATATGAAGAATCTCTGCTGACAGTAGTCTTGTCCATGTTTTGCGATCGGTCATATGCTGCAAAAGCCCCATCCCCTTTTATGTGAACACGCTCATAGCCAGTCTGATTTACTGAGTTGATAACCACCATCGTAGGACCACTTAGCAAGATCTCGGTTGTCAGGGTTAGTTAAGCCAGATAATGAGACCCTGGGCATGTTGAACTTACCTCTATATATATATATATATATATATATATATATATATATATATATATATATATATATATATATATATATATATATTTGCATTGCATTTATAAAAATAATACATGCATACATAACGTGTTCTTTGCATTTAACTTGAGGACTGCTCACACAAACAACTTCCTGATCAATACACCTCCTAAAACATGGTTGCTGGGGCCCGCAATTAAAAGAGCCCCAAACAGCTGTAGATTTATTATGAAATTTAGATATCACAAATATTGAAACATGTTACAATTATAATTCATTGTACCCCAAAATAACTTACAAAAGGTCAATGTAAATGAACATACTATTTACTGTATTTGTCTACTTCATGGCAAAACATTGTAGCACTACATTTACCAGACAGAGAAATGCTACTGATTATGTTGCAGATTCAGATTTGTCTCATAACATATATATGATGTATTATTATTCATCATTATTCATTAAACTACCCAGTGTTATATTTTAAAGTTCTACACCATCTTGAACATAGGCTCATTAAATTTAAGTTTAATGCCTCTCTTCACTTTAAGTGAACACTTGAATACAGGACTTTTACTGTGTGGTATTAATAGTTTTATTATGAATAGTTAATAGTTTTATGTCTGAAAATAAAAAGCATAGTTTTGATGCAGCTCGTTCTACCACTGCCGATGCCAGACGACGTTTGCTATGGGCTGATGATAGACTGCCTGTTGAACCGTTTGTTTCTGAGGCCATGGTTCTCAGCAGGAAACTGATAGACTGCCTACTCCGTGTAGGAAATGAGTCTTTACCCCAAGTGAAGGGGTTCAAGTCCCTCTGGGTCTTGTTCACAAGTGAGGGGACAATGGAACGTGAGACTGGCCAGAGAATTGGAGCAGCCATAACTGAAAGAATTAGATTGTAGGTACAAGCGGCCAAAAAGGGTTTCCTCAGGAGGGTGGCTGGTGTCTCTCTCGGGTAGGGTGAGAAGTTCAGTCATCCGCGAGGGACTCGGAGTAGAGCCGTTGTTTTGAAAGGAGCCAGCTGAGGTGGTTTGGGCATCTGGTGAGGACACCTCCCTAGAGAGGCGTTCCACACTCAACCACCTGGGAGGAGGCAGCAGGGAAGACCCAGGACTAGGTGGAGAGATTATATCTCCACACTGGCCTGAGAACGCCTCAGGATCCCCAGTTAGAGCTGGTTAATGTGGCTCAGGAAAGGGAAGTTTTGGGTCCCCTGCTGGAGTTGTTGCCCCGGTTAGCGGTTGACTATGAATGATGAGTGAGTACTCCAGCTAGCTTAGAAAATATAAAGTAAGAACAGGATAGTGACATACTATACATTAGAAAAGTGTGCAAGTTACAATTTTTCTTTAAAATGAAATAAAATAAGGTATCTGGTATCTGGTATTTTACAGCTAAACAGTAACTACAAGATGTTTCCGAAAACATCTGAGGAGCGAAACAGGCATGACAGTAACAGAATATTGATTCATATTTCATCAGCGCTGCCTAGTTTCACTATTTGATCTGAGTTCGTCAGTGACTGACAGCTGCTCAGAGACGGCAGACTCCAGATCAGCTCTGATTGGTCGTTTTCTTCCGGTTTGTGAAATTGCAGATGTCAATAGGAGCACCGGATGAACATGATTTTTTCAGATTTCCTGGCTCATGCTCTACTGTCAGGGTATAGTGACCATTTTATAAAAATAACTTTTTTTAATCATAGTTGTTCTAATCTGTCTACTGCTCCTTTGATGTAATGCAGCTGTGTGTGCTTTCCCTCTCTGTGCAGCGAAATATTAAGGCTTGATTAGATGAGCTTAAAATACCACTCCACCTAATGTTACACTTTCTCCACCATCACTGATGCTTCCTCAACCACTGGTGCTATTGAGAGAAAACTACACAAGCTGCCTCACCATGCTAAATCTTCATCCTCTTCCTCTTTCAAGTGCTGAATGCTTGCATGTGGCACAGAGCGGATACAAGAGCAAAAAGTTTGCGCCTCGTGTGTTTTTTGAATTTTGTGTTTTCCAGTGTGTTTGGTTCTTGAGAGTATTAATTCAGATGCATAACGCCTGGCTCGTCATCCTCCATTCCCCAAGTACACCCCACCAACTCCCACCACATTGCTATAAACGCCCCCCACCCCTGTATCCGACTCTTCCAGCTTCCCCGGCTCGCTCTGTCGTGTGGATTCGACGGAGCTGAAAATACATCTCTGAACTCGGCGTCGGGGAGGCAGTGGGAGACAAGGCTTGTCAGTGGGAGGGTGAAGAGGAAAAGAAGGAAGGGGGAGTTAGAGGAAGAGGTGGGGATAGGGCTGGCGGATCTGTCGCCGATAAAGACAGTGCATCTCCCCCTCCACCCATCGCCATCCCTGTCAAGTGACCCGTCCCACTGCACGCATCGGCACCCCAGACACTCCTACACACTTCCTTACTCTTTATTTCCCTTCCTGTCACCCTCCTTCCTCACATGTTTTCCCTGGAACAGTGGATCAAATGCTCTCTCCTCCTCCTCCTCCTCCTCTTCCTCTCATCTCTTATTTTCTCTGCTTTTGTTGCCAGTTTCTTCTTCTTTTGTCAACCCCTCCTTTCCCACCTTCCCCTTTTGCTTCACAATTCAGTTCCTCCTTCCTCGCTTCTCTGATGACAACTACACCCTCCTCCTGTCACACTCTCTCCTTCCTTTCCACTTCCTCCTCTCCTCGTCTACAAAGCTTGTTTTGTTCTGAATGTTTCGAGGCAGATGAATGATGATGATGGACACAAACTCTGGAAACTGCCAGTAGCTGACATTCAGTCTTAAATGTGACCATCTTATGCAACGTGTCAGGTTGCACCAGATAATGCAAATGGTGACCTCTAAAGGCAGTAAGAGGATGTCTGGAAGGGCAGCTTTCTGTCCAGCTGTGCAGTTTTCTCTGAATAGAGCCCCCGTGCATTGCTCTTCAGGATACTTTCCAATTTTAACTTTAATTCATCATTTAAAGCTGCACTATTCAGTATTTTTTTATAGTGGAACAATGACTGCAGTGAGAAGGAGGGACGTTTTAGCTGACCAACCGGTCTAGGCAGATGGCCACCCACCCAGAGCCTGCTTCTGCCTGCTAAAGGGGTTTCTTTTTGCCACTGTCCCATAAGAATACATGCTCATGGGAGATCTCTTGTTTGGTTTCTATATTATAGAGTCTAGACCTGAGATAAAGAATCCTGAGACAACTTCGCTTATATTTTGACACTATATAAAAATGAATTGAATTGCATTGAACTGAAAACCTTGACAACAAACAGAGCAACTAGCTGGTTGACACAGTGGAACATTTAGCAGCTACGGAGCCAGATATTTTTGTCAGTTAAAAATGCTAAAGCAATGATGACTATTGGACTTAATTCATCAGTTGGACAGTGACTTGACTCCAAACCACTGCCAATGTTGCTTTGTGTTCTCTGGATGTGTGTAAGAAGTATTTGCAAACATATTTGCTTAACATGTCAGATGCTGTGTTTTCAGTACAAGTTGACAAAAATATCAGTGAATGCAGGTTCAAAGTTGATGTCCTGGCATCAACCACACCTCATATAGGATTGAGCTACAACGCAGTAAGGAGAGTGAGGAATAGAACAGATAGTGCAGTTAGCCGGTTAATCACCATGGTGGTCAAGTCAAGTCAGTTTTATTTGTCAGGAGAGACTCGTATTGAATGAATGATAATTTATTCCAAAGTGCACAAAGTTATGAAGAGTGAACATTTTTTGGTGATTTAGACCCAACGTGAGGAAGTAAGGGTGAAGTGATGCTGTGGTCGGATTAGTAATATTCCCCCTGGGTCTAGACACTGGTGATGGTGGTAGTGAAGGGATTTGATGAAGATCCAGTGGGGGAAGTGGAGCAGGCTTGCTCTGATGTGACGAGCTGGAGGTGATGGGGAGGTGGAGGGTCGCATCGGTTTGTGCTGCATTGACAACTGACCTCAGCAGAGAGGAGAACAGTTATTTAAACTTTTGACAGCAACGATGTGATTGGTTTAGGGAGATATGGCAAGATCTGATTGGTCACAATGAGGAAAACGTCCACAATCAGCTGACATAGGAGGAGCCAATGAGAGAGAGACCCAGAGATAAATGTGAATGGTTGGTCATTGGCCAGCGGTTGGTCATTGCAGCGCTTTGGTTCATGACACTGAAGCTAAAAAACAAACTTTCATTAAATTTGTCACAGATGTTGATGATTACCAGATGATGAGTGATAACCCACTGAGATTTCCTTTGGTGCCAGCGTTAGGCCAAATTTGCTAATTGTAAAGAAATATTGAAATCATAATAGGCATATTGTCATGAAATTACTGAGCAAATTCATGGTTCAGAGAGACTACCCATCTTTTAGTATTTTGCGTTTTACTTGTGAACATAGCAGCCTCAAGAGGTTTCTTACCAAACTATAGGCTACTACTCTATACTGTACTAATGCAAATACTACTTGTAACACTTTGGGTTTTCTTTTGACTTCAGTTTAATCAGCTGCTGCTAAGGACATAGCTTTCAAATTATTATCAAATTTAGCATGGCAACAAGATTGATGTAACAAGACTTGATATGGTTGTGCATGAGCCTAAAACTGAGACCCTAATCCAAATCTGAGACCCACATAACTAAGACGTATCTTAATAAGGTAATTTGGAAAATACCCAAGCTGTATTTTAAAGGGGACATATGAAAATCTCTCTTTGTCAGTGTTTGTGCACATCCATCTGGGTATCTGGAGTTCCTACCAACCTACAGACAGTGAAATAAGACGACCCAGTTTATTGGACTGTCTGGATCAGAAAACATGGGATTCAACCAGCCAATCACATGTTGCTCCTCTTCCTATGTCACATGCAGCTCATTAGACTATACTGCCACCCCCCATTGAAGTATCTCCACCCCCAGCTTGAGAACTACCTTTGCAAAGGTGCACCATATTTTTTCTCTAAGCCAATCAGAGCTGGGCTTCTTCAGGAGGCGGGCTTAAAGAGACAGGACATATTCAGATAGACAGGATGAGAAATACCTGTTGTTGGGATTATAGAGTACGTTCTCGACCTGCTCTGTAAGAAAAGCATATGAGAATATGAGATAACTTCTGTTGTGATTTGATGTTTTAGAAAAATAAGCTGAATTGAACTGAAACACAAGTTTTAGTAGAAGTCCAAACTACAAGAATGAACCTTGAAATGACCGTGATATGGTCCCTTTAATGCAAAAACTTGGTTTGGTACAACATGCCCACTCTGCTCCGTTTACTGCTGATTTTTAATTAATTATCAAATTAACATCTCCTCTGAGGTCAGTGGTAGCTCAAGGCCAGCCACTCAGGAATGAAATTGATAAAAGTTACTGTAATGTGTTTGTCACATTACTTTCATCGTGTTGTTTGAAATGCCTGTTTGGGCAGTGTAATATAAAAAGGAAACAGACTTTCTTGCTTGAAACTTCCCTTACCATTGCATGACCAGCCTTCCTCTCCGCAGACCTCAGTGTGTTTCATATAATGAGAGTTTTGTTTGGATCACACATTGTTAGTCAGTGAATAATTCCACTGTGTCAATATTGGTCTTGGAGATGAGATTGATTTCTGAATGCCATCCAACACCAAGAGAGGTATAATTATAGGTGTTCAGTGCAATTATGTCTGTCAATACGGGCACATTGAACGAGGCAGGCATAATGCAAATTAAATCAATAGAATAAACCTAAAGGCTGTGAAACAGTAGCACCTGGATCTGCTCCAGAAAGCCTGGTCTCTGCAGTTTGCAGTGAAACAAAGAGATTTGTGTAGATCATGTGGTATTGATCCGTCCTGACCTCTCTCATGTAGAAAAAGAGACTGTCCTGGAGCCGTTCGTGCTGAAGGACCTGCTGCCGTCTGCGCTGGGAAGTTACTATCGCTACACCGGCTCGCTGACCACGCCGCCCTGCAGTAAAGTGGTGGAGTGGATCATCTTCAGCAGACCCATCTATGTCTCCTACAAACAGGTGAGAAACACTTTAACAGGTGGAGAATATTGCACTTGTCCTTTGTAATGATTTACTGTCAGTTGATCAACCATTATACCATTATTATCTTCATGATGACAATAGCACTGTTTACCCGGAGACAATCAGATAATCAAATCACGATCTGGAAATAATTAGCTAAAATGACTAGTAACAACGATTGGTCTCCACTTCTGGACCCAGGTTGGTTCAGACGCTGCTCTGGCACTATAAACTGACACGGGAGTGCTTCTGGAATGAGGCGTGTACTTCCAGCCCCCACTGATATGTGTTTTTTGTTGCCATACACTGTAAATCATATGTTTCTGCAGATTATATAGATGGGTTTCCCACTGATTTGTCAGTTGCTGCAACCAGAAAACCTAAATTTGCTCCAGCTGTGAATGAGCATAGCCTGAGCTGAAGCAGGTCCAGGATGAAGTCTCCCCTTTACAGACATGCCCACTTTATGACAATCACATGCAATATAAATATGTTATTGTCTCCTAACCTAAAATGGTGTTTGAATATTTCTGCATAGTGGGGCCCCTAAACAGTGTTGAATTACCTAAACTGGGTATCACTGTAAAGCTGAGACTCTTGTGGATCCAGTGAGCCCAACTGTATTCCTGTGTGAATACTCACTACCTCACTGTCTAAAATGACCTGTGGTGACCTCTAGGATAACCACAGCCTCATGAAACTACAACCACAAACTAGAGACCGAGAGCATTCAGCTAGATTCACAATAAAGGGGTTTCTGAGCAGTTTACACAAGTGCTCGCCATCCAATTGCCAAAAAATGCAATTCTTGCAGAAATCTCCAAATGTAAAACATGTTTGGTACCAAATCACAGCATGGCTTTTTCTGTGATGTCAAGATCTTGGTGTCTAAATGTGGTATGTTGGAGGGATTATTGTTCATTTTTATTAATTCTTCACTGGTAAAAATTGATAAATTTGGCACCAAATCTGTGTAACAAATGGTATCAACCCAAAAATTGCTGCAACAATTCATGAGACATAATAGAGCATGAGGATGACCATCACAGATTTATATCATCGTGCCATGCTCTACACTCATCTAAACTTCCACATTTAATTTCAATTGATTTATTCATTTATTAATTAATATTTATTTCTGATTTATGACTGGAACAATTTGACACGCAGTGCTGAGCTGCATCTCAGATTAATATTCAGGTTCCCAGCTTCCAGATGATGTTCACCACTTCCTGAACACCCCTCACAGAATGTTAATGTTATGCTAAATGTTAAGAAGAAATTCAGACCCGCACAGCATCTCTATCAGATCCTCCAACTTTCATGTCTGAAATTTCAATTTTATCCAGTTTTTGCAATATTTATGTAAATGAAGGGTACTTGCGCATTTCACCAATTACCACAGTTTTTTTTTTTCTGCATAAAATGATCCAGTTCACAGCTGCTGTTTTGATCTCACACTTAATTGTTATTATTGCAAAAACCAAAGGGCATCAAGCAGTGGGACTTGTAAAACATGGCCACAGTGTAACTGAGCAGTCTGTTCATGTAGATTCTGTAGCTATATCATATTTTCATCCTATTTTGAACTGTAAATGACAGAGAAGTAGTTTTTCTCTCTCTCTCTCTCTCTCTCTCTCTCTATATATATATATATATATATATATATATATATATATATATATATATATATATCATCATATAATTCAATACAATCATCTCAATCATATAATTCAATACAATTTATAATTTTTTGAAAATTACTAATTACTTTTGATAGCCATTTCAGTGTATTTTTCTTATGCTAAAGCTTATGTACCAACATAATCGCATATTATAACAATGGCTCGTGTATCCATTGTCCTTTTAAATGATGAATGAACAGACTACGGCACCAGTTGGTGGGGAGAGTTATTTCCTCTCAGGCAGATTGAATGTACGAGCTAACCGGTCGTTGGCTGTCGTCTTCGTGGTGTGTTCAAGCGCGAGGCGACTCAACAGTCGGACTGTGTCGGTGCTATTTTTGTGTCCGTTTGGTGTGTCTGGGCCTCTACTTACACCTCATGTAGATCCAGAACATTTTGAGTAACTTTTCATTGGAGAAGTCTGTGAATGTTCTCATTCATCCAGGTCATATTCATTCTGGCAACAATTGAATCGAAGGCAGCTGGACTTAGATTTGTCTCTGAAGACGTTTCGCCTCTTATCCAAGTCTGACTAGTCCCCACTAGTCTGACAAACAGTGGAGTTAGACCCAGGTTTTTAACCTCTGTGGAAGTGTCAGCCCCTTATTCTCCTAAGACAATAGCATATGCATTCAATCAGCATTTGTTCTCTCCTTTTTTTAAAAAACAAAATAAATATAAGTAAACATAAAATGAAAAATAAAGATTAAAAAAATGACAGTATACCCTAATAGTCTGCAATGCCATCTGGGGTTTCAGAGCCCAGACTTGATGGGATTCAAACTAAATTAATGAAACTAGCATCTCATATTATGTATCCACTGGTCAATTTATTTAATCTTTCACCATCCATATGTGAGTTACCAGCTAAATAGAAATGTGAAGGTATCACATGAATGGTGACATACTTACACAACTAGTTTGAGTATTTGAAAAAATATATATATTTAGACTCTTATTATCAGTGTACCGTGATGGTAATAACATTGAAAGTCAGTTTCAGTTTGGTTTAAGCTCTACCTCCATGCCGTTGGCCTTTCCCAACATGCATTCTTATAATTGAGACTGTAACTTCACAGCAGAAAGCAATATGTTGTTACACAAGGATGTAAATCAGATGGTTTTATACCAGGGTTCTACTGTAGGACCACTTCTACTCTTGTCTATTTTTATTAATGATCTACCACTATTTTTTTTTTTCTCATTGCCGTGTCAGTTATATACAGATGATACTATAACATGCATCAAAATCTTCTTCATCCCAAATTCAATAGGTTTTGTAATATAGTCAGCTGACAAATTACAGCTCAATAAAACTCATAAATCTTATAAAATCTTACACAGTTTTTAGTTGTTAAGATAGAACCTTGACTCTAAATCCAACTCTGTGGATTTAGCTTGTTATGATGATACTGTACATCCCTCCAGAAAGATTTGTGAATATTGTTGTTGGTGTTCTGTTCCTGAAATTGTGTTACATTTAATGTCACATGAGATATGGGATTTATGCTCACGTTGTTTATCAAAATTTTCACTTCTAAAACCAATTTCTTCCTCTCAGTGTCATATATAATAGGCTCTGTAGATTGATGCTCTTTTTCTGATGCACCATTGTATCATCCTTGATGGCTCCCTCTTCATACAGACAATTTCACCGGTTTAAACTTATTTTTAAATGTATTCATTCTAACTTACATACTAACAAAAGCAGTTTTTGGTCCAAATCTGTACTACTTTAATGCTCAGCCCTCAGGGCAAAAATTCAGTAAGTTCAAAAGTGAGCCGGCTTTCAGATGAGACCCCTGAATGGGTTGTAGATGCTATTCTACAACAGTAGTACTGAAATCAAGCTACTGTTAAATGAATTTAAACAAGTTATATGTGATTTTCTAGAGCTCCAATTCAGGCTTTACAGGACAATCAAAAAGCAGCTAAGAGCAATAAATAAGCAATTTAGAAGCTGAACGCACAAAATATCATCCAAATGTTCTTCAATTAGTAATTGGATCACCAATAGTATTTATTCAGCTCACAATGTAATGATCCAATCACTGTACTTATTCTAAAACATACCGTATAATCTAAATTTGACTATTCATGCGCTACTAAAATTTAAAGCTTATATTTCATTATGATGGGCAAACAATTCCTGGAAAGAGACAACAACATGTTTTTTCTTATGTTGGTAAGAGTGCTGTCGACTACTAGTTAAATGTTCTCTTACCAAAAAAAGAGCAGAAATAAGAAATGGTAATGAATTATAGATATCAGTAGGTACTAAGAAAATAAGAACAAATTATGGCTGTAAACAATAAGAGGAAATCTGTTTGTGTGTCGCTTCCTGCAATGTGTTTTAAAAACAGGAAGTCCAAAACTTTTAGTAAGAATGACTGTGGGACGATTATGTTTGCCAAAATAATCACAAATCACAATATTATCCCATTAATCTTCAAAAAACTTAGTACTGGAATCAGAAAATGTTGCATCTGAGAAACAAATATGACAATCACAATCTTAAATAATCATTAGGTTCCCCTGCATGAATAAAAGATAAACAAATTAAAAATAGCCTCTGTTCTTTCTCCCATGATAAGTCCTGTAGTTTTTAGAAACAGGCTCTGTTTTTCAATAAGCTTTTATTTATGACAATATTCACGATTATCACAATAATGGAAATTCACCATGACCAAGGTATTTTTTAGTTCTTTTATTATTTTATTGTGAACTCTGACAAAACCCTATCTCTTTCCACCATTTGTACTTTTATGTGTACATGATTTCAAAATGCCGACTTCTCATTGAAAATGGTGATAAAATGAGATGGAAATGTGGAGAAAGTGTTGAGCTCTCATCTTCCTTACAGTCTAAAGAACACTTGTTCCCCAGAACGAGACCTGTTCCCTAATGAGACCAAATGAGTTTGCTGAAGAGCAGCAGTGGGCAAAGCCAGTTATGGACGAAACTTCTCCACCATAAAGTTGGAGGAGCAGATCAATGTAAAGCAGGCAGTGAGGGGATGTTAAAACGACTGATGAGATGGAGGAAGAATCATGAAGAGTGCAGCGCAGGCAGGCAGATAGAAACCCAAACCTCTTAAAACCAGCACTCACTGTAAGTTAAACCACAGCTAAAAATCACTGACCACACTATTTTACACATGTAAGTATGAATTAATCTTTGGATTTTATGTTTGTGTTTAAAATGTCAAACAAGGCCCAAACAAGTGCCAACAGTGTGAAAGATTTCGTTTACACCCCTTGTGAGTAGACAGAAGGACGCATGCAGGCTTCGCATGCCAGATTTGTATGAGTTTTGTTTGTCTTGGCCATGGGGCTCTCATTTATTGTGACCATTTAAACTTCCTGACATCTGAACTTACAACATCATCAATACGGCTGCACGGTCAGCGCGCCTCGCCACTGGATAGCAGCGCAAGAGGTAGCCCTTTAGCATTAGTTCTGGATGTGTTAGGGATGGTGTGTAAATATACACTTGTTACATGCACAGTGTCCTTTCAAAATAAACTTATGTTTTTAACAGGATGTTAGATTTATGCAACAAGACCACTTATAATCGTAAAACAATCGTAGTTGATGTTAACTTCACTGACTACCGACTCATGACTACTGAGTAACTCATATTAATCTATGATGCTGTATTGATGTGATGTAGGCTATTGTAGTGCACAGCATGTGCACCTGAAGTCGGTTTCTATGTTTTAACAAGCAGCTGACCTGAGAAGGTGTAAGTTAAGTGTTTTGGCTTTTGGCTTTAGCCTTCAAATTACAAAAGCAGTTTACCACATGATTTGGTTCAATGGCCAGTCTGCCACCACCACCATATGACACACTGTATATTCATCTGTTCATGTTATTTCTTCAGCTCTGTTTAAGGAAGTTAGTCTTGTTTTTTTTTTTTCTTCAAAGTTCTGCACTATTAACTGGATTTTCACACACTCACAGCAATGTAGAAGAAACTCCTTACAAACAGGACCGTTAGGAACACACCATGGCACAGTGCAGTATTTAGTTTCCTATCGTACCTCCCCTGGGCATAAATAAAGTCAGCAAGTATGATTAAGATTATAATGCATATCTATAATGAGGCCATTTGTGTTCATTTGAAGTAATACAATATGGCTAAAAATAACAATCTCAATTGGATCAGATTGTTTTGAGAGTAGTGAAGGTCAGGCCAGGTTTGTTAGCAGGCTTCATAAAGCTCTTTACATTAGAAAATGTTGTTTCCAGATATTTTGGCCATGTGAGAACAAATTCTTGCCAGTAAACTGTTGACTTGATGAGAAGCACCTGAATGCAGTCTGCGTAGACAGACAGTCGAGAGATGCAGCTTCAGCTGAGCTGATCTATCAGTCGTCTGATGGACCCGCCTTTATGGGTCCTTCAACAGACAGACAGAGTCAAGGTGTGTTGTGCTCTGTTGCCAGTAGTAGATAGGAAATTATGTGAAATGGAATGTCTGTATATTGTTTCAGAGATGTTGGTAGCTGGAGGCGACCAGGAGACACAATCAAACCGAGTTACTTTTAGGCCCACTTTACAAATCATGCTTCAACAAAACATCTGGCCGCCACTTTCGGCCATTCTGTATTTCAACTAGTGGAAGCTGATAACACCACACATATTTAGCAGGAAAAAAGCCATCAGCAGTGGCTGTGAGAAAAGGGAGCTGCTACCCGGCGCTCGCTGCAGCCAGAAATGGTTAGTTGCAGCTGCAGCTGGGTGAAATCGGTGTCGTTTTGCAGCTCTATGTTCCATGCTCCATGGTCCGTGCTCCATGCTCCGTGCCCTATGCTCCATGCTCCATGGTCCGTGCTCCATACGCCGTGCTGTGTGCCCTGTGCTCCATACTCCATGCTCCATGCTCCGTACTCTGTACTCCATGCTCCGTGCTCCATACTCCGTGCTCTGTGCCCTGTGCTCCATGGTCCGTGCTCCATGCTCCGTGCTCTGTGCTCCGTGCTACATGCTCCATACTCCATACTCCATGCTCCGTGCTCCATACTCCATGCTCCATGCTCCGTGCTCCGTGCTCTGTACTCCATGCTCCGTGCTCCATACTCCGTGCTCCGTGCTCCGTGCTCCATACTCCATGCTCCGTGCTCCATGCTACGTGCTCCATACTCCATGCTCCATGCTCCATGCTCCATACTCCAGCTCCTGCTCCATACTCCGTGCTCTGTGCTCCATGGTCCGTGCTCCATGCTCCGTGCTCTGTGCTCCGTGCTCCATGCTCCGTGCTCTGTGCTCCATGCTCCGTGCCCTATGCTCCATGCTCCGTGCTGTGTGCTCCATGCTCTGTGCTCCGTGCTCTGTGCTCCATGCTCCATGGTCCGTGCTCCATGGTCCGTGCTCCATGCTCCGTGCTCCATGCTCCATGCTCCATGCTCCGTGGTCCGTGGTCCGTGCTCCATGCTCCGTGCTCTGTGCTCCGTGCTCCATGCTCTGTGCTCCATGCTCTGTGCCCTGTGCTCCATGCTCCATGCTCCGTGCCCTGTGCTCCATGCTCCGTGCTACGTGCTCTGTGCTCCATGCTCCATGCTCCGTGCTCCATGCTCCATGCTCCGTGCCCTGTGCTCCGTGCCCTGTGCTCCATGCTCCATGCTCCGTGCCCTGTGCTCCATGCTCCATGCTCCATGCTCCATGCTCCGTGCCCTGTGCTCCGTGCCCTGTGCTCCGTGCCCTGTGCTCCATGCTCCGTGCTCCGTGCCCTGTGCTCCATGCTCCGATCCATAGTTTCTACTGGAAATAGCATTATTAGAAGTATCTCCATGGCCACCATGTTACCAACATGTAATTGCATTTTTGAGCAAACGTCCAGCTATAGACAAAGACAGAAGATGACTTGTTTCACTGAGTTTATCCTTGAGACAAGAGCGTTTGCTGTAGGGAAGTACACCTGTTGCCTGGGAGGAGGCTCAGCCCTAAAGGCTCCGGTTCACAGATGACGTTAAAGCTATAGTATGGCCGGTAGCACTACACCTCTTCTTTCAGGCATTTTGGCTCTGCAGATTATTGCCATGTGGAATAATTCCACGTGATATGGAAATTACCATGGTCTCATTTGGTAGTTGTTTTAAGCATTGACATAATCTGGCTATTTTTTTCTTCATTGTAGCACATTTAAAGAGCAAAGGATAAAAAACAAGAAGTCAAAGTCAAGACAAAGGAGTCAACAAGGAAGTGAGTGATGGGGGCATCATTCCTCCTTCCTGTTCTCTGACTGATGATTCCTCACCATTAGCCAGTCTGTCTCGATGGATTTAAAAACCTCTTTTGAAGTCCTTTTGTTTCCCCTCTTTTTTGTGTGTGTGCTGTGCACCTCTCCAGAGAAAACGTTATGGAGAATGATAAAAGGAGGAGGTTGGGAAGAGAATTAACACAGATGGTGACTCCAGTTATTGTCTCTTTCTGCTTCTTTGTGTTTTACTTCTCACTGCTCTTTCTGTCTTTTGTTTTGGATGATAGTTGAAGTAGGTCAGCGGGAGTGACAGCAGTTGCTTTGGGCCTGCTTTTAGACTGGATCGATGCTCAGGCTCTTACACAACAACTCACCCAAAATGCCTTCCTTTCAAACAGACGTGGACTTGCCACAATTTTATTTGTGTGCCTGATGTGAGTGTGTGTGTGTGTGTGTGTGTGTGTGTGTGTGTGTGTGTGTGTGTGTGTGTGTGTGTGCGGCTGATGCCATGCTGGTCTCACATCACATTCACCCTGAATATGAGCTGCCAACTGGGAAGTACTGTTGAGATCAGCCTCCTAGTAGCAATTCCAAGTGGGACATGTGGGATTTTTTTTTATAATTTCCCATCTGGTATTGTGTGCAAATGTGCCAACATTTCCAGAGAGCAGCTAAGATGCAGCCGTATGGATTTCTTTTTTCTCCTTGAGGTCTTTTTGTAAGATAGCTCCTCAGTAAGCACTGATTTGCATGTTTATATTCATATACACATCTGGATTAAATCTTGTTTCAAGAGCATTTTAATGATTACATTTCAGTGTGAAGCAGGTCCTAAATATACATTGTCTTTGACATTTGTTGAAATACTAGATATCATTAACTTATAGCTGTGAACAAAATCCACCATTCAGTAAGTACCTCTGGATTTTTCCCATTTATTTTGAAAAATGTGAGCATTAAAAGGTGTCTCTTTGGCCATAAGTATTATTGTAAATATTACAGTACTCAAATACTGACACATGGCTAGCAAGGCGGGAGTCTGTATTTTCTGGAAAATATATAATTAAATTTAAAAGAAAATGCCCATTGCCCCCTGCCTGTTTAATACACTGTATTTAAAATGAAATTTAAAATTTCTAACACTGATAACATTCAGCCACTAGATGTTGCTCCGTCCTCCCCAGTTCCACTGTGTTCACTTCACAACTAATGGTTGCCAGTTCGCACAACCTGCATGGTGGAGCAGAGTGACTCAGACAGACTTGTCAAGGGACGAATCTGTCATGGTGGAGTAAAATTCATGTTGCAACATGCAGCTATGGTTCAGTGTTTCTAGTGCAAAACATTGTAAAACACACTTCAGTCAAACCTGACAGAGACAAAACTCATCAAAACTATACAGAATAATCACCAATCAGTCAGCCACCTACTTCTAAATCCCCTCTGATGCACATCGTCATTATATATTGTCTGAGGGAACTACAGTGGAAACCGCCAGGGCTCCTCTCTCATGTAAAACAAATAGGTCATTTTGCCTGGGCAACAGTGCTACACACAGCTACAGTCACCAAGGCATTACAGTAGAACACCAAGACATTACAATGGTGCACCAAGACATTAGAGTGGTACACCAAGCTTACAGTAGTACACCAACACATTACAGTGGTGCACCAATATTACAGTAGTACACCAAGACATTATAGTCGTAGACCAAGACATTAGAGTGGTACACCAAGCTTACAGTACTACACCAAGATATTACAGTAGTACACCAAGACATTACAGTAGTACACCAGGACATTACAGTAGTACACCAAGACAGTGCTGTAGACATTGAGAGGAAAGAAAGCTTGAAGCAGTCGTTTTTATATTTGCGGGCCCTGTAACGTCTCCCTGAAGGTAATCGTTTGTACTCACAGTGACGCCTTCCTTCAGAAGTCTGTCTGCATGACTGACAATAGCTCTCTCATAGATAATGTGAAGGGACAGGTAGTCTATCTGTCCTTTCACGCTCATTGTGTTATGCACGTGGCAAAAGACAGGTTTGGACTCACACGCAATAACAGGCTTAAAGCAGGGGTAGGCAATAATCGACGTCTTTAATACAAAGCAGGTGTGGTACACAGGAATCAATACTTGCAGTCAGAGTCCAAATCAGAAGGCTGAGGCAGGGTCACGAAACAGGCTGATAGTCATACACGAGGAGATCAATATCAATGAATGCTGGGACGCTTAACTCTGGGAAACAGGCAAGACGAACTGGCACAGGAGGAATGGGGAGCACACATTATATACTAGTGAAGGGAGTGACTAACTATGGACAGGTGGAAACAATCAGGGGCGACGATCAGACTCAGGTGAGTGGTGAGGAAAACTAGGTCACTGGGCAGTGCTCAAACGTGCAGGCAGGAAAGCATGCAGGGCAGGGGGTGAAGTGATCTGCAACAAGAGGAAAGGTTAAACATGCCAAAATAAAACAGGAAGTGCACCAAAATAAAAGCATGCAACACTGAGACACAGACTAAGACCTAGTTTT
The DNA here is from genome assembly GCA_947000775.1 of Pterois miles. NCBI lineage: Eukaryota > Metazoa > Chordata > Actinopteri > Perciformes > Scorpaenidae > Pterois > Pterois miles. The sequence continues at coordinate 2,649,818 of CAMQGK010000355.1, forward strand.
CTTAACACATTGCTGCTTTCACCATGATGTTGGTTCTTGATTTTAACTGGACAGAGAGGGAGCCGTACAATGATGCCGTCCTATATCTAATGATGTTTTCCAGCACAGTGTTGTAGAACGTTAACATGATCTCAGCACTCATACCGAACAGTTTCTGAGCCAGCCTGAGCACACAGATAATCAACGTGGGCACTCCAGTTTAATGTATTGTCCATTTGTATACCCAAATATGTACTTCCCTGGGGTAAAATATCATTTCTTTAGTTTTTGTTAAGGTTAAAAATGAATGTACTACGCAGATTGAGGAAAAATGCACAGTGCCGAGGAACCGGTTGGCAAAGGGGTATTAAATGACTAGGCGTCATCAATCCAGATGGCGAGGTCGGCTTCAACTACAGGTGCTTTCACTGTGCAGATTTGTTTTTCATTCAGGGAAAATGACTATCCTTTTCCATCCATCATGATATCAGTGAGCACCCAGCGCAGGCATCCAGCCGGAAGCAGACGGTCCGTGAGGCAAAGCGTTAAGGGAGTGACGTATAAAAAACAAAAGAAAAAATTAGCTAACACTGTTCTAATTTTGTTTTGGTCTGAAAAGACCCAATGTAAAAGGACTACTGAAGTCCTATAAGAGATTTATTTAAACAGCATTTGTATAGGAATGATTCTGTCCCAAGTATTTTGATCCATATAAGCCTCAAAGTTTTATAATTTTGTCTGAGGGATGGATGGAGGACGGCAGTGCAGGTGGCTGGGGAAGTGACAGAGAAGAGGGGGACAGAGAGCAGAATGGGAACAGCAGGACTTTGGCAGACTTCTTGTTAAAGTTGTGGATACAGCAGAAGCTAATTGCTGCCCTCCATAAGTCAAATGTAGAACTCGTTTAACTGACTGCCTGAAATCCAGTTTCTCCTTTGGCCTTCCTGTGGTTTTATCAGTATAAGTAGCTCAAAACCATAGTGACAACAGTGATAAATAGGACTTTAACAGTTACCATTAACGCAAATTTATTTTAGTGCCACTAATTTCTTTAATGCCTTAATGCAACTTGTGATTTTTAGATTGTAGTGGGCTCAGTGCTAGAGTGGAGATAAAATTAGAAAACCTCAGGAATCCATCGGTACCAACCATCATATTAGCTCGTTGTGAAAAAGGGTAAATAACGCTCCAAATTAGATACAACTTTGAAAAGAAACTGTCATAGCCGTTTTCAAAGGGGTCCCTTGACCTCTGACCTGCAGATATGTGGATGAAAATGGGTTCTATGGGCACCCACCAGTCTCCCCTTTAAAGACATGCCCACTTTATGTTAATCACATGGGGAAAGTCATAGTCAAGTTTTGTTGCCTGTTGGGCTGCAGTTTGCCATGTTATGATTTGATCATATTTTCCATACTAAATGCAGTACCTGTGCGGATTTTTGGACAATATCTGTCATTGTTTTGTGTTGTTAATTGATTTCCAACAATAAATTTGCACAAAGCTGCAAATGTGTCCACTCCCATGTTGATAAGACTATTAAATACGTGACAAATCTTCCTTTGAGGTACATTTTAAACTGGTAAAAGACAGATAATGCAATTAATTTGTGATTAATTCCAATTAACTATGAACAATCATGCGATTAATCATAGTTAACAATTTTAATCAATTGACAGCCCTAATGATAATGTTGAGAGTTCCATTCTGTTACCTAGAAGTCAAATCATCCAATCAGTGCTACAACATGTAGGCCTGTTGGACTTTTTTTTTTCTTTTTAATCTAAAGACATGCAAATACAGATATTATATTCTGGCTTTAGAAGACATGAACACAAGCCTTACTTATTGTCTTTAAAAGTAAAAAGCAATTTTGGCCGTGATAAATCAATGCAGAGAAAAACAGTGTGTCCCTGTTTCTCCAATAGATTATGCTGCTCCCCATAGCAACAAACACAAACAGCCTATAATTTGCCTATAATATCAGAGGAATCTCACTCCACTAATTTCTGCTGTGACTGAGGTAAATATAGTGATTTCAACATTAGAGGCTGATGTGAAGGTCGGAGGTACAACATGCCTGGTGTGAGGCTGCACTGGGGTGTGTATGCCAGTACTGTCTGCATTTGATCCAGATGAGGAAGAGGAGGAGGAAGGGCTGAAGGCTCTCAGCCTTGTGTACTACTGCAGTCATCTGTGTGAGGAGAAACACAGATTGGAGGCAGGCCATGAATAGTAATCATTCCACACACACACACACACACACACACACACACACACACACACACACACACACACACACTTAGAGACACTGATGATGTCACATTGAGGAGAACACACTTTGCTTAGCACATTGCATACTACAAGCATTGCTTACAGTCATTACTTGAGGATGTCCTCCATCCTTAAAGGGATAGTTCAGATTATCTGAAGTGTCTTTAGTGAATCCAAACTAAACAAAGTCTCACAATGATACAAAGAAACTGATTGAGGCTGTGGTAAACAACAGCTCCTGTTTTCTGTGAGGAAAAAAAGAAATTGTCAAAGAAGTCTGGTGTGTTTGAAGAGAGCATAGATAACAGCTTCAGTTCCTGTCAGAAAGGGCTGTTTGACAGCAAAGTAAAGATGTGAAAATATTCTAAATATAGTGTACACTTAGACTGATACTGATGTTTGTAGGTGTCTAAAATGTGCCGGAGCTGGTAATGGTGTGACATGGTTTATAGTTCCTGTCTCCGAAGCGGGCATGGTCATGGTGTGTTTGCCTCTCCCCACATCCCTCCACCCTATACTAACATTAAATAGCTACATAGCTAACAGCCATATTTAGCATTACCAAAATTAGTCAGCTAGGGTCAGCTAGTTGCCACATCTCGCAAGAGTGTGTTACTGGAACAGAGAAAGGTCTTGAACAAAGTTCATTTTCTCCTGATCTATCGAAATATGTTATTTTAGCATCAGAATGTCCAAAAGATATGTGGCTTGTGAAAAATGGGTCTTGACAAGTAGAGATAGAGGAATAACAGGGCGACGGCCACTCCGAGGTGACAAACAAAACCCAAATAAAATAAACAGCTTCCAGTCCAGGGCGGGCACAGCAGACTATAACCCTAACCATAACCCTAACCCCATGCCACCGGGGCTGCCGGACGATGTGCCCAGTGAGGACCAGCCCACCAGATGAGTAGTGTGAAAATACGTTGGGTTCATTATGAAACTGTGGGATGGATGTGTAATCACTCATTTGAATTGGGCCACACAGTGGTTGATTATGATTGGATAAAGATCCACAGCACATTATGACCCCCTTCGCCCCCCTGCTTCCAGCACTGAGCGGTCCAAACAGTGAAGAGTTCAGTGACAGACAGAGGCAGAGAGAGAGAGAGAGAGAGAGAGAGAGAGAGAGAGTTTTGGGATTCACCATATGGCAGCCGAGCCATTGAACTACATTTCCCATGATCCTTGAGTCCTGAACTCCACTCATGGACTGAACGTCTTCAGTAAATATATGCTACTGTAAGTCCCACGATCCATGGCATCACCAGGTCAACAAAACCACAGTGTCAGCTGCATTTCTTTCTCTTACCTCCACCTCTCTTCTCCACCTGTGCTGCTGGAGCACAGAGCTCAGCTCTCAGGGTCCGCTGGCCACAGGCCGACACTCTCCTTCCTCATCTGCAGCGACGTGAGAGCCTCTCTGAAAATACACGTCATTAACAAGAGTAAACAAATTTAATAGTGGCTAGGAGACAATCTGCCCGGCAATGGTAAAATGACCGAAAATGAGTTTGCGCCAAGTGAACTGGACTCTGCAAGGAGCAAAGACTGAAGTGAACAGTTTCCTGCAATTTGCAAAGACTGCCCTCGACACAAGGAACCACAACTCTCTTCTGCTGGGTGATCCATCAAAATGACAGAACCAATGCCAGCTATGCTAACAAAGCAGCGAGCTAATGCCAAGTAATCTCTCTCTCTTCGTGGACTGTTAACATAACGTCACCTGGGCATAAGCATACTGTAACGGCAAACCGTTAAGCGCAGGACTGTTTTACTTTCCTATCGTGCAGGTATTGATTTGATGAATGCATTCACTGAACTTTACTGTTGTGATATCATATAATCAGGATGTTTAGGTAGCTGGCTTCACCACAGGTTGATGTCAGCGATGCTTCACACAGACACAGTCTTGCATGAACACTGTGTAACCTGGCACATTATTAAACATTTATTACGATCAGAGAGATGAGAGGATGGGAGATGGAGAGACAACCAGGCTGAGCCAACCTATTTATTTATTTATTTATTTATTTTAAATGCTGACATTTGTCATGTTTGTTATTCTTCATTTCCACGTTAATGTGCATGCTCCATGGGCCCAAAAAGCAATTTTCATTGGATAGATTGGGGTGTTCTCTTGGTACACAGCATCCTTTTGACTCATCAATGTTTTGGCTGCATTGGAACCACAGGAACTTAAACGTGTTCTCATCCCAACTCGTCACATACTAACACTTTTCAGGCCCCTTGGTGTCAGGAAAGACGTGGTTAACCTAGTGAATTCAAACAGAAACACATGCTTAGATTTAGGCAACAAAACCCAGCCTGTTCACAGGAAAAGGATAATAACAAAGGATGATAAAGCCCAAGGTATTTTGCATGCAATAAGAATGGCATTCTTTTTGCATTATTTGTAAGCTGTGTAGTCTGTACTGCAATGTAAAGACATCCTTGTAAATATACCAAGCTCATAGCCAGAATAAAAAGAGAGGAAGCAACCAAACCAGAGCTTTACAAAGCATGATGAGAAACATAAGGTTACAAGGGAGAACAGGCTAAATCAAACAATAAATCAGCAGTTTACAACAAAGCGATTCCTAGAAACCAAAAGCAAAGGAGTAGCTAAAGAGCTGCACATGGATCTGTGTTTATGCTTCGTCGTACAGCGTTCCCTCCATCTTCAGTCTTTGTCCAGCCTAAACCCTGAGGGTTTACTACTTTTTCTTATTAATCCTTTTACTTTGACACTCAGATTTGACTTTCATCATCTCAGAAAGTCACCCCGAAAGGTGATGACCAAAATTGGCAGTCTGATGTTTTATGGCCGTTTTACATTTGTTTTGCAGCAGGTTTGGGGGTTTGGGATTTGGGTTTGGGATTTGCAATCACGTTCTGCACATGAAAAAAAAAAAAAAAAAAAGGTGAATGGGGATGACTGTGGGCTTATCCAAGCATCACTTCCAAAGCATGCTATCTGAATACCTACTGTCCTCATTTGGTACTAATGGATATTCATGGTCGCTGCAGCTGATGAGGAAGTGATTTATACTTTTAGCTTGTAAGGTTGAATGAGTATTTTCTCTCAAGGTCATTAGTAGTATTTTTTAATGAATCAATGTTCATTATTTTTTTTAATTCTCTAGTTTGGTCAATACTTTGTTGCTTGATGAACTGGTGGAGGAGAATGGTTATAGTAGGTTGCAAGAGAGAACACATGGTCTCCTCTTGAGTCCAACTTACAAACCCTTCAAAATTCAGTCAGCCGTTATTTTGCTTTGGTTTCATTTCGAGTAAATGATTGTCCTACAGCACAAAGAGGTTCACAGGACCCTCTGTTCAGGCCTGGCACCAACATGTGTCCTGAGTGCTCCAATCACAAGTAAGTACATCTGTTCACACCTGCCTTTGGAATGCGTCTCCACATGGATCACATCGGATCTCAGTTCCCCACTCTATGACCAAATTATTACAGGAACGTCAGTAGTAATATCCCACATATTCCTTAAGTCACTGCCAGCAGAGCTTCAGAGAGCCAGGAAGGAGAGAGAGCAGAACAAAAACAGACACTTCACCAACAGTATGATAATAATGCACTTCCTGTCTCTAGTCTGATAGTCCATAGATATATGGCCTGTAGATATGATATAGTGCTATAAAATACAGTTGTGCAGACAGGATATAGTAGAGCACAGAAACTTGTTTATTCACATGAGGAGCGCAGTGAGACCCTGCAGATCCAGGCGGTCCTTATTATGGCCCAGGACACATTCAGGACACATTCACTACACACAGTAGTGTGTGGGGGGGAGTAGTAGTCTGTAGGGAGTTGGCTTGGGAACCGGAGGGTCACCGGTTCAAGTCCCGACATGGACCAAGAACTGAGTGTGAACTGGTAGCTGGAGAGGTGCCAGTTTACCTCTTGGGCACTGCCGAGGTGCCCCTGAGCAAGGCACCAAACCCCCAACTGCTCGGGGCGTTGTCAGGAGCAGCCCCATCACTCTGACATCTCTCCATTGTTGCATGTTTGTGCATGTGTGTGTTCAGGTCTGCATGTACCTTGTATAAGTTAACAACAGAGTGTAAAAATTGAATTTCCCCTTGCGGGACTAATAAAGGACTATCTTCTTCTCTTCTTCTTCTTCTTAAAAGAATGTGGTCATAGATTATATGGTCCAGACCACCTCTGAATGTTGACTGAAAGATCGGATCTGAATGTATCACACCTGTACTTAGAGCCGTCCACTTGTGTTCTTGTGGGCGCATGTTAATGCCAGGTCTGAACAGGGCCAGTCCTTCACACTTACCTTTGTGAATCTGAATCTGCCTCTCAACCCCCCTCCTCCTAACAACACCCCTTTGTACACAAGCTGTTTGTCTGTGTGTTGCTTCCAGATACATTGGACAGAGTATCCATCTGCCAACACAGACAGAAAGATGACATTTCAGTCACACAGGGCAAATCCTCGTCTGGTCGCACGTCTTGCCACACAGCACGCATTTGACAAATGGCAGCATGCAGGAGGAGGCCAACTTCAACATTAACCCAAAGCAGTACAAAATGTTCACAGCTTGATAACATGGCAGCTAAATTCATATTAAAACTAGGGATGGGTGGACTGATACTGTCGTATCAATACGTTAGTACTCAGATGCTGTTCATTAGGTATTTATTTCCGTTTTCGAGATTATTGATAATAAAATTATAGAAACAAAACCTGGCTGCGTCACATCCAAATGTTTTCAATAGAATGTGCGAAAACAGGCCTGAGCTGTCTCATTTCACATGACTGTGGAAACCTTTGTAAGATCAGAACCTAGTACGCAGTCACATCTAACCTGAGTGAGTCTAGTGTAAAGGGAGGATGGCAGAAAGGAAACGTAGCATCGTGTGGTGCTACTTTTTCCCCCGTAGATAGAATAACTTCGACATGCACTATTTGTGACAAGAGTAACCTTTTCAAAACATTTAAAAACAACACACTTGGCAAGTTACAATGAGGCAGAACAAAAACCGAATTGCCATGCAGCCATGTCTCCTGCTCCACCCTCTGTCCGACAAAAGACGTTGCAGAGGAGTTTTGAGAGAGGCAAAGCAGATCCAGGTAGAACAGGTACAGCTCTGTCTGTCTAACCTAAATTCCTAAACTTCATCGTCTCAATTTCATTTTAAATTTGGCTGTTACGCAAGTTTCAAGGTCTTTATAATCATGTGCACAGCAATTACAGTGAAGCAGTCGTTGACAATTAAAATCTCGGATCTCAGACTCCTTCCAACAATGCTCCTTATATATACACAAGCACTTAAAAAAAAGGAAAAAATCACAAAAATTAAAAGAAAATGAGAATCTAAGACAAATCCCAAATCAGCAATGACGGTATGGCCATTTGTCCTTGTTAGAGACATGTTTGTCCTTAACGAAGTGTTTCCTAGTTTCCCAAACCCATTCAAGTATTCAGCTAAATCCTGCCAGTTGTGACCCAAAATTTGTAAAATGTCAAGCTATTTTACATGGAGCTGTAATGTTTGCAAAAATATAGATACAGTATCCCCTTTTCTCTGTCTACAGTACCCATTTATTATAAATGAGACTGCACAAAATGATCACAGAAACGTCTGAAGACTGAATTGTCTTTGCTTTATATCGTAGACCTATTGAAGTTGTTTATGGCATGTGGCAGCCATTGGATAATGTGAGAGCTTGTTCAGATTTAATAAAATCAGTTTATATTTCAGAGGTTTGCTAATAGCTTCATGATGTAATGAACTGTGACTGGGTCTGTCACATTATAACAGATGGAAGGGGCGACAGATGGATCTTTTTGCAGGTTTATTTGGAAAAAAATATAAATGTTTTATAAAAGGTAACGTTACAAATAGAAAATGCGCAAATATGGTATGAAAACAGATGTAGTCACAGCTGGCAGTACCGTGAGGTGGCTGGCTTGCACGATGTGTTTCAGTTTCTGGGTACGGCTGATGCGTCTCTCATTCAGCAGCCTTGTTATGTTCTCATACGCTACGCTGTGTCTTACCGTCCCGTCATCTATGGCTTAATTTCGTTCTCTCCGGGAAGGCCAGGAGCTCCTGCGCCTCAAAGTCTCACCACACATCCATGTGGTCCAAATCGTCCGTTGTTCACCTCCAGTGTATCTGAAAACATTCCCGCTGCTGTATGTCGGACCATTTGTTTGTGACACTTGCATCATGACTATCCACCCCATCTGCAACAAAATATAATTGAAATCGACCCTGGCCCAACCCTGGTCTTCTCGACCTTGGTCGTGAAGCCGAGATGGTCAACGTGGGTTAACCCTTTCAGACACTCAATCAATGCTGGTTTAGCCCTCGGTGTGAAAGGGGTAATGGATGCCAGATTTAGCCAGGTAGCTTTGGGCCACAGTTAGCCCTCAGAATCAGAGCAGTGTGCTTTAAATATTTCTGATTCAGCATTCATCACACGTCTGGAAGCTAGATTTACTGGATCAAGACTGCTGAGGGGTCAAGCTTTTCTTTCAGATGCCATTTATGCAAATAGTGTGACAACATTACTTGCCACAACTCTTTATTATGTGTTTATAGAAACACTGACTATTTCAAGGACTCTGCCAACTCCGTTTGGAGTGTGCCTGTGGTTGCTGAAAGGCAGACTGGTGGATCATGAATATGCAATCAGAACTCCAAAACCACAATTATCCCCTGGGGCAGCACTTCAGAGATGCAGGCCACAAGGACCCACACTCACTGAAAGTTCATGGTTTTGAAGTAACAGGTCTGGGGATGGGAGGTGGGTGGAGGTTGGCAGTTGACAGATTCTGGTGAGAGACCTTCGGGATGGAAACTATCAGGGCCACTTCTACGTCAAGTCTGGATCAGAAAGATGACTTTTCCCTCTTTCCTCTAATTTAATCGTCTGGTTTAAAGCCTGAAATGTGACCTGTTTTGATAGATTCTAATTAGAATTATCTGGATTATCTGATTATGCAAAAACCCAATATGACTACCTGTGTGTGTGTGTGTGTGTGTGTGTGTGTGTGTGTGTGTGTGTGAGTATGTGTGTGTGTGAGTGGACCGTCAGACCATACTGTCCATAGCGATCCAAACACAAGTGCACAGCTCGAAGTTCGTCTGTCAACAGCTGCCATTAGAAAGTGTCTCCACATGCGTCTGAGTGACCACTTCTAATCGAATCTCACCTCCCTGCTCTGTGTGTAAATTAACACGTATCTTTTACATTTGCAAAGACCAAATGCCGTGCAGTTTATAACCTAGTTTGTGTTTTAAATGATTTCTTTTACTCACTTGTGCCAAGCAAATGCAGCAATCTGTATATTACTATCTATATATTGATATTTAATTCACTGTGCCGCTCAAAGGTGGAATGTTTTTTTTGACATCGTGGATCAATCAACACACCATATATGTGAAGATGTCAACACTGACTACTCCATTTGTCTCTATTGGCCGTCTTGTATGACATACACTTTAGTGATAATTGGATCTTCATGTGTTTAAATAGCTATGGGGTAGCTGTTTATGCCCTTTGCTCTTTGTCATCCCTTTTGTCTCCCCATTTCACCATTGTCACTATCAATAAAAATGAAAAAAACTCTCTCCAAAACATAATCTTAAAAAAAAAAAAATGTATATGAATTTCAACCGGATTATGCAAACTGTAAATATTATATTTCTTTGCTCAGAGAAAAAGGTGTTGAGCGTCGTTCCGGTACCCAGCAAACATCTCTTTGTTTTGTCTTCGGCTTTTTTGAGGAGATTTTGGACATTATGGATTTGACAGATGCACTTATTTGAAGCAATAGCACAATATTTAGCTTAGCTTAGCATAAAAAATACACACCAGCAAGCTCACTAAATGACACGTATCTGATTTGTTTTATCCATAAACAAACAGAAATGTAAAAACTGTATATGGGTGGAAGAAAAAGAAGCAGAGAGCAGTGTGTTATTGGAAATAGTTGCACTGCATAACTCATCCTAAATCCACAAATTATTATTTTAACATTTCTGTTAACAGATTAATTTGGAGAGAGCGTGCTGGCTGTTTCCCCCTGCTTCCTGTTTATATGCTAAGCTAAGCTCATCATCTTCTGGCTCTTGCTCCACACTTAACCGACAGATTGAGATTGGTATTCATCCTCTCATTTAAGTCACAGCAACATTGAGAATGAGCTTATTACCAGAAATGTCCAATTATTACCTTCAGTAAAAATAACAATAAACCACATTATGTACATTCTGAATCCAATATCATTTTTGTTTATAACCAGATAATTTGAATGTCATGTACAGTATTGAAGTGTCCCTGTGCTATTCTTCACCGTATTTAGTATTTATTGCTAGTTTTTGCTGATGCATGGACACATTATTGAATATGTCGCCATATGTTGGGATAATTGTCATGTGTTTTTCCTATTCTCCTTTGAATTCTGTGTTTTTATGTAAAGCCTTCGCTTTGCTGCAACACTGACCCAGTTTCCTCGTGGCGATCATTACAGTTTAATCTAGTCTCATTCTGTATTTCATTTACATGTCTGCGTTGCAGCGTCATATTGTGTATTTTGTGGAATCAGTGGAAGTGGTTCTTACTGCTGTATGATGGATGCAAAAATCTCCACACGACAATCACCACAGGATGTAAGTTCTGCCTAGCATTAGCTCCTCTGGTGTTCACTCCTCTCTCTCCATTCCTTTCTCTGCCATGCTCGCTCTCCCACCGCCGCCAGTTGGAGGCTTTCTACTCGATCTTCACCACAGAGCAGCAGGACCACGTGAAGTCGGTGGAGTATCTGCGCAGCAACTTCAGGCCTATCCAGAGCTTGGACAACCGCCTCGTTTTCAAGTCAGCGATCAAAGACGCCTGGCTGCCCGACCTGACTGACAGCGGCAGCGGGCCGTATGGCACGGAGGCTTCCAAAGGTAGTGGTGCTGACACTTTTTCCCATTCACTAAACATGTCTTGGTTAATAATGAATCTGGTGTCTATACTGAGCCTCTTTGACCTGATGCTTTGGTCAAGAATCTGGGCACAACTGCACCAAAACCAACCTTAATTATTCACAGTTGTACTTAAGAATTCATTTTCCTTGTCAAATGATTTTTAGCTCATGTTTTTAAAGGGAACATATCCCCCTCCTGAAGAGGCCCAGTCTGCTCTGATTGGCTTAGAAAAAAATATGGTGCACCTTTGCAAAGGCAGTTCTCAAGCTGAGGGTGGGGATACTCAGATGGGAGGGCGGTACATTCTCATGAGCTGCATGTCACATAAGAAGGGGAGGCAAATGTGATTGGTTGGTTGAATCTGATCCAGACAATCCAATAAACTGACTGGGTTGTCTTATTTCACAGTCTGTAGGTTGGTAGGAACTCTAGATACCCAGATGGATGTGCACGAGCACTGACAAATAAAGTCTTTTTATGCTCTTTAAACATATACTGGTGCCACAAGCCAATGTAGAATGAGGAAACATTCAGCCTCGTCAATGTAAAAGTCTTGAAAATCAGAAATATTGTTGCCTCTAGCCATTATTATTGCATTTTTAAACTAGGCTTGGAGAACGCAGACGTCCGCCAAGCACCATAGTTTCTCCCCTGGCGGTTTCTTCTGGATCTGTCTCCTCAAGTATTAAAGCTAGATCAAATTCGTTGACATACTTCAGATGCGGAATTGTCTCAGCTACACGATGCCGCTTGTTAGAAATCTCTACCTCTAATATTAAATGCACAGTAGGCCAAAATGTAAGAGTACCCCCATTTTTTATATAAATTGCTATAAAATCTGCCATCTGGATCAGATCCATCTGGAAGTACACATTGTAAATCCCTGAGTCAAATTTCATGAGCTTTGGGCAACAGTTACCAGAGATATTGAGAAACAGTTTTTTGGGTCCCATTTACCCCAATGTTAACGAAAATTTCAAAGTGATCCGGAATCCAGGATTCCCCCAAAATTAAATCAGTTCTTCCTTTTCACATTTTCGACACACCCTGAAAATTTCATCAAAATCCGTCCATAAGTTTTTGAGTTATCTTGAACACAGACAAACAAACAGACAGATAAACGCCGGCAAAAACATAACCTCCTTGGCGGAGGTAACAATGAGACCTAATATTAATTTCATAATAATAATGAACAAAATGATTACAATGAAAATGTTTGTGCTGAAGAAAATATGCAAGAAATTATATGTCTTTAATTTGACCTGTAGATTTATATGATATTTTGAGAGAGAGGGAATATCCCATCCTTTTGAATAAAAAATAATATGTGTATATGTTGTACTCCTTATTACATAGACTACATTACTGGTTTAACACTGCAAATGTGCACTTTATTCCTATTATGTTTATGCATGACTATGTGTTTAACTTCACTCACTAAGACACTCATAGCACATAGCGCTGTTTCTTTCTCTACCTACTGAGCAACATACAGTAGCATCATTAAAGTCGCCTCGTTCCCCTCTAAACTGCTCCAATATTCCCACACTATTCATGGACAGTGCTGTTTCCTAATGTTAATAAATGAGGGATATTCAGTGTTGCTCATTTGCCCAGACGAAGCTGGTTGTCTTCTCCTTTGTGTGTGTGTGTGTGTGTGTGTGTGTGTGTGTGTGTGTGTGTGTGTGTGTGTGTGTGTGTGTGTGGTCTGGGCTGACTCTGTCATTTCACCAGCGAGCTGGGTAACTCCCCTAGCATAAGGCAGTGGGAGGCACACCAGCCGTCCTCCTACTCCTGCCTCATTACCACTCAAACAGCACCACACATTGTGCTGTGTGTCCATGTGTGTGTGTGCGTGTGTGTGCGTTCCTCTGTGTATTTCTAAGTGTTTGCGCGTGGCCCAGCATCTGTGCTGTGTCAACTGTCCTAGCAGGATTTGTCCCCTCCCTTCCTCCACACACACTTCCATATGGTCGACCAGGAGAGGGGTGGATCGCCTAGATCTACACGGTACTGTATGTGTATGTACTGTCCTGGCACAGTGGGCTGCTTTCTCGTGCAGTATGTCCTTGAGCGCTGCAGTGGGACATGTTTGCTGTAAGCACATCTATAAGGCTGGCAGAGGAAATGCAGTAGAGGCAGATGAAGAGGAGCATGACGAAGGAGGGCTTTGAAATTAAAAAAAGTAAAATTAAAGCTGTAAAAACAGCCACAGCTGACTGGACTGAGGATGCCCCCCTCCCTGTGCTAATTTATTCCATTTTACTGAAGCTCAGCCTGAACCCCCCCTCATGCTAGCGATTGTTTCTCAGCAACAATGATGGTTCATTTACTTTTGTGTCCCTGACTGACTGGTAGCTTCACATTTAGTGAAGCAGAATGACAGATAGATGCCTGTACAGAGGAATAGTGTGTGGGTGTTGTTAAAACTACAACCCAACATTTTACAAAATACTTCTTTTATTCTGAAGCAAATGCAAGGGCCAATAGCAGTTTAATCTTTATGTCCTGTACAGAGGATCATGGGTGGGTGACCTGTAGCTTAACACACTAACTGGAATAAAGGGGAACTGCAAGCTTAGCTCAAACTAAAAGAGACTCTCAAACATAAGTGTTTGTAGGGTGTGTTGACAAATCCATTCCTTTCATTTTTGATTATTGAACTATGGCTAGTGGTTCTACCATTTTCACTATTTGTGCAAAGCTAGCTTAAACACATCCTGGAACTAGAACCGTACTGGCCCGAGTCAATTGATATTGATTTTTTCATTGACCTCTGAGTAAAACAAACAAACATGTTTCCACATTTTAGTCAGTTCCTTTTAAAATTGATTATAATTAACCTGATATTATGGGAAGGCGCTAAAATAGCACAACATTTTAAGAACATCCAGCATTTCAAGCTATTTGGTGTCATCATTACCAGATGACATCATCATCATCACCAGATGACATCATCATCATCACAGTGAAACTGCCACAGTTAGGTTTAGGCAACAAAACCATTTGATTAAGTTTAGGAAAAATCATGGCTGGGGTTAAAGTGCTGTAAGTATAAGGCGCACTATCAATGACTATCAATATCTGGGATCCACCATTTCCCAGGACCTCAAGCAGACTTCCAACATAGATACCATCAGGAGAAAAAGGCCCAGCAGAGGTTGTACTTCCTGCGTACTTTTCTGCTTCCATCACTGTGGTGTTTGGGTCGGTCACCAGACGGGACAGGAACAGTCTACAACAGACAATCAGGACAGCAGAGAAAAGCACTGATGCCAGCCTGCCCTCCGTCCAGGACTTATACACCTCCAGAGTCAGGAAACAGGCAGACACACGTTTCACGTGCAGCTCAGCTCAGCTCTAGAGATTCAAGATCTCGCCTATCTTTAATGCGAGCTGTGTTGTTCACAGCAACAACAGTGAAAGTGATCGTTTCACTGTATATATGACATCATACCAGCTACATTACTACAGTTTTAATGTCTAGACATTTGTAGAAAATATCACGGTCATGAAAGAGTAAAGATTTATTTTTAAATGAACACTTCCTGCTTTCATTACAAAATAAAAGCCATCAAGTATTTTTTTCCCCTGTGGACAGAATTCATTCATTTGTCAACACAAGGCTTTTATTCTGAAATATTGACAAGACAGTGCTGTAGAACATGTGACTTGCAGGGACTCCATGAATTAGTATAATATGGGGTTTGAATTATGTATTATTTACAAATTACCACACGTTTCTGAACTTTTTTTCTGTCTAAAATTAATTTAAATGATATTCATGATGAAATTAAATGGCCATCACAAAAGCTAAATTCTATGTAGAAAGAAAAGGCTGGTAGCAGCAGCAGAAATGCAGCAGGTGTGAACAACGGATGTGTGAATCAGCCATTCAGGGATGCAGCTGTCAGCTGCTGTTCACGTGGCCGGTCTGGACTAGCTGTTACCCCAATAGACATATTATTTTCATTTCCTTATTAATGTCACATATGTTCTTTTTTCATTTCAGTGATAAATGAGTGAAATACTCAGTTGCAATTGTAGGTTTCAAGTATAAAATTGCTGCTTACTAAAACAAGAAGTGGCACTAACTTGTAACCTGAGTGTACTTATATTTCACCTCTCTGCCCACTTCTTTGTGTCTATTTTGTTTTAGGTCATGACTAAGATGTCCAAGAGCTGAATTATGTCACTGAATAATAACAGAAGTGCCACAATAACAGTTTTACAAAAACGATACAAGTACTGTTTCAAGTGGCAAGTGAGCAAAGCAAGTGCCAGTATAAGTACTACTCAATATACAGTCCTTCATGCAATCGAGTGGATGCCTGTTATAAAACTGTAACACAGTGTCGTAGGTGCACAGCACACAGAGGAGTTGTCCTGCAGAAAGTTGGACAGTGAATACATAAAAAATTTCCCATACAGCAGTGTTTTTATTTCTCACACCAGAGGACATATTTTTCTACAACCTGGCTCTTATTTTCATGGTTTTGGCCACTTGTCGGGACATTTTATTCACCAAGTGTTGATACCTGTGAAGCAGTTCCTCACCATCACCTTCGTTGGATGACTGCCCTGTACTGTGCTTTAATACTAGCAGTTAAAGTTGGACTTTTTGTGGTCTGCTCAAGGGCAAGCAAGTCCTTCCCAACTAGGCTTCAATACTATGAAGTGTTCTGGTTGCTCATGAACTCCATACACCTTTAACCGTATACAACAGTCTGAACAGGATTTGGTGCATGTCTAACATTGGCACCACCTGATCCCTCCAACTGCAACTGTTAAATGGACTTGCATTTAAATAGTGCTTTTCTCGTCTTCCTACCACTCAAAGCTCTTTACGCTACATGTCAGCATTGACCCATTCACACACATTCATACACTGATATTCAGTTTGGGGATCAGTATCTTGCTCAAGAACACGTGACGGAGGGGCCGGGGATCAAACCACTGACCCTCTGATTGGTGGACGACTTGCTCTACCTCTGAACCACAATGGCAAAGCCCCATAGACTGACAGACATAGAGAGAGGCAGAGAGAGAGAGAGAGAGAAAGAGAGAGAGAGAAGAAAGAGAGACAGACAGAGAGAGAAAGACAGCGACATAGAGAGAGAAAGAGAGAGAAAGAGACAAAGATGGAGACATAAAGAGAGAGAGAAAGACAGACAGAGAGACAGAGACAACAATGAAGACATAGCGAGAGACAGAGAGAGAGAGAAGAGAATAAAGAAAGAGACAGAGACATAGAGAGACACAGAGAGAGAGAGAGAGAGAGACAGTCAGAGAGAGAGAGACAGACAGACAGAGAGAGAAAGACTGAGACATAGAGAGAGAGAGAGAGGGTGACAGAGAGAGAGAGAGATGTCCTATGTGGGTTTCTACCTGTCAGACACCTCCTCTTTCCATGTCCTGTTCTGTGTGATCGGCCGTTATAGTCTCATCACTCACTGTGTGTGTGTGTGTGTGTGTGTGTGTGTGTGTGTGTGTGTGTTAGAGGGTCTCTTCATCACCCTGCCAGACATACCAACATGTTCTCACACTGACCGCTGAGACACTTTACAGTGGCAGTAAACACGGGGTTAATGTTGAGTTAAACGTGTGTGTGTAGTGGTGTGTGTGTGTGTGTGTGTGTGTGTGTGTGTGTGTGTGTGGGTTAACCACAGACTCTTGGTTAGGTTTATGACAAAGATTTAAATGAGCGTCATCAAGTCTTCAATGTCATAGTCCACTGCAGTACCATCGTATTATTGTTGTTCCACCTGCTTTTTGTTCAGGTACAGTACATTCAGTTTATTAGGTACACCTAGCTAAAACAAATGCCATCTAATACAACAGTCCAAGAATAAGTACGACCTTCATGAAGGTCATAATGTTCAGTTTTGTTGAAACTGACCAGTTAATGATTAGCAGAGGCAGCTATCCAGTCTTTACAGCCTCTTCCACCAATAAAGTAGAAGGGGCCGAGCCGACCTGTGGTGCTTCCATGTCAGTGGGACCTCCATAATAACCACGATGAATTAAAGAGAACTGGATACCACCTTCAAAGATGGCGCCCCATTCAATCATGAAAGCTGCTCACTGAGCACATACGCCGATAAAGCCTCTGAGGGCTTCCCCACGCTTCAGTGTTTTTGGTCCCACAGAGCGTGCGCAGTAGCTTTTCCCAGCCGAGCTAGTTAAGAGCAGGTGGGTCCAAGACGTCTTTTCGCCAATCCAGTTCACTTCCTGTTGGCCCCCTCGTTTACCTTATTTAGCTTCATTATTAACCTAAATTTACTTTATGAATGCAAATGCTTTTAGGACTGCAATTATAGTGATATTAACGCTCTAACTTGTGACACACACACACACACACACACACACACACACACACACACACAGCATGGCCGACTGGGCCCAGGCTGATATAATCTGGTAAATACT
The DNA here is from genome assembly GCA_947000775.1 of Pterois miles. Classification (NCBI taxonomy): domain Eukaryota; kingdom Metazoa; phylum Chordata; class Actinopteri; order Perciformes; family Scorpaenidae; genus Pterois; species Pterois miles. Next base: position 2,667,459 of record CAMQGK010000355.1, read on the forward strand.
TTTTCCCTGCATAGAGGTCATTCACTGCTCGACTTCCAAATGATGTGCATGTGTATGTTCTGCTTTTGTGTGTGTGTGTGTGTGTGTGTGTGTGTGTGTGTGTGTGTGTGTGTGTGTGACTAATGGCTTTAGTAATGCTAAGCCACATGGGGCTCGACTGCAGGTTATGAATAGAAAAACTCCACTGCAGCTCTTTATGAGCAAGCTAATCAATTTGGTTCCACCAGGCAAGTGAGCCCTATTCTCAATCAGCCCATGTTCATCATCAAATTACCTCACGCATTTGCATAATATGATACACTGTTTGGAATAATCATTATGTGCATTGTTCAACGGTAGTACGACTCCCTCTTTTCCAACAGCGAGTCTTTGTTTTTAAGAGACCAATGGGGACAATAGTTTGTGAAACTGGTCCAGCACTAAGGGAGAACGCTGCAACCGTCAGCCGCTAAACGAGCTGCGAGGGCGGCGGGCGGCGGGCAGCGGCGGTGTAACGTCACAGCCACTGCAAGTGGTGATTATGGGAAGGACCCTACAGAGACATAAAACCTTTTCCTTACTTTCTCTTCATCTGGTCTGTTTGTTATTGTGTCCAAGTCCTGCTCAAGTCTTGTGAAATGTGAATGTCCATATACTCTGGCTCAAATAAATGTGGGCAGCCATTGAATTCAAAGATCTCAGCCATGTCAAGGAAATCTGAATATTCAGCCATGACAATGAAAATCTTTTGGATTACTCTACAGTTTCTGTCCTCTTCAATCTCTGGACTATGGATGGACTCTCTCTCTCTCTCTCTCTCTCTCTCTCTCTCTCTCTCTCTCTCTCTCTCTCTCTCTCTCTCTCTCTCTCTGTCTGTCTGTCTCTATCTGTCTTTCTCTCTGTCTCTTTCTCTGAGTGTATTTTTTTTGCAATTTGTACTTTTATATTTCTTCCTTATTGCTTCCCTTCCTCTTCTGTCCTTTCTTTTATTCCTTCTTTCTGTCATGTTCTTTCTCCCTTTTCCCTGCTATCTCACACTAATTATCCCCTTCCTTTCTTACATTTCACATATTTACATTTTTTATTCTCCCCGACTAATGTCTTGCCTCCTTCCCTTTTTGTCTCCTCTTTCCTTTTTCTGTATGTTTCTCCCCCTCCATCTCTCCTGTCTTTGTTCCGTTACTGGCTCCATCCTCCCAGTGTGCAGCACTGCTCCCATCAACATGAAGGTGCAGCATGTCAACGGCAGCGCTCTGGTGGTGCGCTGGGCTCGTCCGGAGGTCACCTACCACCCACCCATCCTCCACTTCTTGGTGTCCTACAGCTGGACGACCCACGACGACAGCTACGAGGAGACGCACCTCACCGACGCCAAACACAAACTGGTGAGACTGGGAGGGACTGGAGCTTGTTGTGGGAGGGTTAGCATGATGTAATGAGGTGATACTGAACCAAACACATATAACCAACTCATTTTCACTCCCAACTCAAATACTGACGCTTGTCTGTGGCCCTGTACTTCAAACTAGGATGCTCTAGCTACCCTTCTTGCGTCAGTTTTGGACGTGTCAGGGTATCTTGTTGCTACAACATGGTGTCTTCAAAATCAACTTTAGGCAACCACTCAGGGTTAGGAAACGATCTAATGACAAACTAAAGATGACGGACTGATGTGACCACATCGGAGTTGGCTGAAAGCCTCACAGACACTAAAGGGTCTGTGTGTGTGTGTGAATATGTCTTGTTTTGTGAGTTGCATTATTGTTGCATGGCAAAGCAGCTGAAAAGTGCACACTCATTTGAAAAGGCCAATACTGACTGGTGCTGCATTCAGGTGCTGAGAGGCTCTGACATGCGCCATATACTGTATATGTGAGAGTTAGCGGCTGAACAGTGTTGTGTTGGTGCTCTTTGCTGTAGAAATATCAAATAATTAGCAAACATAAATGTTGTGCAAATGATACACATGATACACACATTGAAATGCTGCTGTTATACTGTATTATACGACAGTATGATAATAGCTGATTAAAGAACAACTTCAGTAAATCAGCATCTCCTGCAAACTGTTCACTGACAACATAGTTTATAATTTATCCAAAAAATCACTCCTGACAACTAAAGTCTGATTAATGTTTTTTATGGTGATGTTAGGTCAGAGAAAGATGGTGGTCTTTACTGTAAATATACATAAAACTGTGGTGACAAAACCACCAAATTTCCTTTTCCTTTACGATGTACTTTAGTGGCCTAAATTAGATCATTGTATGCATAGGTCCAAATTAATAATCACACTTTTTTCAACTTTTTTAAAAGAAAAATAGAAACTTTAGTTTAAGGATGGATGTGTTAAAGTCAGCTATAAACATTAAAATGAGTCAGGAATATTATCTAATCTTAATTATCCAATAGTATTCAGTGACAGACATCCATTTTGAAAGTTATCAGTTGATTGAAAGGGCGTTATCAGTGGTTATCATGACCATTCTAATGCTTCCGACGGGCCAAACTGCACCTACTAAGTTGTGAAAGTGAAACTTAATGTTGTTAATTGAAACAAAGGCAACAAACTGCTAAGTTTAGGAAAATACCATGGCTTGGCCTGATATAAGTACACTTGTTATGTAACAAAACTCAGGTAAAATAAGTCATCTTGTTCACACAGGACATGAATTGCGTCCTCCTGGATGAGAGCCCTGTTTGTTTGTCCCATCCACCAGACCAGCACCCCGTATGGGTTTTGTCACTTCTCATACTACATCACCTGGCTTCTTCCTTTGCTCCCATCATAATTACTATGGCCACTCGAGGCTGTCTTCTCGTATTAGTATCAGTGATCAACCATGTAAATAGATGATGACAACCTTCTGAACCTACTTGTTAGAATGACCATTTAGCAGCTGGATAATGCAGTGAAAGAGATGCCGTGGCGGTGGTGAGGTGTACCACAAAACACACAGTTTATTCACAAAATAAACGCAGAAGCACTGCAATAACTCATAAGGTGAGACCTGACCAGCAGCATGGATGGATGGTAACTGGTGCCTTGTATACTGTCACTGTCCTACTCAGCTGAATACATCCATTAATCAGTAAGTTTTAAGTCAGTAAATATGGCGTACAAAATGTGCAAATATGCAATTTGCAAAATATAAAGTGCAAGTGTTAGTGCTAATATCTCTAAAGTGCACTGTGCCATTATTAATGTGCATAGTTATGGTACTGCCTAAAACTGCAATTAATGCAAACCCAGGTGACCCAGCAAAGCCCAGTATTTACAAGACAAAAGCCGACAGCCACTATCAATGGAGTGCCCTTCGTCACACTGCTAGTAGGTGTAGCAGGCCCCTTATAAACCATACCTATGAGGCTGACAACCAGTGACAACGCCTATTCAATCAGCTGATAAGCAAGTGCTGTGTTATGTTATGTAATAAATTTTATTTTATTTTTTTTTAATAATGCTTTCTGTATTTACAGTACAATTATTTTTGCTCATCTATCATTATGTTTTCACCATTAGTAAATATTGTATTTTGTATAGAACATTAAAAAATATGGTGATTATGTTGTTTAGTATAGTTAATATTATGGTGAACTATAAGTCACATTACCGATTGATCAACTGTCTCAGACACCTCCCTGATGAGGGCAAGATAACCCAAACTATGTTGGTGTGCTGGAGAAGAGTTGTGACAGTTAATAAGTAATAAATAGCCTAAAGCTGGGACAAAGGATGTGAAATCATTGCTCATTATCAAAATTCAGGCGGCAGTTAGATTTGCTCCAAATTATACTTAGCAAATCAAATCTGGAGGATAAAAGCATATTTGGAAGGAGATGGGGTTGCAATCACAATGGAGTGTCAGTTATCAACAAATGCGTTCAACAATCCAATAACCCAGAGTCACAAAACTTAATCTTTGGTGTGGTGGTATATATACTGTGTATATATAGAGAAACATTAACATAACATAACATATAGGAAGTCATCAACATGGACCACATTTGCTTAACATCAAATATGTGTGCATCAGCCCAGTCTCACAATAATTTGTAAGTCATGTTGCGTGCAATATCAACATTGTTTGTGCTTTTGCCGTGCCCTTTCCCACCATATAGTCTTGTACTGACTGCAATGTGAACGCATCTGTGTGAATATGCTACGCTCAGAGCTAGTGACATAGAAAGGTTGATGGGTCCAACAAACACAGGGCTTTACACCAGGAGACCATTTTGATGTGTTTTCTGTACTTATGATGCATTGATTCTATGCATATTTGACTTAGATTAGGTACTTATTTTAACCCCAACCATGATGTTTTTCCTAAACCTAAGTATTTTTTTTTTGCCTAAACCTAACTGTGGTTGTTTCATGTTGTAGCATGAAGCAACACTTTATCAGCTTAAAATTTGAATGTCTTACAAATGTCATGTCCTATTCATACACCTTCCCATGAGATCAGGGTGGTGTGCATATACAGTATAATGAGCTCAGTGCTCTAAACCTGCAGTAAATATATTTGGCATCATTGGGCCAAAATAAAACTTCCAGCATATTGTAATTAAAGTGTTTTGAGAGAAAACTACACTTCTGCACCTCATCATGGCTCTGTTTTCAGGATTTAAAACATCTAGCCTGTGACGGGAGACTTTGACCAATCACAGGTCATTTCAGAGAGAGAGTGTTCCTATTAGCTGTGCTCCAGCTGGTGGGCGGTGCTTGGTATTTCTTCAACAGATCTCAACATGGTTGCTGGGTGCTGGGTTAACCTTTCTCATTTTACAGTTAAACAGTAACTACAAGATGTTTCTGAAAACATCTGACTAGAGAAATAAGCATTACAGTAACAGAATATTAGATCATATTTGATCAGCGCTGCCTAGTTTGACTGTTTCGTCAGAGTTTGTTAGTGATTGACAGCAGCTCAGAGATGGCAGACTTCAGATCAGCTCTGTTTGGTTGTTTTCCTTATGTCTATGAAATCATACAGATGCGATTAGGAGCACCGGAGGACACAGAGAATGTGTTTTTTTTTTTAATTATTTCTAGATCACCTGTTTCATGCACTACTGTCAGGATATAATGACCATTTTATAAAAATATCTTTTTGTCATCATATTTGCTCCAATCTGCAGCTTTGAATGAGCTTTTTCACACACACACACACACACACACACACACACTTGTAGTCTTTGTCTGATGTGATTTCTTGGCCTGGTTTGTGTGGGAAAAAAATGAAAGGAAAAAGCTCTGTTCAGACTTTTCTGACTCTTAGCTGTCGATAGCCATGTTTGTACTGCCATATATTCCACAGAGATACAGGAGAACAATGAATCCTTTCAGGTCTTCCTCACACACGGCTCAGATCTCATGTCCACAGCGCTGTGTGCCTCATCACACCACGGTGTTTTAGGCTCGGTGAGGGATTCCATGTGTGAAGTTAGTTTCTGTGGAGTTTATTTTAACTTCCAGCCATGTTAGTTCATGGCCTCTCTAATGGTGAAATCAAGCAGCAGCCACAGATACAGCTGACTGCTGAATGAATGTGTAACATGAATATTGAAGCCAGTGTTCAGCGACACTGAAATATACAATTTATTTTGAGTTAAAGTTTGGATAGAGGGGGGGTTGAAAGAGACAGAGGAGAGGCACAAACTACGGTGTTTTTGCGTTGAACACATCCGTGCACCTGAAAAAAATGAGGTTTATATTTTTCATCCCTACAGAGGAATAAAAACGCTCCATGCAGAGGTTGTCATAATTCATAACACATGAAAGGGTGGGAAGAAGTTACGTATTAAGTCTTAATATGACACTCTCACGCCACAGACACTGTAACTGTTACTGGTCACTCTAAATAAAGGTGGGTAATATGGATATATAGCTCTATCTTGCTTTATGAAATTTCATTTTACAGTTTCCATATTTATGATGATATAGTATGTTTTGTGTCAAAGGAAATGAGACAGTTGAGAGATAAAATGCTGCTCATCCGGACCATAAAAACAGCGAATCATTGATTTGAAACATTTTTTCACAATTGTCTAACCAAAGACCTGTCTCTGATCCAGCCCTTGCTTATGATTTTGCATTAATGATGACGTACGATGATTTTTGGGGCTTTAGGGATTTATTCAAATAGAAACGGCGTAGTGCCTCGTAATCTCTAGATAATTTCATATAAAGTATACCGGTCTTGAAAAACCCAAATGGGTCACGTCAAAGTCCAGATTCCAGATCAGCCAGTAATCCGATGATTTCCCTGAGCACCAGCTGCACACCCGCACACAACAAAGTGCTCCATATTTCACACCGTTCTTCCTTTTTGACCCTTTTGACCTCTTCTGCTGTGTTCCCTTTTTCTTTTCTTTCTTCCTGTCTTCTGTCCCTCTCCACCCTTCTCCTCCTCTCCTTTTGGTTTTCATGCCCCCTACTTCCCCTTTTTCCTTCTTCAACCCCTCGCTGCTGAAACATTACCAGCTGAAAACACATCATCCCCCGACCTGGCCCTCGGCCATATGCTATTTGGTTATCTTGATTAATGAAGTACTTCACTTCATCACTGTAATGCAACATATTTTAATCATCAGTGAACAGACATCACTGTCCAGATTGATTTCTGATTAGACAGTGAAGCTGCTTTGAAGAGCGCCACAGTCACATTTATTGTAAATAATGACAAGAAGTTTAGGACTACAAGTCAAACACAGTTGCACAGGGAGGAAGTGTGTGTAGGGTGTATGTGTGTGTTATTTCAGAGATACAGGAGATTTTACATCATCAAAAATATGACTGCGAGCTCATTGCAAATCTAATAACTTGTTTTGGAACCAAACTGTTTAGATTCGTACAAAATCAGCTCTGATTGCATCATTAAAAATTTGTTTTTGTTGTGTTCAACAAAGGCACATCCAAGCAGCTCTAACAAAATAAAACTTGTTATGAGAAAATACAGTATGTCAGCAGATGTTTTAATAAGTAATTATTGATTTGTCTGGAGACAAAAGCTTTTGCTCACCAACACATGTAAACCAAGCTCCGTCCTCCATCAGCTCCATTCCAAATGGTCTCATCAGGAGCCAAAATGAGCTTTGAGAGAAAGCTGTGGAGCAGACAGGAGCCTTCATTCCCTTACACTGTGGCCTGCCGATGGGCCAGCAGAATACTAATGTTAATCTGGAGGGGATGCAGGGCTTCCAGCCTGTGCAAAATGCATGACCTTGGGCCAGTGGCTCTGTGGGAAAGAAGGGATGAGAGTGCCCCCTGGCTGTGGAAGCAGCATCGCCTTTCACGACTGGGTTCCTGCCATGATGAGAGATGGAGGGAGAGAGCTGGGTAGTGTTTTATCCTCCATCATTAACTCAAGAGACTATCCCTCCCTCTGAAATCTACTTCACTCTCACACACCCTTCCTGCTCCTCCTCTTCTTGCCTTCTCCCCTCTTCCCACACTCTTCCCTCTTTCTGTCAGTTCTTTGATTCTGCTCTTATTCCCCATATTCTCCCTTGATGCCTCTATCTAGGTCACATCAGGGACTTACATGGCTTTAGGACCCCCAAATCCCACACGTGCCCCCCTTGTCACAATCAATGAAGAATCCTCATGTAATGAAACACTCTGGACTGGACTATTTTCTGGCCCATACCACTTGGGCTAGAAAACTCAAACTCACAATCAAACACTCATCCCAAACGTAGCCTGCAGAAGACAAGTGAATGTATTTTGTGTGTTTACACTTGCTGAAATAGACAATAATCTGGATGTCCTGCCCTCATAGTAGGGGTCAAAAATATAAAACCTGTGACTCTTGGCTTGTCGGCCTACTGTATGTAATTCTAAACATTCCCAAATGCAATCTATATCAAACCTCTGCTTCATCTCTAATCTGCTAAACCTGTGCTCCTAATGGCATCTGTATGGTTTCACCGACGGGAGGAAACAACCAATCAGAGCTGATCTGGAGTCTGTCGTCTCTGAGTAGCTGTCAATCACTAACAAACTCTGGTGAAACAGTCAAACTAGGCAGTGCTGGTTGAAAATTAATCAATATTATGTTACTGTAATGACTATTTCTCTCCTCAAGTGTTTTCAGAAACATCTTGTAGTGACTGTAGTTACCGCCATGTTAAGATCAGCTGAAGAAATACCAAGCCCCGTTGACTGGTTCAGAGGGAGAGCAAGTCATCCACCAACCTGAAGGTCGGCGGTTTGACGCCCAGATCCTCCAGTCACATGTCAATGTGTGTATGAATGTATATGTGAATGGGTGAATGCTGTAAAGAGCTTTGAGTGGTTGGAAGACTAGAAAAGCGATGTTTAAATGAAAGTCCATTTACCATTTGCTGCCCACCAGCCGGAGCACAGCCAGTATGAACGCTCTCCCTCTCTCTGAAAGGACCCGTGATTGCTAGATTTTCTAAAGGCTGAAAACAGAGCAATGAGGAGGTGCAGAGGTCTAGTTTCTCTCAGAACATTTAAATTGCAATATGCTGAAATGTTCTGATGGGATTTTTGCCCAGACTTCGTGTTCATATCTAAAGTTTTGCATACAGTATACACTCAGATGCCAGTTTAGTCGGTATTCCTAGTTACTATGGTCTTCAGTTAGCTCATCACACTGAGATGTGCTGTAAAAAAACACCTTGACAAAGAGCGTCAGGTGAAACACCATAGTACACCTGTGAAGCAGGTCTGCATGTGTTCTCTCTGTCTCTCTCAAACAACCCCTTACGCATCACACTCCATTACACCCATTGTTCATATAAAAATATTAATTGATGCAGCTCTAATGAGCGACACATTATTTCCTTTGTGTCTATTTTCTACATGGAGGAGGAAGTTAGCTGGAAGAGGTGTACAGGATTATTTAAAATGTGTCCTTAATTTGTTGAAAATTAGACTACCACCAGCATTAAAGGCTAAACAGGGTTTCATTATTTTACAATAAATCTACTCCACTGAGTTTGATAATGATTTGTCATTTGTTAAAAATAGTTTTTATGATCCCACTGAGAAATTAAAAGTTTCAGACAGGTGATATAATGTGGTGGTGTAGCTGACATACTGGGTATAGTTATGCTTATGTGTCTCCCCCTGACTGACTGACTTAACCTGATTTAACCTCTTGAAACCATAAAACAGAAGAGTAGGCTATTTTCCAGTGGCCTGCTGTATGTTTGCACTTTGTAACTCATTGTGATTCTGATTATCCACAGCGATAAAACAGCTTGTCAGACTTGAGTAAAACAAGACTTTAGTAATATGATAAAATTGTCAAAAGAGAATGAAGCAGTATAGGAATAAGATGTGACGTCAAATACACCATTAAAACAAAGCTTACTGGCAGAGAGACAATAGACTGCAGTGTGCATGATAACTTTATCATTCTGCTGATCCAAAGCAGCATGTCTTCCTTCTGTTAACTGGTTTGGTAAGCTTGATGGAGGGGTTTTACAACATGAGGGAGTGGGCTGATGGGCTCGAGGAGGACAGGCTGTGGCCCCCATGGTAATCCAGTCCAGATCGTGTTTGATAGTGCTGTTAATGGCAGTGAGAGGGAGTCTGCATGCATAAAAGCATAAAGTTTTCTGAGCTTTCAGCAGAGACAGGGGTCACCATCTCACATATACATCTGCCCTGTTTTCACATGACTGAAGAGACACATTAGGGCATGTGATTTTTCCATCTGCTGAGGAAGGCAGTGAGATGTGGATGGACGCAAAATGAGCTTCATATTATCTTGTGTATTTGACAGGGAGATAATGATGTGGAGTGTGGAGTGGCCATGGGGAAATAAGGAAAGGCACCATTTGGATGAAATGTTAGGGATGAAGCACAGAAAGAGAGGCACATTGTCTGGTTTGGGATGGCTACAGTATGAATGTGAAGTGAACTGACTTGTTTAACAGTTTAACAAGGTCTGTTGTAGAGAAATAATAGGGTGTATGGGGATGAGATGGCCTCCTGGTTGACCTTCGCTGTACCTTCATTAGGAGAACACCAGACTACAGCGGCTCACCTGCATACAACGCTGCAACACTGCAGTCGGGTTTGGTCTCAAAGCTGCTCCCAAAATGTTTTCTTTTCTCTTTCTCTGCACTGTGTTATTAATTTTTTTGTTACTTTTGTGATTTTGAATTGTTTAAGTTGTGTTGTGCATACAGTTTAATTAGTTGAAGCAGGAATATTGGAAGCCACTTTGAAGGACAAAAGTTGATGCATGAATTAATATTAACAGTTTGATGTCTTGTAACCCGTTTTCATGACATTTCAAAGTGCTGCATGTTTAAGAGGATTTGAAGATCTTCTCCATTGCTTCACACTGAACAAATAATGTAAGAAAAAAGTGAAATATTTATTAATATATATGTATATCATTCACACACACTCTTTATGCTGCATGTCAGCATTCGTCTGTTCACACACACATTCATACACTGATGATGGAGGCTTCTTCACAGCCAAATGTGATTGGCTGGCTGATTCCCATGTTTTGTGACCTAAACAGCCCAATAAACTGACTGGGTTGTCTTATTTCACAGTATGTGGGTTGGTTGCAGCTCCAGATACCCAGATGGATGTGCACTGACAAAGAGAGTTTGTCATGATATGACTCCTTTAAAAGATAGATGTTGGTTTTAGGTTTGTGATTAAGGGCTGTTTGTTCCCTAAATCCAAAAACATCCCTAAGAATGACTCACCGTGTCTTGATATAAAGTGAACTAACATGATACACAGTATGAAACAAACATGGTGGACCTTACTGACTGTGTGTTGTGTGTCTGTTGTGTGTGTTACCCAGGAGGCCGTCATCTCTCCCGTCTCCCACGATGTGCTCTACCTGTTTCGAGTCCAGGCCATCTGCACGAATGACATGCGCAGTGACTTCAGCCAGAGCATGCTCTTCAGAGGTAACAAAGAAACACACACACCAGTCACTAATTACATCCACAGTGTCAACATATCAAATATCTAATATGTAATTTTCATGTCTAATGTCAACATAACTCTGTCTCTCATGTCTCTCATGCACACAACATTCTCTCAACATGCTGCACATATTGTCTTACATTTGTGCAAACAATATTTTCTGACAGGATTCCTTTGATCATAATATCACACATATTTCATATTCAGGTTACTTATGTGAGCTCATATCAACAGCTGCAGGCTAAATAACAGAGGGGAGAAAAGAGGTAAACTAACAGCGAGCAGCTGGAATGTAGCGAGATGAATTCATTTCATCTTACTACATTCAGTTTATTGGCCGCCCCATTAAGTATTCAGCGCCTTGCATTTCCATGATGTCATGTTGTGATTAATGGGCGCGCCGGTTGTCTCTCCTGTGTTTAACTGTGGATTACCCGATATTTGTTTTATTGCCTGTGTTTCAGCAAACACCACCAGGATCTTTGAGGGGACGAGGATCGTGAAAACTGGAATGGTAAGAGGAGCAGCGGTGAATCACTGCTATTGTCTTTTCACATTTTATCCAGCAGAGAGCAGTGTCTATATTAGCATTCTTCTTCCCTGTGTGGACAGGGACGGCTCAAAGGGAATTAAAGTGAGGATTAGAAAGCAGTGCTCCTAACGGGAGGATATGTTGTTTTTCCTCCTCCATCTATCTTGACTTGTTGACAAAAGGAATTTAACCCTGTAAAGCTGCAATTGGTTAGTTTAAAAAAAAATAAGTGTTTGCTCTGACAGTCACTATATCCTGAGAGTAGTACATGAGACAGATAATCTGTGAAAAACTCAAGTTTATTTCTCTCCTCAGAAAAATCTTGTAAATGAGAAAGTTTGTGACCCGGCAGCCATGTTGGGATAGTCGAGACAAAACCAAACATTCTCATTTTACATCTAAAATATGTTTCTGAAAACATCTGAGGAGAAGAATGAGCATTACAGTCCAGAATCTAGATCCATATTTGAAACACGTTTGATCGGCTGTCATCAGAAGTGATTGGCAGCTGTGTTAGAGACAGCTCGGCTTTGATTGGTTGTTCCTTCAGGTGCGGTGGAATCATGCAAAAGCATTAGGAGCACCAGAAGGAGGCAGATGTTATCAGCTGCAGCTTTATGAGGTTAAACTCCTTAACCGAGGAGGAAAACAACAATCGATTTCAAATTCTAATGAGTGAATACTTTCTTTCACAGCCAACGGTCTCTCCAGCCTCCTCGGCCGACATGGCTCCCATCTCCTCTGGCTCCTCTACTTGGACCTCCTCAGGCATCCCCTTCTCCTTCGTCTCTATGGCGACGGGAATCGGCCCGTCCTCCAGCGGTAGTCAGGCAACTGTGGCGTCTGTGGTGACCAGTACATTACTAGCTGGCCTGGGCTTCAGCGGCGGCGTTATCTCCTCCTTCCCCAGCTCTGTTTGGCCGAGCAGAGCGCCGACCAATAATCCCGCCTCCGTACGCCACGCCACTGAAACCACCGAGCCCGCCAGAGATGCCACCGCTTCTGCTTCTGCCATCATGGCGGCTGCACCCAAAGATAACAGTGAGGTTGGGGGTGAGGATAGAGAGAACAGCACGGGTCAAGGAGAGGATGGAGAGAGGGAAGGGGAGGATAAGGATGAAGAGGAGGAAGAAGAGGAGAAAGAGAAGAGGAAGGAGAGGAAGGGATCGGGTGGTGTGGGCAAGGCAGGGAGGAAGGACAGCAGAATAGCGGTGAAAGAGCCGCCCAGCGAGACACCGGATGCTACTGCAAAGGAGAAGGAACGGAGTGAACCAGATCCACCTAACACGGCATCAGAAGACCATCAGGCGGGATATACCCATAGTCCACTGGACTCCAAGTCCACAAGCACCACAGAGCCAGCCAATGAAACAACAGAACTCCCTGCTCCCAAGGACCCAGCAGCGACACTCAGAGCCAGCTCGGGGAGGGACAAGAAGCCCTGGCCTTTCTCCATCCACACTGGTGAGTCAACTCATGTCCAACGGCCTCAGGTAGACTATTAGCTTCCTGATTTTTGGAGCAACAACAAGAAAGATGGAATCTGGTGCACCACTGCACAATGATCACTGCCTCCTTTCTTGTGCTAAACCATTTGTCAAACATGCTCCAACCACTTTTGTGACACTGACACTTACATGAACCAAGTTTTATCCTCCAAATGTCTTCACTCTGTTTGATAGATGTTAAGTATCACCATACATGACCATGAAATTAAATAACTGAGAGGTCCACACTGAGCATTCAGAACCTCCTCAGAAGTACTTGTCTCTCCTAAAGCTAGTTCCTTTATAAAGGAATCCAATGTGAAGAAATCCTTAAAAAAAAATCAAAAAGTTTGATATCGATGTCTCCCAGGGTCCTCCTGGAGGACCTCCTGAGGGACCGGATCTCCTGATTTTACAGCAGTGGCAGTAATAGTAGTAGTAATTGCAGTAGTACCAGTAGTACTTGTAGCAGAAGGAGAAGGAGTAGCAGTAGTAGTACTAAAGGGTGTAGGAACAGTAGCACCAATCACAAACAGGTAGAAACTGATGGAGCGCTAATCAGCCAATCAGAAACAGGCACAGACTGATGGAGCTCTAATGAGACAATCAGAAACATAAGTTTGTGTCTGAAAGTGCTGAGTCATGTTTGGGAATGACTGCTGAAAACACAGAGAAGGCACCACCTGAAAAGTTTTTAGTTAGTTGGTCTATAAATAGCAGCGGAGAAGAGACGTTGGGTCCTTTAAAGGACTGACAGCAGAACCAGGAGAGCATCAGGTATGGTTTCATGTGTAGGGAGGACTCAGCACTTTAGTGCTGGTTTAACGACAGCCAGGTACTTTTACTCAGAGGTTTTCAGATTGTTCATCGTTTCATCGTCTGTAGCAACAGAGTCAATAAAGTAGGTAAATATGCTAGTGTAGGTTATCTGAGGCCACTTCTTCAGGTCGTCCATCATCCCTCCATAGTAGAAGGCAGAGCTGTGATCACGCTATCCTGTCTGAGCTCTGCTGTTCATACAGGTTTTGCTCGACTCTTTATATTATCGTTGTAGGAGCGAGTATTAGCGTACTGTTACCATGGAAAACGATTCAGTGACACAACGCGCCGGAAGTTACACCCATAATTCATGCAAGGCATCATGGGGGCTAGGAACAGGTGGATACACATCTATTAAAACTCAGTAAAAGTCTGAAAACAGCATAAAACGTCAACTGTGATAATTCAAAAAGATGAATATTAGTTCAAAGTCTTGTAACCCATTTAAAATATAAATGTATAATGTATAATAAAAGTCTGTAGCTGAAAGTATGCAGACGCAAAGTGCAAAGTGGAGTATGTTTAAGATTTGAAGATCTTTTTTTTTCCCTCATGTCCATAAAGCGCTGAATATTGTGATAGTTGAATGGTTCCTCTAAGCTGAAAGTATGCAGAAGTAATTAAAGTCCAGAAAAAGTATTAGAAACAGAAGACGTTGAATTTGAAGAAACCATAGAAGAGCAGTTCTGGAAATGCTGAATCAGCATTAACACAATGAAATGACATATTTTTAGAAATATGAAGTCCAAGTGCAAGTCCACACAACCTGACTCTGTTACAGTAATGAGAGTAAATGTGATCGGTTCCTTCCAGACCCGCCCCAGCGTAAAGTGCAATGACCATGACAGACAACTCTATCAAATTCAGTCAAAGTGCTCTGAGTTCATCTTCATTAGAGCTGTCGTGAAAACAGTTGAATCAGGAGCATGAACGTGATGGCGCTGGCTGCATGCAGGGCTCTTCTATAAAGGCTGTTAATGGAGTAAGTGATGATGAATTGCAGGGATGTAGAGCAAAGTAAAGTGTTAAAAGAGTTCCTAATGCTTTTCCTCTCCCTGCCCCCCCACCAGCAAACACTTTCACTGCATTAGTCAAGCAAACGCCATGGGACATCAATTCAATTCCAAATGCTTTGAAACACAGTCCAAACGCAAGACCAGGCATTATTATGAATAAAAGCAATCTTCTGATATCCCCTGGAAATGCCTTTCTCAATCTTTGTCAAAGCACATTTGGCAGATTTTATTCTGTCTGACCTGGATGGACTCAAGGGTAACAGCTTAAAAGTTTTT